>BTHU01000021.1:40225182-40602682 GCA_036184795.1 Tokudaia tokunoshimensis | reverse complement strand
GGATACACACACCCCCATCCCCCTGTGCCAAGAGTCTGCATTTGTTAAACAACTTTATGATGGCTTATTTGGTATCTCTTGAAAATAAGTAGCATCCTTTCGGAAGAAGGTAAGGAGTGGTCCTTCCATCACTTTTTGGAGCACTAGAAAAGCAACAATGTAGCCTAGGAAACACAGCGGCACTTGTTAGAAGCACACCCTACAAACAAAGATCCTTGGGGGGGAGTTTGAGAAGTGAGGGGCGGTACCTTGTGTCTGAGATGGAGGCGACTATGAAGTGGGACAGCCCATCATGGTATTGCTTGTCTGCTGACTTAACCTTGATGCCCTTTACATCCATGACAACAGTGCCGTTCTCCAGTGAAATGGAAAACACGTCGGACTGAAACACAAGCACAGGTGTTTAAGAAGGAATCTGAGGATAAAAACCAGATGCGTTGTCAAAGTTCACTCGATGGTATTGCTTAAAGGGACACACAGCTGGCAGAAAGTTTGCCGGTAGGGTAATTTCTGTGAATAGCAACAACTCAACACCTTTGCCCCTGTTAGTGCTGCTTATAGAAGTAGGATGTGTTCAGGGCTGGGGAAGGGGCTCGGCAGGTAAACACGCTCGCCCTGAAAGCCTGATGCACTAAATTCAGAACCCCAGAACCCATGTAAAAACTAGACCCAGTAGCGTGCATCTGTGATACAGCGCTACTATGGTAAGATAGGACGTGGAGATGAGACTATCACAAGCCAGCTAGCTAGCCTGGAGGACCCATGGAAGTGGCAAAACCAAGAGACACCCACTGCCTCGAACAAGGGGGAAGGTGAGAACTGATGCCTAAGAGTTGTGCTTTGACCGTTACACACAGCATGAATATACTTGTATACATACACACTCTTTCCCTGTCTCCTGTCTTTCACGCACTTCTATGGAAGAAAGATACATCCATATTTTGAACTGAAAGCCTTTGGTGGTTTGCAAAGAGATGGCTCAGTCTCAGACTTTCCTTACCTAAGCATCTCTACCATATCAATGTCATGGGATCCCTCTGAAAGACAGTATTTCAGCCTCTAGGAGGATGTAGCTAGAGGAAGAGACTGGAGTTAATTCACTAATATGTTTTTAAAGATGCTTCTTTTTTTTTTGATATATTAAGACAGAAGAGACCTTTCAGGAAGCAGAAGCTACCTCTTTTCTGAATTTGCTTACTGTGTGTTTTAAAACATCGGCAGGTGATGATGATGTTTTCCTTTCTTTACATGCACACCAACTTCTAAAGCTAGCCCTCAGTCCACAAGCCCTGTGAACTGCATATAAAGCCAGCCTACTGTCTGAAAGACAATTATCTAATGAGCGAGGGTAATCTGAGGCAAGATTTGGTGCAATAGTTCTACAAAATGCTTTCTATAAATTGTCATAGATGCTATTGATTTAAATTACATTGAAAAAAATATGAAAGGGCTAGGAGGAAATAGCAGTTTACAAAGTGCTTGCTGTACAAGCATGAGAACCCTACTGGCTTCCTAACACCCATGCAGAAAGCTGGCCGTGCACCTGCAATCCCAGCACTGGGAGACAGAGACTGGGAGATTTCTGGGGTTTGCTGGTCACCTTGCCAGTAAAACGCTCCTCAGAACCAAAAACAAGACCAAGGTGGATGGCATTTGAGGAAGAATGACACCTGAGGTCACCTTTGGACGCAACATGCACGAGCACACATGTGCACAAGCCAGTGTTTACCTTCCCGACATACACACACAAAAGAAATAAGTTTCAAGGAGGTGACAGATTACAGGCTAGCGTAAGAAGCAAAATTTGCTATCAGCTGAACCTTAGCTTTGCCAGATCTCTACAGATCTTATTCATTTTCATGGGAATGAAGACGGAACCAGGTCTTTGCACATGTTAGACCCGCTCACTACCACCGAGCCACTCACCCAGCCCTTTGCACATGTTAGACCCGCTCACTACCACCGAGCCACACACCCAGCCCTTTGCACATGTTAGACCCGCTCACTACCACCGAGCCACACACCCAGCCCTTTGCACATGTTAGACCCGCTCACTACCACCGAGCCACACACCCAGCCCTTTGCACATGTTAGACCCGCTCACTACCACCGAGCCACACACCCAGCCCTTTGCACATGTTAGACCCGCTCACTACCACCGAGCCACACACCCAGCCCTTTGCACATGTTAGACCCGCTCACTACCACCGAGCCACACACCCAGCCCTTTGCACATGTTAGACCCGCTCACTACCACCGAGCCACACACCCAGCCCTTTGCACATGTTAGACCCGCTCACTACCACCGAGCCACACACCCAGCCCTTTGCACATGTTAGACCCGCTCACTACCACCGAGCCACACACCCAGCCCTTTGCACATGTTAGACCCGCTCACTACCACCGAGCCACACACCCAGCCCTTTGCACATGTTAGACCCGCTCACTACCACCGAGCCACACACCCAGCCCTTTGCACATGTTAGACCCGCTCACTACCACCGAGCCACACACCCAGCCCTTTGCACATGTTAGACCCGCTCACTACCACCGAGCCACACACCCAGCCCTTTGCACATGTTAGACCCGCTCACTACCACCGAGCCACACACCCAGGCCTTTGCACATGTTAGACCCGCTCACTACCACCGAGCCACACACCCAGCCCTTTGCACATGTTAGACCCGCTCACTACCACTCAGCCACATATCCAGCCCCCTTTTTTTTTGTTTTTTTGTTTTTCGAGACAGGGTTTCTCTGTGTCGCCCTGGCTGTCCTGGAACTCACTTTGTAGACCAGGCTGGCCTCGAACTCAGAAATCCTCCTGCCTCTGCCTCCCAAGTGCTGGGATTAAAGGCGTGCGCCACCACTGCCCGCAGCCCTTATTTTTGACCTAAGTTTTATAAGCTGAGCTTGAGAATTCTATTATAAATTCAAAGGCAAAGAAGAATGCAACGTCTCTGTTCTTACACTCAGAGGTTATTATGCTGCCATTGGTGCTTCAGGCAGGCTGTGGATATATGTGATTTTCTTCATAAATCAATATTCTAAAGTGTTTAAGACAAAAATATACAGGAAGAGGAAGGTGATCTAGTACATTGAAATACTGCTCTCAAAATGGTAAAACAGAGAATCTGTGATAAGTAGTGCTAGTCTTCTTTATAAAGACTAAGTAATAGACCTAGTAGACCTGACAGCATCTACATTTTGAATCTAGTAGAAATGAGCAAAAGTGATATTGTCAAGTATCTGTGCCAACTGTAATGTGGAAAATATTTGTGATTTCATTCAGTGACAAAATTAGAGGTACTGCTAATACTACTGTGGTTTGTTGCGATATTAAAAATAGGAGACAATGTTCTTTCCATTAGAGAAAATGAAGATATAATTTTCCACAGGTGAGTCTACAGACTTCCTTCATTTCTGCCCATTAACTCCTGAAGGGCAGGACTGAATTCCAGGCCAAGATATGTCTGTGATTGTAATAGTGGCATGAATGTTACGGAGGTAATCAAGTGCTTGAGGTTTAAGGCCTGCTCCATAGAAGGAAACACATGCCTAGTACTGTTAATCTGGCCAACAACCTATGGTCAGGAGCTCACAGGTTCAGGGATGAACCTACTACTATCACTGTGCTAGACAGACATAGTATCTAGTGCACTCTAAGTTCTCTATACCCAAGATTAGTGCAGTTCTCGGATGTCATCAAAGAAGGTTCTTTGTGCAATGGATCGCAGTTAACTCAGAATTCATAACTAGTCAAAGTGTGCTTAGTATAAATTCAGTGGGGTGCACAGCCAAAAATGGTACATGGATTTGGACTTACACACACACACACAGGACATGGATTTGGACTTAAACACACACACACACACACACACACACACACACACACACACACACACACGGACATACTGGTTGGGGTCAGAAGCAAGGTAGAACGAACTGGGGGAAGTTAGAGGAAAAACCTGTTTGTGTGTGCATGTGTTTGAATATGATCAAATACAATGTATAAAATTCTCAATAATCAATAAGATATTATATGTAAAATATGTATATAACATATTTAGCATCTGATAGCATGTGTACTTGTGAATCATATTTGAGTCAAAATTTACCTTCATCATGCCTAAAACTTGATTTTGATAGACAAGACAGCTACACAGCATGTCTTCAGAGGAAAGCAAGTACTTACCCGTGAAGCGTGGTAGAATAGTAACCCATTTGGCTGTAATGTTTGGAAATTGAAGCCTCCTTCAAAGCCATCAAAGAAAGATATTTTCTGAATTGAAGCAATAAAACTTTGCCCATTGAAATAAGCTCTGCGAGATATCTGTGTGGGAAAAAAGGTAAACATGATGTTTTTGGTAATTATGGGACACTTATGTGAGTTTTCATATACAAAGAGCCATGCCTGCTGCGTAAGCAGTTTGTTTCAGTTGTTTTTGCTAGAGTTCAGGCGCATTAACTTTCCTTCCATGTTCTGACGCAGTTGGGGTTCAGAACTCCCATTTCTTACACCCGAGTGACCAATAGCATTTGAGCAGTCTCTCTGGGCTTTGGATGCTAGGTTCACTGGAAACTAGAGCAGCCACACAGGAGAGTCCCATAGCCTTTCTAGTTTAATGAGTTTTCTTTCTCTTGGCAGCAGAAAGGAGCCCAGAGAAGCAGAAAGGACTGATGTAGCTGTAGAAAGCATGTTTACCTGTGAAAAAGCTCTTGAGTGAATGGTACTTACCAGAGAGTCCTCTGGGCATCCATAACCAACTCCTAGGGTTTCTTTCTGCTCCAGTAAATTGAAATCTTTCTTTTGGAACTGGAAACCCTTCATGCATCCCCTAAAGTTGATATCTAGGGGAAGATGTGCTCTTAGGGTCCTGGAAAAGGAAATCAGTCCTCATTGGTACCATATATATAAACACACACACACACACACACACACACATATGTTGACTTACAATCTCAGTAGCTTTCAAACCATTCAGAGTCTCATATGTTTTTGACAAGCACATAGTTGTGTCAAACCTTTGTGTGTAGTAGACTGTTCCAAGTCAAGACAACTTGCTTACTTTACAGTTTTCAAAACCTTTTATCTTCCATTATCAATTGCTACTTTTATAACAATCAAATGATACAGATGTGAATGCTAGCATTCATTTTTTTTAATAGATTCTTGAGACTGAGTAGATATGCTACAGATAGAAAACACTTTACTCTTGGCAATTTCATAGAAATTGGAAAGATACTTATTCCCTTACATAATAAATACCAAGATAGGATTTGACCTCAGGTTTTCAGACATCTACTAAAAGGTTTGGCCTTATTTGTAGCATATTCTAATCAAGGAAAGCTAGAGGCAGGTCCGAGAGTGTCAAATGGCTGGGTCTTAGAGCCTGTGCAGGGGTCCTAGAGCTGAAGAGAGAAGTGAACATACAACCTCATTCCTAACCCAGAAGCATTTTCAATTGATAGCTACTTGCAAATGAAAAATTAGTTTTCTTTAAGGGAGTCTCACTGAAGAAACAAACCTTTCTCCCCACCCCCTCTCTCTGTCTTTGAGACAGGGTTTCTCTTTATATCCCTGACTGTCCTGGAACTTGCTCTGTAGACCAGGATGGTCTCACAAACTCAGAGATCAGCCTGCCTCTGCCTCTATCTCCCAAGTGCTGGAACTAAAGGTGTGTGTTACCACCACCTAGCCCAAACAAACCACTCTGTAAGGTAGGCCCCATTCCCAGCAGTAATTGACCAACACACAACATCTTTGTCTCATAATGTTGTCAAAGCACTGTTTTGTTTTTGTTTTTTGTTTTAAAAACCTTACATGTCCTCTGTGTATATATATCATGGCTTCCTGTTTTGTGAGCCAACATATTGTCTGCATCTATGTTTCTCATGCTTTTTCTTTGGCTCTTTTTGATGTTTAGTTTTTTTGTTCCTATTCTGTTTTTTTATTTTGGTTTTATCTTATCTTATTTTATTATTACTCTTTAGAAGCCCATTTGTTTTCTAACAAGAGACAGAAAGGGTGTGGATCTGGATGGGAAGGGAGGAGGGAGGAATTGGAAGGAATAGGTGAAGCTCTATAATCAGAATATATTACATGAAAAAAATCTATTTACATTAAAAAAATAAAAGTAAGAAATGTTTTATCCTTCTGATTAGGGGTGACATTATTGTTCAGCGTGCTATCTTCATCTCTGTAATACTCACTATATAGGAGGTGCCCAAGAAGATGCTAGTTGGTACTGAATGAATGCCAAGTCGACTTGGACCAAACCACAGTGGGTTAACTGTGTTGTAGATGAACAGCTCTGCTGTCATCACAGGTCAGAGCTGGAGGAGCGTGTTAACCAGCAGGCTGGCATAGCAGTCAAGGTCCCATAGGACACAGTTGAAGGACTGAAGAGGGTGTTTAGTTCAGAAAAACTTGGAGAGCCTTCTTTAGATATGATAATTTGCAACATGGAAAGGATTTGACTTAAGATAAATAAGAACTTTGTAACAATTGAAATCTCACATCTGTACATACATATATATGTATGTATGCATATATATCCTTCTGAGGTAATCATTTACACAGCACTAAATTCACTCAGAGGTTTTGAATGCTCATAGTGAGGGGTATTTCTGTTACATGAGGGGTGGGTTCCATTGTCAGCTCTCACTTGAGTTTGGGATTTTTTTTCCTTTTTAAACATTAGGGCCTGACTTCAGAACAGTAATAATTTTAGGAAAGCTAGTGGCTTTATGTAAAAGCTTTCCAGGTTACTCTAATGAGAACTACCACACAGGATTATCTCAACATCACTTTTAAGTTTTTAGAGTCACTGTTTGTATGAATTTATTAATTTTGAGATTTATTTTAATTTTATATGTATGGGTATTTGGCCTGTGTATATGTCTGTGTACCATGTACATGCAGTGCTCATGGAGACCAGAAGAAGGTGTTGTACCACCCTGGAATTGGAGTTATAGATGGTTGTTAGCTGCCATGTGGGTGCTGGGAATCAAACCCAGGACCACTGCAAGAGTAGCCAGTGCTCTTAGCCATTGGGCCTTCTCTCCAGTTCTATTTCTATGAATTTAATGCATAGTAGGAGCTGAATTTTTGAATTCACTAGAACAATGCACACTAACCATGGACCTCTTGTACACCCTAGAGAATGTACACACTTTCAGATACTATTGAAGAGTTTGAAATAACTTTAAAGACTAGGACAAATGTAAAGCATACATACCGTTTCATCTTTGCACAATCAATATATTCTGTTCTACTCTTCCTCTCCTTGAGAAATAATACAGGAGACTATGTTCTACAAGTAATGCTATATTAGTTAAGTATATCAATTACGCAGTGAGATGCTAATTTAAGAGGGTCCTGAGTGCTAGCCATAGAGGGACAGATATGTTTGTTCTATACCTGTGCAGGTATGTAAAAGTAGCAACCTCTCCTAGGTATTAAATACTCGTTAGTATATTGTTAGCAGTAAAAAGCTATATATTCAAACAGTTTTACCTGGACTGTAAGACTTCCTGGGGCGCACCTCCGATGTAGATGTCTGTGAAGGGCATCTTCTTCTTCTCGTTGTCGGTACTCTTCACATGTCGTCTGTCCACCACCAAAATCATTTTCTTGTCATTGTGGTAAATGATAGAGATCTGAGAGAAAAAATATATTGTAAGTCAGTTTAACAATTGATATTTTGTTTGTTTATAGAAAAATGTAATGTATGTTAACTATCCTGGTTATAACCACCTATATTCTTCTTTGTTCACAAATAGGGAATAGAGTTTCCCTTTTTACTCGCTGGGATGACAATTATGTTTTTTATGTAATGTAAACTCACAGCTTACATTTCCTGGGGGAAGACCCCTTTCTGGGAAAGGATACTTCCTACATTCCTTAGGCTACATTTTTCTATCAGTCCTGTTTTTTTAAATTTTTCTCTGCCTCTTCTGAGGGGAACTTATAAGTATCTATCTTTAAAAAAAAACAACCTTGATTAAGGTATCACTGATTACAAAACTGCACATATTTAAACAGATTATACAATTTGTTAAGTTTGGACATATGAAAGCATTCACTATATTACTAGCCCAATCAAGTTAACAATATCTATCTAATATTTCTTAAAGTTTCATTACTTTATTACACTCCCTTGTGCTCTCTCTCTCTTTCTCTCTCTCTCTCCTCTCTCTCTCCCCCGCCTCTCTCTCTCATCATGTGGTTGCCTATGATTATACCTACACAAGGGTTTAAAATAGAAAGCCTGTCACTTGCTAGGATAGCGCTCTGCCATTGAGCTACAATTTCTAATTAATTGGTATTTGTAACTGTACCATACTATTTAATATCTACAATGAATTCCTCCACCACAAGGAAAGCTTTCTCTACACTGGACAACTCATTTTCCGTTCCTTCCAGCACTGGCATCACAACTGCATGCTTTATGCTTGAGTGGGTACTTTCTGGGTTATAGAGTGAGCGCTACCAAGGTGTCAGTTTTCAGAAACATTTCTATGTTATTTTGAATTATTAGATTTGCACAAATAAATATCGGCTTGCTATTTAAAGGACAGTGACTAGTTCTAGTGAATCTGCAAAAATGCTAGTCAGACAAACAATTAGGTTCTTCATTTATTGAACTCCATCCTTAGAGAGTCTCTGGACATTGAACTGGAAAGGGAAACATAGCTAGCTAGCCACTGCATTTGGACTCAATTTAAAAGATATTACATCTTTTATATGGTTTATTAATTATATAGTTTAGAGTAGTCATTAGTGTGGATGAAGCATACTTTTGAGATCTTCTTCATGAGAAAAATCACTCACATTTCTACATTCTAGAGAAAAAAGTTCAAGAGAAAATCCTGTATTTACCTATATAACCTCCTGATATTAATGAGGCTCAAAGTATAATATGATCTTTGCAATTTTCAACATGTATATGATAGTTTTGTAGGTATTCTATTATAATCAAGACGTTTAAGATTGACAAGAGACTTTTGGTCAATGAGTCCCTTTTAATGAGAAGAGACCTTCCACTGACTTTTTGGATAGAAAGGTCACCATGTGTTTTCCTTGGGTAGAGTAGATGAGGGTAGATCAGTTGCTCTTCGATGTGAACATATTTAGTTTACTATTCCACTACTGCATTTGGTCACCTGGTCACAGACATAGATCTAAGTGTCGAAACCCAAACCCACCCAAAGTACAATGACTATACCTCATGATATTTTGCATCATTAATCTGAGCTTTTTTCAATGTGTCTTCAAGATGCACAGGGCCATTGCTGAATCCAAAGTCGTAGAACACATGTAGGTAGCCATTGCGCATTTCTAGGCTGAAGAACATACTCTGCAGAGAGAAAGAAACTGTAAGATGGGAGAACCCACTGGTGTGAATGGAGACCAAATTTAGCTGAATTAGAGAACTATTATAATTCTTTATTAATGGAATTCTTGGAAGATTAAAGTAGTCTCATGAAAATCTTATTAAAGTAAAAGTAAAGTAAAGTAAAAGTAGAAAGTCCTATTAAAGTAAAAAATCATCTTTTAATGGTCACAAGGAGGTGGAACTCTTCAGGAATCTTGTTGGGTGTAGAGTGTCACTTGGGTGAGGTGGGCTCAGGTTTCGAAAGCTCATGCCAGGCTCAGGGGAGCAGGATGCTCGCACCCACCGCTCCAGTACCGTGCCCATCTGCTTTCCACCATGATGATCATGAATTATCCCTCTCACACTGTAATCAAGCTCCCAATTAAATGCTTTCCTTTATAAAAAAAAATAAAGTAAAAAAAGTTCATTAAAAAATCTGAAATAGTCAGATCATGACGGTGCACACCTTTAATCCCAGCACTCAGGAGGCAGAGGCAGGTGGATCTCTGCGAGGTTGAGGGCAGCCTGGTCTATAGAGTGAGTTCCAGGTCATCCAGGGCCAGACAGAGAAAGCCTGTCTTAGGAAAACCTTATTAAAGTAAAGTCAATACTTATTTCTTACATATTAATAAAAACATTAATATTTTTATAACACTTAAAAATACCTATCCTCTTTTGTTTTATGTTACCCTACAAACCACTGCATGGAGTACTGAGTCTACATTATTGACCTTCAATTCTTAAAGATAAAGTAGAATATACCATGCTTTTTCAACTGCCTTGTTGTTAAACAACTTTTCAAAATATGATAGCCCCAGAGATGCCACTATATTCACTTAAAAATGAAAATTGGCAATAATGAAAAATTATTTCAAGATAGGCCAAACAGTTTCTCCAATATGCCAACAAATATGGATCTGGGATAAAGAAAACCATTTCTGTACTATTTTGAGCCACTGGATTTGCATAAATGAAAATGGAATTAGAGCACACTTGGGCCAGATGATGTTAAAGAGCAGAACGAATCTGGCAGTAGTCAAATCACTTGCTGGCTCTACTTTTACATTCCAGAACATGGTTCATAGATACAGGAAATTAAATGGATTTGAAAAATAAAATATCATGGGAAAGTCTTCATTTTACATAAAGTGTAGATACCCTAAGTGGAATTTGCATATTCCTTGGCATGGGAAACAATCCCTGGGGTTGGGGAAAATGTTCTAACTTTTATTTATGTTCATCCAAAAAAAAAAAAATCAAACTAAAGTAGCCAGGTGTTGGTGGCACACACCTTTATTCCTAGGCAGATGCAGGCACATTTCTAAGTTCGAGGCCAGTCTGGTGTACAGAATGAGTTCTAGGTCAGCCAGGGATACATAGAGAGGAATGCTGTGTTGGGGACCTGGGAGTGGGGGGTGGACATGACCTCCCTGACCAAAAACCCTGAAATATAGAAAGAAAATGTTCTTTGATATAGAGTATTGACCCTGGGCCTTCATTTCCAGACTTTCATAGATTTCACATAGCTGGTGAGACTTCCTGATTCAAGTTCTGTATTTGAAGGACTCCAGGTGCCTTCTATGGGTCTATGTGTTGGAGGTTATTGGAGATATGACAATCATTTTGTATTGAGGCATGGAGTGATATGGAAGTGTTCTGGGATAGGTGGGTATCTGCTGGTTACTTCCTGTGAAGTTTTAACAATGCTATCTATCAACTTAAAAGACACATGGTTTTTGTTATGAAATGAGTTTTTTTTCTTTTTTTCTTTTTTCTTTTTTTTTGGTTTTTCAAGACAGGGTTTCTCTGTGTAACCCTGGCTGTCCTGGAACTCACTTTGTAGACCAGGCTGGCCTCGAACTCAGAAATCCTCCTGCCTCTGCCTCCCAAGTGCTGGGATTAAAGGCGTGTGCCACCACCGCCTGGCGAAATGAGTTATTTTAAACTGTTGAAGTTTATGTGTGCTGACAAATGTCTTTCAGGAGCATGAGACCTAGCTGTTTCAGGAAACACAGTTAACACATCACCTCACACAAAGGGATGAGCATGTTCTCTCTCTATGCCCCTCCCCTGACTCCTTCCCCCCGGAAGTTTTGATGTAGAGAAATGATTGTTTGAAAATATTTTGGGGACATTTTTCTATTGTTAAGTGATTTCGACAATGAGAACAATGTAAATGTTCTATCTCCCAAAACCTCTTATTTTGGAGCTGTTGGGTTCTGGGGAGGGAGAGGAGGGAGGAGAGAGTGGTTATTGGAGGTGGACAAAGACAACTGAGGTCTGATTTGTGCATGTGTGGAGATATCACAGTAAAATCTCATTAGTTGGTACAATTAGTGATTTTTGTAAACCGTCTTTCATATGCACTATTTTTTCCGACCATGAAATATATATTCAGTTTTCACTGTCAGCACTTTTATATCTCCACAGGAAGTCCTAGCACAATTGAACGGTGGTATCAACCTTGTGATCAGATCTTGTGAAAATCTTCAGTCTCTGGTAACATTATTAAGTCATGTCTATACTTCCAATTTTTTGTGTGTGAGAAAAAGATTGCCAATCTGTTTAGAAATCTTTCAGAGAAGATGTGTAGGGGCTTGGAACAACTTTATTAACGTTTACAAGATAATATAGTATCTAATTTTCTCTGAAGAACTGACTTCAGGAGAAAAAAATGCACCAGCCAAGTAGCAAAGGTTACCTGGGCCAGACGGAGCATGAAATTAAAACAAAACAAAACAAATCAAAACAAAGTATATGATTTAGTAGGCACAGCTAATAATACATGTCATATATATATTTATTATTTGGGGAAAGAATTCTATGTAGTTTTGACAGCTAATAAAACAGTTGAAATTGGATTTAGGATGTTATTCTTGAATCACTGTATTGCAAAGAGTTGAAAAAAAATGTCAAAAACCAGCATATTTTATTAAACCAGTCTTACTAAGATTGTTACTATTGATAATAAGATATTTATAGTGAGTTCAAAGGTTTTTATATTATTAGTAAATGAGAATTAATTTCATTTTATTTAAAATATTTATATTTTAAAAATTTCTATTTAATATTTATTGTTTTTATAATGACTTTTGAATGTTTCATGATGTATTTATGTCTGTATTTGCCAAATATATATGACTTATGAGGAGAAACATCTTAATATGTACTAGATCTTGGTGGTGAGTTTTTTCAAAGTTTTTTTATTTATAAAAGGGTATATTAATATATATTTTACATTTAATAATAATTTTATAATATATATTAAAGTTGAAGTATGGACAAGTGCATCTTAGGATTGCTTTACTTAATGCTGTCATAACTTCCTTGGAGAAAAATAAATCCAATTTTGCTTTCTAAACTAGGTATTCATTTGGATGGCATGGCACACTTACCCTGGGGGTGGGTGGGGTATTTCCTGGGAAAAGGAATAGCAGAGAGCATAGGAAGGATGGGGAATAAGTAGGGCTTCTTGTTACTTACTCCATTGATCATCAGGAGCACGAGGCCATTGTCAGCTGGTGTTCGAACTTCTATGTCAAAGCGAGTCACCTGACCAAATTTCCCTCGCCTTGTGATGTTCCTCACCACGGCATAACTGGAGCCATCAAAGAAGTAGCTGGCAGCCCTACTCTGGGTGAAAGCCAGTTTATCCCTGGAACAGAGCACAGGGTCACACGAATGCTACAGGTTTGTCTGTGCTTTCCGAGTGAGACCCTGGAACCCATTTTCAGGACATCTTCCACTGTCCCGATGGCATGCAAGTGAAGGATGAGGTATATAAATAGATCAATAACCTGTTTTAAATGAGTTTCTCCTTCACCCTACATACCAGGATAGTTGAAGTCTTCTGGAAACCTCTGATCTTAGAATCTTAAATCAAGTATATATAATACACACACATATGTGTATATACACATATATACATATCCAATATATATGTATGTATTTAATACTGTGTATGTTCATCTACGGCAGAGGAAAGGGGAAACATGTATTGCAGGCTTGGCATTTACCCAACCTTACACAAACTTTTCCCAAAGAAGAGTTTAAGAACCTGTGCATTGACTCACACTCAGCCTGTCCGCTGCCCATGCCTGACTGTCAAAGGCTCTGAGCTCCTAACTGTCACTCACCTGGCACAGGGCACTGACTTAGATGGATCCATATTATAGATGTGCTTGAAGTTGTACAGGCTGATCACATCATTATTCAGAGTGGCCAGCTCCAGGCAGCCCGAGTAGCCGGGCAGGTTTAAGCTGGCAGGGAGCTGAATGACAAGGACATAAAATCAATTAGCCCATGGTCACGTTTCATGCAGAAGCTGCAGACAGAATGAAGCTGACAGTGGAGCCACCCTGGTCGCTCTGACATGAACATCTGTCTACACTGGAGCTTGCATCAGTATGACAGATGATATAGCAGTTTCCCATGTCTTAGTAGAGAACTGGTATTTACTGAGTATGGACTATGTACACTACATATCCTTAACAACAAGTTCACAATGAAACCAGTTTTCATTCCAATTCTGTGAGATCTCATAGAAACAGAATAATTCTCAAGAGAGGGTCAACAATGTGCTCATGACTGTAAACAACAGTCGTCAAGGCCTGAGATTGGCTTCTCATCTTCTTGGGCCTTCCCTTTACCAACTCTTTGTCAGGTCTCATATTCTTCCCTAGGTCTTGCCTTTTCTCATCTCACATGTTTTATACCATGCCTATATATTTCAGGTAATAGCATTTCATGCAGTGCTGAAATCTAGATCCCAGCCAGTACCGTTCTTGTAATAGATAATACTAATTCTTTCCTGGAGTAATATTTATCACCTTTACGTTATCAAAATGACATTAGTTAATCTTTAAGCATTAGCTGTAACTTACAAACAACTGACATTGAAAATATGGGTAGTAGGAACCAGACTGTGACACCAGACTTATAAATAGATTCTGATCCAGAATTCTACCACCCACCGATCTGAGCTCTTCCCAAGGTATCCAACACCCCCACCTCCATTCATCTTGGGGTTATGGAATTATTAAAAAAACTGCAGGTCTTCACTGAACCATATGCAGCTCTATAGCTTACCTTGAAGTTCGCAGGCACCCCACCAACGTAAAACACAGTGTCCTCAGGGGTCAGATCCAGTAAGGAGTCGTCTCCTGCAAACTCCCCCTTCTTAATAAACTTTTCTTCTGCTGTGCTACTGAGACTGGGGACTGTCAAAAACACCTTTCCATGTTTCCCTACCCTGGTGAGAGAAAGGCTTGTCACTTGCTTCAAACTGGACAGTTTGCAGAAAATACTTTTATTGTGTCAAAATGTTAATGTCACTTCATCAAAAACAACCCAAGGTATTCGATTGTATTGTATTGTTGTACACATACAGAAATATTAATTATGGAAGAAAAGTAGAAAAGCAGACATCTTACTTTTAAATTTTAACTTTCAGCAAGGTAAAATGATCTGGTAATCAGGTTGCCATTTAGAAAGGACCTTTCTTTTTTCTAGTATTTTTTTTTCATTTTTTAATCTCACTCAGGTGTTTGGGAAGGAACATGGGAATAGGGAAGAAAAGGAGTAAGATGGAAAAGAAAAAAGTGCTTATGGCATCCACAAGGAGGGAGGGAGGGAGGGAGAGAGAGAGAGAGAGAGAGGGAGAGAGAGAGAACGCTCGTGCATTCACAAAGCCATTTGCCATGCATTAACCTTACCTCTCAATCTTGACAATGCTAAAGTAAGCAGGCCAGGAGCTCACGGGCTTGGAATCCAGGAGAATCTCTACATCTTTCGTCCCCAAATTGTAAACGAATACCAGGTTATCATTTTTGATTGCCAGACCCATGTACTCTTTTTTGGCCTGAAATGTCAAGAAGTCACTTGAATGAAATCAACGAGTATCATGTACACAAATGGTATCGTTTGTTTTTATTTCTGTAAAGCACAATCATAGGTCCAAAGAGTTGCTGTATATGATCAACTTCCAGTCCAAATTACCACTTTCACTTTGAGCTGCTGCTCACGGTCTTTACCCTCTCTGGGCCTGCACTGGTGTGCTGTCCCTGTGCTATCTATCTCTAAGAGCTTGCTGCATTGGTGGAGGGTGAGGAGAGGGGGAACTACTGAAGGCTCCTGGGAAGGGCAGTACTGATGGCTGCCAGGAGTGTGCCAGCAGTGTCAGGCTAACATAGGCCTCATGTACCTTGACAAAACCAGTCCCTATGCATCTTTAAGCAGGATTCAGCATCGGCAAACAAAGACTACAGTTATTCTAAAGGCCTTCAAATGCTTTATTCAGAGTCATTCATATAAGTAATTCATGCCGCTAGAAAGCAATGCCAGAAATATGTCCCAGCCCCCAGAATCTCTGCCCTTCAACCACAGCTTGAGTCCTGCCATTAAAGTGACTTCTGGCCTTTACTATCAGAGCGGGAATTAATTTGCTTTTCTCAACAGCTTTGTTCAAGGTAGAGGGCCACACTATCCTCTTCAAATCCCCACTCTATGCTCTTACGTTTTTGCTTCCGAGGTAGAGGACAAACTGATCTGCTACCCAGGCCCCAGCAGGCTCTGCCGGCTTTGGAGGAGGCTTCATGTACAAGCTGATGGATGTGAAGGCCTTCAGGTCATCCACACTGACTTTGGGGTGCACTTCAACGGCCGACTGGCCATCAAACATCATGGAGACTTGGATCTGGAAATACAAAGATGTTCTGTTGAAAGTGCTCTGAAGAAAAGGGCAGAATGCTCTCCTATAGTTTCTGGAGGAACTCCTACTTGCTCCATTCCTTTATTTGCTTCCATATTCCCAGAGAAAATATTTAGGGCAGACTACAAGACAATAGGTTTAGATTAAAATGGGCTAAGAGAGCCCAAGAGCAAAAGGCAACCAAGGACAAGGGTGGATACAACTCCACGGGGAACTATCCATTTAGGCTGGTGAGCTAAACAAGAGGAAGGAACATTTGACTGGTCTTGACAATGGCAATTTATAATGACTCTACAATGCATAGAAGAATTAATCATTTGGAGAAGTATAACTCATCTTTGGTACTAAAGCTGCTGGAACTTTCTCCCCAAGGTCATAATAAGAGCAGTATAGAATAAAGATGTGAACAATATCCCCATCCACACCTGCACAGTCAGGGTCCTGGCACAGCCTCTGACTTTCCCGCATGCCATTTCACTTAATAACTAGGCAGTCCTACATTACCCACTCAATATTCTTCTGTAAAATGGCATAATAAACTGGCAGTGAGAAATAAGACGGTAGCTGCAAAGCACCTTCTAGCCCCTGGCTCTAGCCTTGTAAAAGTTGTAATAAGTTCCTTAAGCATTTCCTGTGATGTTTCTTAGAAAGGAAAAGCACCATTTCAGCACAGCTCTGAGAGACCCAAGATAACACCAGGAACTGATTTGACTTGTGAAGAATTTTTAGGGCATTTGACAACATGTATACCCATGCTGTCTGTACAAACCTCTCTGAATAATTACGTGTATTTACATCAGCAAATATTGATTGGGCTGATATGGATAGACAACTAGCTTGAGATTCCATTCCCCAGAGCTTGGGGCACAGCTGTCTCCTGTTGTCTGTTGAGTAGAGATCGATACATCCCAACAGTCAATCAAGCAGCATGGGGGACTGAAGCCTACCTGTAGAACTGACAGTCTGAGAAGACTTCGTGAGAAAGCATCTCCCTTTGGAGCTGAGTGAGTGCCCAGTGGCTAGGCAGTCTGTCTTTAGAAAATGAGTTGTTTTTTGTGATCAGGACTCCAATAATATAACTCAATATAAATTATATTGAATACTATCACCAAGAAAACACTAACAAAAACTTTGTTTTAAGATGCCTCTTTTTTTCTCTTTTAGACAGTTTCGCTGCATTGTACTAGAAACTTCTTATGCCTTCAAGAGGACTTTAAACCTCTAATCCTCTGCCTCAACCCCCCACATTCTGGGATTACAGGTGTGTGCCACCACACTGAGATTAAAATGTCATTTCTTGATGTATTTTTAAGATAATATGTCATGAAATATTCACAGAGCTATCCAAATAAGATAATTCATAAGGCAGGAGCCTTTATTACATAGTGCTTGAAAATCACATGCAATTACTAAGAATAATCCACAGCACTATACAACAAATGATTTCTTTTTCTTGTTTCTACAAGTCCCTGGTAGTGTTTGGTGTAGTAAAATTTTCTTCTTCTTCTTCTTCTTCTTCTTCTTCTTCTTCTTCTTCTTCTTCTTCTTCTTCTTCTTCTTCTTCTTCTTCTTCTTCTCCTCCTCCTCCTCCTCCTCCTCCTCCTCTTCTTCCTCCTCTCCTCCTTCCTTTTTTTCCTTCTTCTTGAGACAGGGTTTCTCTGTGTAGCCCTGGATGTCCTGGAACTTACTCTGTAGACCAGGCTGCTCAAACTCTGAGATTCACCTGCCTTTGCCTACTGGGTGCTAGGACTAAAGTCGTGTACCACTATGTCTGGCTATGTTTGGTAAAATTCTTAATTGAGAAAATAAAGCCACACAATTTGGTTGTAAAAAATGAGGCTGATCTATAAATCAATAAAAACAAATTAAAGAGAGGCCCAAGCATGAGTCCTCTTCTGGCACATGGGGATGTTAACTGGGTCAGGACCTGCTCTGACAGTGGTGACTCCCGGTGTCTCATTGCTCTGTGGCCTGTGTAAAAGAACCTAATATGGCTACCTTGGCTTAGTTTCTTCCACTTGTGATTCCTTGTTTAAGCCTGCAGAGCAATCAATAAAACTTCACATAATATGTGTAAAATTTTGCAGATGGGCAAGACTATTCCATATATTAACTGTAGTAACACAGCCATTAAAAATGATTCTAACATCGAGTTGAGTCTTTTGATCGAAGCTTAAATGGATTTCTGTTGTTTATGAGCTTTTCTGACTAGAACTTTGAGGTTAATTCTGGCTCCACATCAGGATAACCATGGGGCTTAAAAGATGATGAATGCTGAGCCTTCCTTGGTTTACTTTTTAAAAGATTTCTTTATTGTAGTTTCCTGAGATATAATCATGCCATGAAGCCCAGTGGCTGGGAACTTGCTGTGTAGGTGAAGCTGGCCTTGAACTTGCTGTGGTGTCTTCTTCCCTTTGCCTCTGAGTGCTTGGACTATAGTCATATGCCACCAGACCCTGCAGGTTTACTTTCCAAAGCTTCTCTGGTGACTCTAGTAACTAACATAATAGGAAGGTGCCAGGCCTCAGGGGCTGCTGAGGGATTGGAGCTCAGAGTTATTTCCCATCATTCCCTGGAGCTCAGTGTCATTTCCCATCATCCCCTGGAGCTCAGCGTCATTTCCCATCATTCCCTGGAGCTTAGCGTCATTTCCCATCATCCCCTGGAGCTCAGCGTCATTTCTCATCATTCCCAGGTGACATTTCTCACCACATACCTTGCTGGCAACACTCCTGGTCTGAGCAATGAGCTCTCGGACCCTCTGAATGCTGGCAGAAACGTTGCTTGCAGGCCTCTTCTGCTCCACAGTACGAAGCTGATCCAGTAGCTGGGGGACAACCTCGGTGAGATTTCTCACTGCAATAAGGAAAATGGATCACTTGAATATTTAACTCTATTTTAATCAAGTGAGGTCTGGCAAACATGTTACCATCTATGGACATCATTTTTAACCTTACAAAATTAATAGCAGAGCTCAAGGCATAATCCATTCTGTTCTTTTCTGTGACATTTAGGGCGCATATTGATTTATAAATGGAATGAGGTGCATGCTGACTTGCAGCATACATTCTAAAGGGCAGGGCTCCATGACAAACATACAGATATTCCTTTAATCATATAGTGTAGGCTCCACATGTCTATAATAGAGACTGATACAATAGGTGGAAAGGATTTTACTGATGTACACTTCTGCGGCTGCTGTTACAGTGGAGATGGAGTTAGAGGAAACCAGGATCATGAAGCCATAGTTGCCTTTGCCATAGAGACATAGGGCAGCTTTGCAGCCTCTGATGAGGACCAGGCAAGGGCACAGAGCAAGCAAGACATTTCTGAGGATGGAAACGTATATAACACAGACTTCTCACTTTCTTCATATAGATTCTTTCTAAAGTTTCTTACATTATGATATGTTGCTTAATTTACTTTGTTTTAAATCACCAAATACTATTTGAGATAAACATAGTAGCTTGAGACAATTTCAGTCAGTGCTAGCTTTGGTGCTTATTATGACAACATGGTGGTTTGAATAGGAATGACCCTCATAGACTCATCTGTTTCATGGTTGGCCCATAGGGAGTGGCACTATTAGGAGATATGGCCTTGTTGGAGGAAGTGTGTCACTGTGGAGGTGGGCTTTGAGGTCTCCCATGCTCAAGTTTTATCCAGTGTGAGCCTCAGCTCCTTCTCCATCACCAAGTCTACCTGTGTGCTTCCATGCTTTCTGCCATGATGATAATGGACTGAACCTCTGAACCTGCAAGCCAGCTGCAATTAAATATTTTCCTTTATAAGAGTTGCCTTGGTCATGGTGTTTCTTCACAGCACAGAAACCATAACTAAGACAGAGAACTCAATAGTGCAAATGAAAGAAGATGACAATAAATTCAAAACAGATAGAGAAAACAATGCAAACACTGAATAACACAGACCAGCCCTTGACCCCCAGAAAGATCAGCTATGTGTTCATGACTATTTTGAGTTGAGAGGTGTTCTCTAAAGCTACTCTGGAGAATGGTTTGTAGAGAATGACTAACAATCCCATCACAGTTTGTCATGACACTGGTAGACACTGATATCCAAGAGATTATGAAAATTCTGAATAAAAATGTGAGCATGGAAAAAGAAATTCTCTGTTATGTGATTTTAAACTACATATACCAAACAACATTAGGTAGGCATTAATAGATATCATTTTCGTTGCTATAAAATTGTATATGTGAATTGGCCAAGACACATAGTTGGCATTTTTTGGTAATAATTTTATTCACTCAAGCAAGCAGAATATGAATGAGTTAGTGAGATCAATACCATTTACTAGATTTTTTCCTCTAAAGTACGACAGTATTTTGCTGAAGTTATTTACTATTAACATTTTTTTTAAAATTAATTATTTTTTTTACACTCCATATTTTATTCCCCCCACCCCTATCCACCCTTTGTGGAT
The DNA here is from genome assembly GCA_036184795.1 of Tokudaia tokunoshimensis. Lineage (NCBI taxonomy): Eukaryota > Metazoa > Chordata > Mammalia > Rodentia > Muridae > Tokudaia > Tokudaia tokunoshimensis. The sequence goes on along the minus strand of BTHU01000021.1, from coordinate 40,582,149 downwards.
GTTCCACATCCCAAACCTCCTCCCCACCCCCTGGATGTCCCAGCCCCCTACTCCGCCTGACCCCTAAACTCCCTGGGGCCTCCAGTCTTTTGAGGGTTAGGTGTATCATCTCTGACTGAACACAGACCCAGCAGTCTTCTACTATATGTGTGTTGGGGGCCTCTTGTCAGCTGGTGTATGCTGCCTGTTTGGTGGTCCAGTGTTTGAGAGATCTCGGGGTCCAGATTAATTGAGACTGCTAGTCCTCCTACAGGATTGCCCTTCTTCTCAGCTTCTTTCAGTCTTCTCTAATTCAACAACAGGGGTCAGCTACTTCTGTCCACTGGTTGGGTACAAATATCTGCGTCTGACTCTTTCAGCTGCTTGATGGGTCTTTTGGAGTGCAGTCATGCTAGGTCCCTTTTTGTGAGCGGTCCATAGCCTCAGTAATAGTGTCAGACCTTGGGACCCCCACTTGAGCTGGATTCTACTTTGGGCCTGTCGCTGGACTTACTCTAATATTTGATTAAACTTTTGTGCTAAAAGTTCAGTTTTACATTGATAAGGATATTTGCTACCATTATAATTGCTGCCATATAATTAAAAAAAAAACTTCATCAATTTAGCTACAGTATTACTTGTACCAATGCACCTATCTGTAAATTTATGTATATTTCTTTCTTTTTAAAAAAAAAGATTTGTTTGTTTATTCTATCTGCATGTATACCTGCATACAGACCCCATTATAGAAGGTTATGAGCCTCCATGTGGTTGCTGAGAATTAAACTCAGGATTTCTGGAGGAGCAGCCAGTGCTCTTAACCACTGAGCCATCTCTCCAGCCTCATTTATGTATATTTCATGTAGGTACAGACATAAGTGTCTAGAATCTAGAGAAATCTAGACTCTAGGTAAACACATAGATGAGCAGAGTAAAATATTTCTCTCTTTCTAAACTAATTTCTACAGCTTTCCAACCTAGAAGGCAAATGGCGCACACTGCATCGTATCAAAAGCTGTGTAGAGTTTCATGGCCAACTCTTCAGGTGGGCAAGATGGTAAAGCCTGCAAGAGGTACCTGCGTCCCGAGCAGAGTCCACTGCGGTGTTATATGCAGAAGAGTCAAAAGTCTGTAGGTTCTGTGACCAGCTGCTCAGGTTGTTAGCCATCGGTGTGGTGACCTGTTGGACAGCCATTGTTGTCTTGTTAGCTTCCTCAATGATGAGCTTGGACTGGCCCAGGCGCTGGTGGGCATCTCCTGCACACAGAGCAGAGGGATGCTTCATTGACTGGAGAGCATGGATGGATGACATTTCAAACACTGGGGTGACATGGACCTCAAATTTTGGGCTGTGAAAGGAGACTAAGACATTTAAATATATGATGACTGTGTTATAAGTTATAAGAACTACAATATAAAAAATGGCATTGATATGAGTTGGTAAGACTCTGCAGTCCCAATAATACCAAAATGGTTACCTAAAATGTTTTAAAATTAAGAAGCAAATTATAAAACCAAACCAATAATAACAATCAGCAGTAACAACAAGAAATTTATTTAGGTTAGCAATCTGGTGTGACAGAAAGTGACAGAAAATGCACATGAAGTTCCAGCTTCTATGATGTTCACATCTGAACATCGCCATAAAAACCTCTTCCTTTTATGGCAAAGTAATTTCTTGTGGAAGAACTCTTTCTGTAAAAATGATGCTACATTTGGAACAGAAGTCAATCATTAAGAAAAGCCTTTTACAAAAGAAAAGCATGGTTCAGAAAAGATTTAATGTTAAGATCCAAGTTTCATTAAAAAATTATTACATATTTGGGATGGGATTCCCTAGAAGCCACGTGAGGTCAGAAGTGGTAGAGCACATCTGTAAGCCAATTCTCTATAGCAAGTTGGCAAGAAGAGACAGGAGTGTCCTTAGAAGCTTATAGACCAGCAGGGAGCAGCAAGGATTACCACAAGTTTGAGGCCAGTCTAGCTAGGGTACATATTAAGTTCTAGGCCAGCCATGGCTACATGACCAGACCCCTACCTTACAGAAACAATAAAACAGCCAGGTGTAGTAAGACATATCTGTAATCTCAGTCTTGATGTAGAGGCAGGAGGATCAAGGCACGCTCAAGGTCAGCCTGGTTCACATAGTGAGTTCCAGGAACTAGAGACCTTGTTTTAAATAGCACAGACAGTGAAGGCCTGTACCTAAGGTGGTTGTGCTCTCCGTCCATCCGTCCGTCTCTCTCTCTCTCTCTCTCTCTCTCTCTCTCTCTCTCTCTCTCTCTCTCTCTCACACACACACACACACACACACACACACACAGAGGCATACATTATACCCACAGATAAAACTTACTGCACTTTCAAAATAAAGATAATATGTTTACTACTACAATTTTTTTTCTAGATGATAGGATTATAGGTGATTATTCCTCCTTCCCCCCCCTCTAATGTGGGTTTTCACATTCTTTTTATATAAGGATAATGTGATACTTTTGTAATGAAAATACTTAGTTGATATTTTAATTTCAAGTTTTTAAAGTAGAGAAACACTTTGTTTTACCCCTTGTGCTCTGGATCGGGCATTGGTTGGAACCCTGGCTCTCCCTCCTATCAGCTGCACCCACTGGACATTGGTTGGAACCCTGACTCTCCCTCCTATCAGCTCCCTCGCTCTCCCTCCTATCAGCTGCACCCACTGCAAAAAGTTTCCCAGCCCCCGACAAACCTCAGGATTCTCTTCAGCTGGAAAGTAACGGTGACTCTGATCTCCACAGAACAGAGCCCAGCGACACTCCAGTCAGTCACCTGTAGCTCTGCTTACAGCACTTGTGCACTCTCCTGGCCAGGGCTCCTGGGTTCTGAGGCCAACATATCCAACAGTGGTGTCTTAACTTTTGCTACACCCTGGAAGGCACATCTGTGTCCAATCACAGCCTTTCAAGACACTTTGACTGGAGTCCCAAAATAGGCAAGAGAAACACTCTTGTTTCTCTGCTTGGCACATTGATCTCCTTGCTTATTTGATAAGAACAACTTGACATCTAACAGAGGGATGATGTTTAACCGTGGAGGCCAGAGAAATCCAATGACCAAATTAGGGCATGCTGTAAGCAAGGAATACTGTCCACAAGAGAGGTATCCAAGCAGTATGAATAGCACAGTCCTACTCAAACACATGCAGACATATGCAAGCAGGCACAGAGCAAAGACAGGAAGAAGGCACTCTTCATTTAATGCTCATCTCTGTGTGCTATGGTTACAGCTTTATTTCTAAGGGTAGTTCTTGGATAGTAACGAACATTTTTTTTTTTGGTCAGGAGAAAACAAATACCCTAAGATGAGTAAGGAGCTGATGACAAAGAAGTCACTTAGTCCCCCCTGCGAGGTTGTTTTACATCAGTGGACAAACACGCAAGACTGGATCCTTACCTCTCTCTGCTGCCTGTAGTTGCTTAACAGCATCGTTCAGTCTGTCTCTGAGGGCGCCCTTCCTCCACAGGGCTCCTCCCACACGCCTGCTGGTGTCAGCCACTGCTTCATCATTGCCTGTGGAGAGGAAGCAGAGGAAAGTACCAGGTGGTCCATGGGGCCTGAAGGACATCTTCATCTCAGCAGCATGACCTCTGACTTGCATAGTGGACCCATATGTAATACTCTAGCACTGTAGAAACAGACGGTCAGTTCTGGAAAATGGCATTTACAATAAGAGGTACAGGATAGCAGAAAACTAGTGACACTGGTTGGGAGTGACTTAGGATGCCACGATGCTAATTTTTTTTTTGAGAAACAGCAAGGCTGTGACTAATATAATCTAGCAGCACAAATGATATAGTAAAAAAAATTCTATTTATATGATGATACATGGTTATAAGAGAATCTGACTATCCCCACCTCAGTTTTTATATGTCATCTACCTAAGACATGGCACAGATTATATATTCACAGCTTGGTGACTTTTCACACAGTGAACACAAAATACAGCCACATGGGTGCCATTAAGACAATATTATGAGCACTTGCCAGCCTCCTGTGGACTCTGTATGATTAGCCAGAGATCACCACTATTTGGAATTGTCTCTGTCTGCCATTGTCTAGCTTTAAAGCTTTATTTTACTTTTATTTGTGTGTATACGTTTGTGTCTCTGTGGGGTATGTGTATGTTACTGTGTATGCTCAGAGAGGCCAGCAGAGGGCATTGGTTCCCCTGGAGCCTGTTGTATACTGTGAGATGCCAGAGGAAGTCAAGCTTGCATCCTCTGCAAGAACAGTTTGTCCTCTTTCCTGATGACCCATCTTTCCAGTCCCTTCACTTTGGAAAGATTTATTTTATTTTCAACTACATGTGTGTGTGTGCTGGAGGGTATGTGCCTGTGAGTGAAAATATTGTGTGGTTTTAAATTCCCTCCAATGACATGACAAAGTACTATGATTTTTATATATTTGTTTTGATTTCTATGAAGTCATAAGTTTTGATATGTTTTTTCATTTTCATTAGCATCTTCCTGTTGCAAAAACAATGAATTTCATTGTGACATTCCACACATGTATATATAACATCTCTTGATCATCTTCAATCATGTATTATCATGTCCTGACCCTCCTCACTGTTCCCTTCCTCTACCCCCAGGCCTTCTTCCTTTCATGCGTCATCTCTAGTGTTTTGTCTTTGATTAATTATCATATATATTATTATACATATCATCATACATTAATGTATCATACACATAAATGTACAAATGCAGCCACTCAGTCCATTTAGTGCTGTTCATGCATGGTATCATTTAAATCCTTTGCTCTTACCTTTCAAGACTGGCTACTGGAATTTTCTCTCCCTTCTGGAGGAAATTCCAGAATTAGTCTATCTATATATCCACAGTGTTACAGTGTTTCATTGCATTGCATCTATAGATACTGGCTGGTTTTGTGTGTCACTTGACACAGGCTGGAGTTGTTACAGAGAAAGGAGCTTCAGTCGGGGAAGTGCCTCCATGAGATCTAGCTGTGGGGCATTTTCTCAATTAGTGATCAAGCGGGGAGGGCCTAGCACCTTGTGGGTGGTACTATCCTGGGCTGGTAGTCTTGGGTTCTATAAGAAAGCAAGCTGAGCAAGTCAGGGGAAGCAAACCAGTAAGAAACATCCCTCCATGACTTCTGTATCAGCTCCTGCTTCCTGACCTGCTTGAGTTCCAGTCCTGACTTCCTTTGGTGATGAACAGCAATATGGAACTGTAAGCTGAATAAACCCTTTCCTCCCTGACTTTCTTCTTGGTCATGATGTTTGTGCAGGAATAGAAACTCTGACTAAGTAAGACACATGGTGTAGAATTGTCTATTTCATAGTGTTGGGTCTCTCAGTGACGATGGTATCTACTGTTTTTTTAAAGTTTTACTTAAATATTTTATTTGTATTTTAAAACATATTTATTGCACAAAATACTGTGTCCTGCTATTGGGCATCTTTATTGACTTTTAGTGGTTTGCACTAGTTTTATATTTACCATTCTTATTGAATTCTATTAATTTATTCCCCTAGGTATTTGATGCTATTGAAAACAGTGTTATTTTTAAATGCTAAATTTCAGCTTTTTTTTTTTAAAAACTAAGCTAGATATTTATTTATAAAATTGGTAATGGATATAGCCTGTCTTTGTTTGCAGTCTCATTGGAAAAACCTTTTAATATTTTATTATGAACATGTTTGCTGAATATTACTTGATTATTCTTTATTAGATTATGGAAATTTCCTTCTGTTCTCTGTTTACTAAGAGTTTAAAAAATATTGGATGGGTGCTGTTTTATTAATGAAGTGAAGTGGATAGGAAGGGGGCAATCTGGGAGGAGTTGGAGAAGGGGAAGAATACGACTACATATATATATATATATATATATATATACATACATATATATACACACATATATATGTGTGTGTATATGTGACCTATAGATACATGTTATAGAATTGTCAATTTTATATATATATATACATATATATATTACATATAGAGAGAAAGTAAATAAAAAAGATTTCCTGTGGATAGTGACACAATCATATGAATTTTTTCCTACAGTTTGTAAATATGGTGGGCTACAATATTTTAAATGTTAAACTACCTTTGAAATCCTGTTATAAATTTATGTTGTTCATCATATGCTACCACTTCAATACATAGTGGATTTGATTTGCTAAAATTTGTTTTTGAGCTGGGGTCTTATTCTCTGATCTAAACTGGCCTTGGCTTGGTAGTCAACCTCCTGCCTCAGTAGCCTCCCAAATACTGAGATTACAGGCATGAACCACCACACCTGGCTGATTAGGACTTTTGTGTCTGTAAGAGAATTTGGCTTGCATTTCCCCCCTTTTATGTCCTACTGAGGTTTTGATATTTACATTTTGTTGGCTTTTATAGGAAAATCTGGAGCATATTTCTTTCACTATTGTCTCTAAGTGTTTGTATAAAAGTGGTGAACTTTCTTTCTTCTCTAAAATTTTGAAAGAATTCACTGGGAGCCTGGAGGTGTCTTCCTGGGAGAGTTAAACATCCAAGTTAACTGACTCTGTATCATTTGTGAAAAGATTTGGGTTTTGTTTGTTTGTTTTTGTTTTTTTGTTTTTTGTTTTTTTCCCTCAAAAATATGCTCTGGGCATGATTTCCAAACTGGGATTATTCTTGAGCAAATCCTACTGGGCTGTGAAGTTGTGTTTCTCTATCTGAACTGAGAACCAGCTTTCCCAGTAATTAGTAGTTTATATTTCTTGAGAAATAGCAAGTGAGTTACCTTGCTTCTTCCCTTCTGTTTCCTCCAGTGGGCTTCTAAATGCCACATCCCCTACCCCCAGGGCACCGTCTCACCTAGCTCACTCGTTGAGAGCTTTGTGAGTGCTGTGTATAGTGGATATCTACAAGGTGGAGCTTCACTGTTTTACTGTCATTAAATACGGTGTAGCCAGGAATAAGCACTTATTTCCTCTAGGGTTCTGGAATTTCCCAGCATTCCAAGAGTGACTTAACATACTTTTTAGTGACAATGAACATCCCTTCCCATTTTTTTTTCAAGTTTCTGTTTTCAGATATGGCAGTATAAAGCTTTAGCCTGTTTGGGACCTGTGACTGCATTAAATGCTACTTTATTTATGTCTAGGACTCTTGCTAACAATATGAGGAGAATCTATCTTATAAAAAGGAATGCTACTGGGCATGACACTTCCGGAGGATCCGGCTATACCACTCCTGGGCATATACCCAGAGACTTTACCTGCATGCAATAAGGACACATGCTCCACTATATTCATAGCAGCCTTATTTATAATAGCCAGAAGCTGGAAAGAACCCAGATGTCCCTCAACGGAGGAATGGATTCAGAAGATGTGGTATATTTACACAATGGAATACTACTCTGCAATTAAAAACAATGAATTCACGAAATTCCTAGGCAAATGGTCAGAACTTGAAAATATCATCCTTAGTGAGGTAACCCAATCACAAAAGATCACACATGGTATGCAGTCACTGATAAGGGGATATTGACCCAGAATCTCAGAATACCCTAGACACAATCAGCATATCAATAGATTTCTAAAAAGATGGAAGGAGAGACCCCTGGTCCTGGAAAGACTGGATGTAGGGGAACGCCAGGACAGAGTAATGAGAGGGGGTTGAACGGAGAAAAGAGGGAGGGAAGGGGGCTTATGGGACTTTCGGGGAGGGAGGAAACGGGAAAGGGGAAGTGATTTGGAATGTAAATTAAAAAAATAAAATAAAATAAAAAAAAAAGAAAAAAAAAAGTGCTTCCTGATGGATGGAACTACCATCTTTCCAGAAGATGGTGGCAAACAGCACTTTCTAAAGTTTATTCCAAATTGTTAAATCTTTGTTACAGACAATGAAAAAGAAAGACAGCTGAAAAGTGATGATTACTCATCACATGAAACCATTTGAAAATCAGAAACGCTAACCTGGAATTAGACTGTAGCTGACTACATGAAAACCAGAACTCATATCACAAACATGCTTATTGCCTAAAGGAGAGAGTCCTGACACGTTTAGGGTCACTCACATGGTCTTAACTCCTTTATGTTGTCCTTTGTACATGGGAAGGAACTTAACCCAAAACAAACAGATCATCAAATATGTGACCAAATCTGCTAAACAGTTGAAGATGATAAAGGAACTTATTGTATATCAGATGTGGGACTCTGAGGACATGCTGTTCCCAGACAGGAAGGTAGTTTTCAGGAGGCCCAGTGGCTCGATGATGATAGGATTCACTGAGAACACATAGGCAGAATCCGCAAGCAGAATAGAACACTTAAAAGACCAGATTGTAAGGATCGCCATATGCTGGCCCTCCCCACACAACAAACAAAACCATCACACAGATTTCCCAGCACTTAGCTTTTAAAATAGTTTGCTGTTGACATCCTAATTCTTTACTGCTAAAATTCTCATTAATTTCCAGAAAGCATACTCAGAATTAGTTCTAAAAGACATCAATATGAATTCTGTAATGAATTAGGACAGAAAAAATTAGCATTCTTACTACCTCTGTCTATCTAGAAAGCATAAAATAAAAGTTACCTTGTTACTAAGCATGCAAAATATGAAAATCAAAGTGCAATCATTTCTCTATTTTTTTTTCCTCAGAGGAGGACAAAAAGATAACATGTGGTTGACTTGAGAATAATTGATCTGATAAAATTTCATAAAGTTCTCCGTTTCAAACTCGACTTGTTTTCAGCTGATAGCTAGAAATCAGCTAGATGCTTCCCACCTCACTAGCCAATGTTCAAATAGCCTTAGGGATGAGTTCCTGACCTCAGAAATGAGGGCCCTTTAATGACACTCTTGGTCCACTCAGTTGCTACTCTCGAGGTTTAGAGGGACGGCAGTGTTTCACTGTGCCCTTCTCTGTTCCATTCTCAGTGTGCTCACTTTTAGAGCAGTGGGGAAATCTTTCCCTGTGTCCTCTAGGCTTACCCACAGCCATCCACTGCAGCAAACGAGCTATAGCAGTGCAGAACCAACCAGGTGGCTTGTGGTTACCCAGTCGGCTCACACTGGGATGACTTATCCAGTTATTCAAGCCAACTCTCACAGGGATGATGCCCTCCCTTTACTTTTAAAAATGTGAAGGCTCTTCTGGATGATTAATGGAAGATCAGATTATGGGGAACATAGTTTTCATGTTTAGTGCATTTTGTGGCTTTGTCTCCTTGAATATTACAATTTTTCTATTAGCCAGCACATTTGATTAGTAGAAATTCCCACCATATGTTGGATAAGTATGTTTCCATGCAGTTTTCCTATATGGAAGCTCTTTTTGAATCATAATTTACTTTGAAATGTCATGTATGCTGTTTTGTGACTTGATTATAAAGTATTGATGTTATTTAGTGAAATATTATTTATTCCTCAAGCCTAGGTTTTAGAAACCTGTGTATATTTATAAAAGGTGGCTATGAATCAAAAGGAGGAGAAAATGAGATATTTACTAGAATCTGCCTTTGCTTGCAGCTCTCTGGCTTGATTGAGAAGGTTGTCACTTTCATCCTTATGGTAAATAATCTGCGTGTCAATTCCACTCACAGCCTACAAAACAAGTGGTCAGAGAGGTAAGAACATCTGGAGAGAGGTAAGAACAGCTGGAGAGAGGTAAGAACATCTGGAGAGAGGTATGAACATCTGGAGAGAGGTAAGAACAGCTGGAGAGAGGTAAGAACAGCTGGAGAGAGGTATGAACAGCTGGAGAAATGATCAGAGAGGTAAGAACAGCTGGAGAAGTGGCCAGAGATAAGAACAGCTGGAGAAATGCCAACATCTCATGGTTTTCGGGTTGAAATGATGTCATTTGAAATGATGTCATTTATCTGCTAAACACCAAGTGAACTTCACATAGCTTCACTTTCATAGGTCAGAACCAAGAACAAAGGGAGAGAGGAGAAAACAATGTCTTGGTGTTTTCAAAGTTAAGTTCCCTTACCGCCCCCCCCCCCAGGACAATTCAGCAAATCTCAGAGAATGCTGTGGCCAAGGCTTGTCAAAAAGAAACCACTGGATAAGTAATTATGAATTGGAGAGGGAGGGAGGGAGGGAAGGAGGGAGGGGGAGGGGGAGAGAGAGAGAGAGAGAGAGAGAGAGAGAAAGAAATGCACTAGCCTGACAATGTTTTCTTTGGAGGCTTTGACAAAAAAAGAGAAATTAAACAACCAACAGAGAAACAAAGAAAATAGCATCTACAGAGGAACTCTCATTTGCAAACTGGACTCATTTGGATGAACTTGTAAACACAAACCATTATGGTACACAGTGCTCTTTCCTTAGTGCTCCTGACCTTTCTGACACTTAAATTATTCATTGAAAGGTCAAAGGTTAAGGAATGATAGAAAAACAAGACATATAACATTATATAACATACAACATACAACATACAATATACAACATAATATATATTTCACAATATGTAACACATGTTATATTAATGTATATTGTATATTATGTATGTAGATATATGATATATATTCTCTATCTATAGAGAATATAGATACAGTGTGTGCATATGTATTATATACTTTATATACTAAGACACAAATGCACTCACACAAAAGCAGAAGGGGAGTATTTAGGAAAGGAAGAAAGACTAGTAAGTGGGGAAGGATGAAGTGCGACAGTAAATAAGAGCAAGACATAATGGTATGTTTGTATACAAAAACAAGAAAAACAATAGGAATCTGTTAATCAATACAGGGAAAAGAGAAGGTGATATACCACCAAACCCCAAGGTAAAGGAGTACTCACGTCATAAATTCGATCAGTGATATTCAGAGCAAGTTCTGCTGTTTCATTGGCTTCACTGACATAATTGGCGATATTTTCATAGACATTTGATGCATCCAAAGCCTTCTGCACCAGCCCGTTCATGTCTGAATTGTGCAAATTTCTGTCAATAAACAATTTTGTTACTTCTCCTTACTTCCATAGGAAACGGGGCCACACTTAGGGTTTCATTTTGGTACTTCAGGGATCACAGATGCTGCCTTCCCATTTTTGTTTTTGTTTTTCAAAGCCATCTGTCTTGGAAGATTTTCCCTTCCTGGGGTACATTACAATCACATTCATCTTTCTGGATTGCCCCAAGGTGTCATCCCCTTTGGCTCATGGCAGCTGTTGCTTGGCAGTAGCTGCTAAAAATAGGACTGGTGATTTTAAGAGTCCCCTGTCCCTCTTTGCAAAGGTTTATTTAAGCGGTGCAGGTTGGACAAAGACCTGAAGCCATATGCTGCTACCTACACTGGACCCAGCTGTCACCCTAGAAGGCCAGCCCCAGGGAGGGCACAGAGCTTGCCAGGCACACAGTGGTAGACCAAAGTCTGTCTGATTCCCTGACAGCCGCAGCTCAGTCTAGCCTCCCCTCTGTCCTGAAACACCATGTTCTCTGCATTATCCCTTCCAAGTTTGGGTAGGGTTCAGGGAACACTCACTGAGAACCTGTCACATACGTGTTCTCACATACAGAGGAGAATAGCCATATATCTTCTAAGGATTCACACAGGCAGAGCAAGGACCAGCTGTGTAAATGATTGACATCCTGTGCTTACATCTCCTGAACTTCAGGATTTATAGTTAAACTATTTCTGAACTGGACTTAGAAAATGTATTATAACATTTACTTTTCTGACCACTATTTCCCCTCCCCCTCTATTTGAGGCAGGGTCTCTCTACATAGCCCTGGTTGTTCTGGAACTCACTATGTAGATGAGGCTGGCCTTGGACTCAGCCTGCTTCTATTGCCTGTGTGCTAGGATTGAAGGTCTGCACCACCATGCCTGGCTAACTGACACTTTTAATCCTCTATCATGTAAACACCACTCTCACCTTCACAGCTCATCCCGCTTCCTCTGTTTTGCTGATTCTCAGGTCCAGCAGCTCCTTATTTCCTCCAAATTCCAAACACTCACAGCTAATATCACTTTGTTTACCACTACCCTGCAAACGATGACCTGACTGTCTATGCCTATGCCTAGACTATTGGACACTGCAGATCCTACCCAGGGCTTTTCCAATCACAGAACTGATGAACACAGTTAACTCTTTCTTAGCCTCCACTGTCTGGCCCAGGCCCAGCTTGCTCCCAGGCTGAACAACTTCCTCTGTATTTCCTCAGCTACTTCTCTCATTGTTTAACTCAATCATCAGCCAATCTCCCCTGTAGCAGGCCTGACTTTCCCAATGGGCAGAGTAAGGATCCACATAGTTCATTTTACTTTTTTCAAATCAGAATGAAAAAAAATGAAGACAATAAAATGATATTGCCTTCATTTTATTGTAGCCATGAAACAGAGCTTGATTTTAATAGAGAAAAGGATCAATTATGGCAAGAGTCATGCTATATGAAGGTGTGTCCCTACCATATACTCTCTACCTTCCTTCCCTGGGACCTCTCCTAAGAAATGGCATCAAGAGTAAACTATGAAGAAAGTAGACAAGAAAAAAAATGATATCATGATGGTAATCTCAGAATTCAGAAAGCAAAGGCAGGAGGATTGCCATGAGTTTCAAGCCAGTCTAGGCTGAAGAGTAAGACTCCAAGATCTTGTCCAAGAAATCCAAACAAATACAAAGCACCTAGGATGCACAAAGCTTGGGTTTGATCCCCAATAATGTACACAACAGTACAGCAGCACACACTTGTAATCCCGCCCTTGGCTGGGAGAGGCAGGAGGATCAGAAATTTAATGTCGACTTTGGCTATACAGAGTTGGAAGTCTAAGTTATGGGAGACTTTGTTACAAAACAAAACAAGCTCCCTACTCCAGAAAAAGAGATAAAAGAAAGAAAAAGTGTGTATACCAGATAAATGTTGAGGAATTTCAATGTTTACATTTTGAGGGTGAAGGTCTATAAATTTTGAATGTTTCCATGAGTAGATTGAGTCAGAAACATAACATCAGGTTGATTGACATTTGTGTCTGTGGAGCCAGTAAAACACGCAATACCTTCCATGGAACCCTGCTGGAACCCCACTATAGAATGACATTTAGAGAAGGGTGCCCTCTGTACCCGCTAGTGGGACATGGGTGCTATAAAGATGAAGGAATCGTGAGAGAGTCCGAGGATGGATAAAAACTAATAATCAACCAATCTGTGATCAAAACTGATGTTTTATCTAAGTCCCTTTTATTGCTTTCATTCAAAGTATACTTCTTAGGGACACAACACCACACTGAATACAATACTGTAGCACACCAGTGCTATCATTGCTATAAGTTTTCATGTTTTCTGTCTCTTCTTTCTTCTCTTGTTCTTCTGCTCTCCCTCCTCTCCCCTTCACCTTTCTCCTCACTTTCTCCCTTCCTTCCTCTCTCTCATTCCTTGAGCCACCCCCACCCTCCACTCAGTCAGGAGTGATGTCTGAAATTTTTTGGTGAGGAGGTATTAAAGGATGATATGGATTTAGAATGGACGTTAATCTTAGGCCCTTACCCTTGACCTTTCCAGGTGTCTGCTTTCTATAATGATCTCATGATTTACTTATTTCAGGGTCATGAATTCAATTCCAATCTTTCAGTACATTTCAATTAACATTAACTAGGTGGCCAAAGGGTGTGTGACTCTTTTCTAGGTGCTGTGAAGGAAATTGTCAATAGATTTTTTTTTCTTTTAACAGGAGTTAAATTAAACATTTCCTGCTGGACACTGAAGAAAGTTGAGTATTTAGCAGGAATCAGCTGTAATGCTAACTCCTAACTAGTGACTTACGATATTTGGGTACAGAAAGTAAACGCTGGTTATAAAATAAGCAGGTAATGATGGTTGAATTAAACACTGTGTAGGGATTTAATTTCTTGCCCCAGTCACCTTATTGTGGAACAGATCTCACTTGCACCCTTGCCCAGAGCATAGGTTTCTAGTCTCAAAGACTTTTAAAAGAAAGTCTCCCAGAAACAATTGCAAAAAGCTGATGACTGGCTCTGAGAAAACAACAAACCAATCAGCAATCAAGCAAAGCCAAGCCCAACCTACTTGCTGCATCCTAGTGACTCTGGTGTGGAACTGAATGCAGGTGTCTCATTTGGCCCATGTAAATGTTTGCATTTCTAAAACTGCGATGTTACCTGCTTAGCTCATTGGCTTCCTGTTGAAGGTTGTATGCATGGTCTGTAGCTTCCTGGACTAAGTCATGACTGAGGTTACTCAGGTTGGATAGTTTTCCTTGCAGCTCATTTTTGGCTCCATCTATTTCTGCATAAATTCCAGATGCATTCTAAAGAAAGAAGAAGCAAATGAAATGTCTTGAATTTAGAGAATTGTAAAAGGGTTTCCCCAGATAATAACAAAACTGACCATTTTCCTTCTTGTCAATTTCAGGCTTAAATTACTGTACAGAGGATTTGCGCACTCCTGCATCTTCAGTCCCTTCTCTTTGGAAATACATTCTGTAGCAATTTCTAACTTCTTGCATGAGACAGTGTTCCTGTAAGTCTGTTATATATCCTTACTCTACTGTAATCATTGTATGGGGTTATTCAATCATGATATTACAAACTCTTACATGATATTACAAGTGCTTAGGAGTTAGAAACTGAGTTCAACTTGTTTTTGTGTCTCTAGCCTGGAGCAGTTTCTAACATGCAAAATTTATTTCCTAGAAGTTATATTAAGCCTTTAGCCATTTGGCTGGTCACACTGTTTTGAATGACATAAACAGAAAAAATACCACTGACATTCCATGTTCACTCACTATCTCACTATTCCTTTAACAAATGTCTACTCTGGCCTAGTCCATGGCTTTCTAACACCCTTGGAGAGAAGACGGAACACAGTTGCTGCTTTCAAGGGCCGCAGTCGAGGGGGACAGCGCAGACAGTCAGCAGTGATCACAGAAATGGACAAGCTAATTTTAGAAAGCAGAAGATATTTTGAACAAAATGCAACATGTAGCATGGGGTGGATAGGAGTTGAACATAAGAGGACCTCTTGGATTAACTATTCATGAAGATGCAAGCCATTTAAAGATCTAGGGACAGTGGGCCCACAGGTCTTGAGCTAGGACTCAATATGGTGTTTTTGAAATTAGTTTGATGAGCTGCTGTGTGGAGAGTGAGGGAAAGTGTAAGTTAAAGCATGAGGTCAGACAGGTGGGTGAGAACTAGGTTACATAGTGTCTCATGCGTCATGGCGGAATATGGTTCTGATTTGAAACTTCACTAGAAGTTCAATAGAAGAAATTGTGTAGCTTGATTATAGTTTAAAACTGTGTTTCTACTAACGAATTGGAAATGCATCAAGAAGGGCCACGGTGGTGGCAAATGTATCTGTTAGGAGTCTCCTTTGGAATCTCACAAGGGACACAAAGCGATTAGAACTAGAGAGCAGCAGCATAAGAATGGGTGGTATGTTTGAGATGTCCCCTTTCTGGTGCCACACTGTACAGGCAGAGCATAGCACTCCTGAGATGACTCCAGACACCAGAGACCCTGGGAATCACTACGTGGAGCAAGTAAGTGGTGAAGAAATGGAAGAGAAAGACAAACACAGGGATGTGGGGACAATGAAGAGAGGCAGAACTCGAGACTTGAGGGCAGTGAGGAACAGCCTGATCTGAGTAGCCAGTGATGCCACCTAAGGCCATGGTGAGGTTCTGGCCTGTGCTGCCACTGAGGACCACATCTGGCTTCATGACCCTGCAGCACAGGGGTCTGTTACCACCAAAGACATCTATAGTCTGGGCTACCACCCAGAGACATGTTGATGTCTGGGGGCTGTGCAGAACTGGCTTCACTCCTCACCTGGGCATCTTGGGAGAGCTGGCACTGAGGGTGTGAGAGCAGGAGAGCTGTCCCTGCCCCTTACTGGCTGCAGCACTCAGGATAGCCAGCCCTGCACCTCACTTGGGTAGCACCATAGAGCTGACCCTGATTGTTGGAGCATGGGTGAGCCAGACTCAAGGAGTTTTGGAGAGCTGGTCCCAACACTCGTCTGCCATGTAGTGATGTAGATGAGGAAAGAATGCCCTGCCTCGCCCTTGCCACCTACAGCAGGCCGAAGAGCTGACTCCAAGGTCATTTGAGTGGGAGAGCTGTCCCTGCCCCTCTGCTGCTGCAGCATTTGGGAGAGTAGGTCCTGCACCTTGCCTGGGCAGCACAGTAGAGCTGGCCATCATGGTGTGGGTGAGGATGGGCAGGCTTTGAGGGCATGAGCGTGGGAGAGCTGGTTCTGTCCCTTGCTAGTTGTGGCATTAGATGAGCTAAGTGAGACAGTGCTGGAGAGCTCATCCCAGTGGTATGGGTGTGGAGAGCTGGCAGGCAGACTGGCTCAGATACCTCCCAGGCCCAGATCCAGGGCTTTGAGTTGGCCTACCCTAACATCTGGCTTATTCCATTGCACACAGTGGTCTCCAGTTCTAGACATTCTCTTGCAAACACCATGATATCACTTGTCTTTATTTCTTCCTATTCATCTAGGAACATCGAAGGACGTCTAGGTTGGCTTCATTTCGTATCTTTTGTGAATAGTGTAGGATATACAAGGATCTTTTGGGTATGTTGACTCGGTCCTTCAGTTTTATAACCAAGAGGAGTCCAGCTGGGTCATATGGTAGTTCTACTCTTTAGTGGCTGCACAAGTTTACATTCCCAATGGATAGTGAATAAAGGGTTAATTCCCCCTACATCCTGGCCAATATTTGTTTTCTTGATGATAGCCATTTTGATTGACATGAGATGGTATACTGACTGGTTTTGTGTGTCAACTCGACACAGGCTGGAGTTATCACAGAGAAAGGAGCTTCAGTTGGGGAAGTGCCTCCATGAGATCCAGCTGTGGGGAATTTTCTTAATTAGTGATCAAGGGGGTCCCTTGTGGGTGGTGCCATCCCTGGGCTGGTAGCCTTGTGTTCTATAAGAAAGCAAGCTGAATAAGCCAGGGGAAGCAAGCCAGTAAGAAACATCCCTCCATGGCCTCTGCATCAGCTCCTGCTTCCTGACCTGCTTGAGTTCCAGTCTTGACTTCTTTTGGTGATGAACAGCTGTGTGGAAGTGTAAGCTGAATAAACCCTTTCCTCCCTGACTTTCTTCTTGGTCATGATGTTTGTGCAGGAATAGAAACCCTTACTAAGACAGATGGATTCTCAAAGTGGTTTTAATTTGCATTCCTTGATAGTTAAGAATGTTGAACACTTTTTCTTCTTTTAAGGATGATCTGTATAATTTATTAGTTTGTTTATCGATTGGACGATTTGGTTTGTTCAATAGCTTCCTAGGTAGAGTGCATAGGAAAGGACTATATCTAGTAGTTTAATAGATTTTACTGTGATGGTATCTGTGCCATCAAAACTGCTAGCCATGTGTAGCTCTTGAGGATGTGAAATGCAGCTGGTTCAAACAGAGTAGAATTTCTAATTTTACTTAATTTTATGAAACTGAAATTT
Source organism: Tokudaia tokunoshimensis (assembly GCA_036184795.1). NCBI lineage: Eukaryota > Metazoa > Chordata > Mammalia > Rodentia > Muridae > Tokudaia > Tokudaia tokunoshimensis. The sequence goes on along the minus strand of BTHU01000021.1, from coordinate 40,564,743 downwards.
AAGTAGCTGTGTGTGCTAGTAGCTACTGTGTAATACAAGAAACTAGAGGTTCCCATTACCTGACACTATTTCACAGTTCTACTAACTTGAATTGAATTGGACTACTCTGACACTGAGCTGCTGTTCAAAATTGCTATCAATGCAAGCTTGAGCAATCCAGGTATGCCCTTACCTTTATCATCTCATCAAGCTCCTCAAGAGTGAGCCGAGGGGTGGTGAGAGAGTCTGCAGACACACTCAGAGAGGCGTCCACAGCTTCCATCTGCTCCTTCACTCTCTCGTGTTGTTTCTGATGGGAGGAAAACAAAGGAGAGAGGATGTTATTATGCACCATAGAAAAAAACTGAGGGACAAAAACTATGTGACCATCCATTGGATGTAGAAAAGGTCTTTGACAAAATCTAACATCCATTCCTGACAAAAGTCCTGGAGAGATTAGGGATACAAGAGACATCGCCACATAAGAAAAGCAGTTAACAGCAAGCCTGTAGCCAACATCAACCTAAATGGAGAGAAACTCAAAAGTAATTCCACTAAAATCAGGAACAAGATAAGGTTGTCCAATCTCTATATGTGTTCAGTATTGTACTTGAAGTTCTAGTTAGAGCAATAAAACAACTGAAGGAGATCAAGGGGATACAAACTGGAAAGGAAGAAGTCAAAGTTACCTTTATTTGCAGATGATATGATTAAAAACATAAGAGACCCTAAAAATTCCAATGGTAAGAACCATAGCTAATAAGCACAATCAGCAAAATAGTTGGATAGAAAAATTAACGCACAAAAATCAGTAGCCATCCTGTATACAAACAACAAATGGACTGACAAAGAAATCAGGGAAACAACACCCTTCACAATCGCCTCAAATAATATAAAATATCACATGGTAACTCTAATCTAACAAGTAAAAGACTTGTATGATTAAAAAAAAAGCAACTTTAAGAGATTGAAGAAAGAAGTTGAAGAAATTAGAAAATGGAAAGATCTTCCATGATCATGGCTTGCTAAGATTAATAAAGCAAAAAGGACTGTACTACCAAAAGCAATGTATAGATTCAATGCAATTCTCATTAAAAATCCAACACAATTTTTCATAGACATTGTAAGGATAATTTTCAGCTCCATATGGACACACACACACACACACACACACTAAGACCGCTAAAACAGTCCAGAAGAAAACCTGCTAGAATAATCAATATCTCTGATCTCAAATTATAGTGCAGAGATGAAGAGATTAAAAAGAGATGAAGAGTGACTAGAATGGGAGGAACAATGGGTGGGAAGGGGGGATGAGGATAAGGATGAGGGAGGGAATATAAGAAGAGATAGCTATAGATTAAAGATAAGGGGGCTGTATAGAAATCTAATACAGTAGAAGATTCTATGCATATGAAGATCATCTAAATGAAATTGCCCAGTAATGGGGAGACAGAGCTACAACTGGACATCTTTTGTCACTAAATGAAAATTCCAGTATCAGGAATCAGGTCCATCTGATTGAGTTGTAGGCCAAAGGGGTCCCATGGGAAACACCTAAAATCCACATTGTTGCCATGACAATAGGTAGCTCCTCACAAACTGATTGGAAGTTCCCATTGTTGAAGACAACACAACTCACTGAATGTGGAGAACTTGAGCTGGTGCCTAGATAGGGCCTTCACCCTACATGCTAGTGTCTTTGGTACAGGAAAGTTTATGCTAGCAAAAGAGAAGCAAAAACACCAACCCAGCCACAAAACCATTGATCTATATTGGTGTCCTGCCTGCAAGATTTGCTAGTATAATAGTGGCACAGAGCTTGTGGGAATAACCAACCAATATCTGATTTGACTTCAGACCCATCCCATGAGATGGAACCCGTATCTGACACTGCTTGGGTGATATAATACCTGAGGTTAGATAGTCCAGAGACTTAGGGTAAAACCAAATATTGCTGTTCTATTAAGAGAACCTAGCTGTACAGTGACTCCTAATGACATTCTGCTGCACTCATAGCTCAGTTCCTGGTTCAGATATCATCACAGAAGTTTCCTCCTGCTGTAGACAGGAACAAATACAGAGGCCCACAGTCAGACAATATGCAGACCTCGGAACACTCATCCCTAAACAGGGTGCCTCTATCAGATCTCTCCTCTAGGGGATCAGGGAACCCTAAGGAAGAGGAGGCAGAAAGAGTATAAGAGCCTGAGGGGATGGCGGACACCAAAGAAACAAAGCTCTCTAAATGAACATGATCACAGAAATTCACAGACACAGAGGCGCCGGGCACAGGGCCTGTTATTTTGTACCAGATGTGCTCTGAGAGCTGCAAAGAGAACAGGACACGAGCCCTCAACCCTAGCCCAGAAGCCTTCTCCAGTTGATAAATACTGTAAATGAAAATTCTGTTTTCTCCAAGGGAGTCTCACTGAGGAAACAAACTACTCTCAGGGTTAGGCTGCCTGTTCAGCAGTTAGATGGCCAACGGAAAAAAACCACCACACCTTTAGAGGTTCCTTGCTTCATAATGTTATGTTAGGTGCCTCATAATGTTATGTCAGGGGTTTTCCTTTAATATTAAAACATCTTAATATATATGCTATATATAAAATTATATACATGATATATATCACATATGTGTGATACATATATATTCACATATATACATACATATATATTATATATATTTCTCTCCATTTTTGCCCTACATGTTTTTTGTGTATATATTGTGATGCACGAGTGGTTCTCTGTGTCTATATCTGTTTCCTGGGCTCCTTTCCTTCTGTTTGTTTTGCCCTATTCTAAGGTTAGTTTTTGTTTATCTTATTATATTACATTTTATCTTATTACTATCCCTTAGAAGCCAGTTTGCTTTCTAATGAGAGACAGAAAGGGAATGGATCCATAAGGGAGGGGAGTTAGGGAGGAACTGTGAGGGGTTGAGGGGGGGAGAAACCATAACCAACATATATTATGTGAGGAAAAAATTATTTTCAGTAAAAGAAAAAAATATTTTGCCAAAATTCTTAAGTTTGGGGCTAAGGATATTACTCAGTAGTAAAACATGTTCCTACCATGCATAAGGCCATGGATTGGATGTTATCTCTCCAATTAATTATTTAAAGGAATAAAAATTTATCAGTATAATTTCATGAAAAAAATTAAAAATCATATTCTAAAGCAGAGAATCAAATTCTAGTAAGGTTTCACTCCTTCAAATGTGTTAAAGGAAAGACTGCTATATAACCGAAATACTAGGTTTTAATTAAATAAATTAAATTAAATTAAAATGTAGTATTTAAGTTTTTTGATTGGAAGAAATTAAAATTTCATAACATTTAAACATGGAGACATAGGAAAAAGAGTGTCAGTAGTAGTGTCTAGTCATTTGAAAGTCTACTTAGAGTGGCCAGGTAGTTGGGACTGCCAGGCTCGGAGACAGACAGGCATAATATCGCTTGGGTCTCAGGCAGCTTGTGTGTAACCTGCTCCCAAGAGCTGGGCAGATCTGCAGTAACCAGCACGCCAGCTCTGCTGTGGGACTTCTGCCTGACAGAGGGACGCCCCCTCCCCCCCCAGGAGAGATCACACACCCCTGCACAGGGCAGGAGCCTACCAGCCTCCCTTTGGCGACCTCTGCTCCTGGAATCCACTATGCTGAGCCTTTGGATGTGCAGGGACTCCCCAATATAACATCACTTGGGGCAAGGCACATCAGGGCTCCAAAGTCACTCAGGAGCAGGGCAGGCCCCAGAAATTGGTGCCAGGGGAATCCTGGTAATCCAGGGGGGCCAGAAATAGCTTTGCAGGCTCACAGGAGGTCCAACCAACAGCCAGTGACAGCAGGAACAACTAACATCAGAGGTAACCAGATGGCAAAAGGCAAACGTAGGAATGTTACTAACAGAAATCAAAGTAATATGGCACCATCCAAACCCAACTCTCCAACAGCAGCAAGTCCTGGATACCCCACCACACCCGAAAGACAAGATCTGGACTTAAAATCACTTCTCATGATGCTATTAGAGGATCACAAGAAGGACACAAATAAATTTAATAAAGAATTACAGGAGACCATGAATCAACGGTTAGAAGCCCTTACAAAGGAAACACAAAAATCGCTTAGAGAAATGCAGGAGAACATGGATCAAAAGATGGAGGTGCACAAGGAGAAAACACAAAAATCGCTTAACAAGATGAATCAACGGGTAGATGCACTCACAAAGGAATCACAAAAATTCCATAAAGAAATGCAGAAGAATATGGGTCAACAGACGGATGCCCATAGGGAGGCAACACAAAAATTGCTTAAAGAAATGAATCAACGGATAGATGCCCTTACAAAGGAAACACAAGATTCACTTAAAGAAATGCAGGAGACGATGGATCAACAGATGGAATCCCATGAGGAGGAAACACAAAAATCGCTCAGAGAAATGCAGGAGAACTTGGGTCAACAGGCAGAAATCCTGAAAGAGGTAATGCAAAAATACCTTAAAGAAATACAGGAAAATACAAACAAACAAGTGAAGGATCTCAGCAAATCCATCCAGGATCTAAAAAAGGAAGTAGAAACAACTAAGAAATCACAAAGGGAGACAACTTTGGAGATAGAAAACCTTGGGAAGAAATCAGGAGTCATAGATGCAAACATCAACAATAGAATACAAGAGATGGAAGAAAGAATCTCAGGTGCTGAAGATACCATAGAAAGCATCGACTCAACAGTCAAAGAAAATGCAAAATGCAAAAAACGTGTAACCCAAAACATCCAGGAAATCCAGGACACAATGAGAAGACCAAACCTAAGGATTATAGATGAGAGTGAAGATTGGCAACTTAAAGGGCCAGTAAACATCTTCAACAAAATTATAGAGGAAAACTTCCCTAACCTAAAGAGAGAGATGCTGATGAACGTACAAGAAGCCTACAGAACTCCAAACAGACTGGACCAGAACAGAAATACCTCCCGTCACATAATAATCAAAACACCAAATGTACTAAACAAAGAAAGAATATTAAAAGTAGTAAGAGAAAAGGGCCAAGTAACATACAAAGGAAGACCTATCCGAATCACATCAGACTTCTCACCAGAGACTATGAAAGCCAGAAGATCCTGGGCAGATCTCATGTAGACACTAAGAGAGCACAAATGCCAGCCTAGACTACTATACCCAGCAAAACTCTCAATCACCATAGATGGAGAGACCAAGATATTCCATGATAAAACCAAATTTTCACAATATCTTTCCACAAATCCAGCCCTGCAAAGGATACTAGGTGGAAACCGCCAATACAGGGAGAGCAACAACACCCTGGAAAAAATGAGATAGTAACCTTCTTACTTCAAACCCTAAAGTAGATAACCACTCAAACATAAAGATAGCATCAAGAATGGCAGGTGGCAATAATCACTATGCCTTAATCTCTCTTAATATCAATGGTTTCAATTCCCCAATAAAAAGACATAGACTAGCAGACTGGATATGTAAACAGGACCCAGCATTTTGCTGCATGCAGGAAATGCACCTCAGTGTCAAAGACAAACACTACCTCAGAGTAAAAGGCTGGAAAACAATTTTACAAGCAAATGGCCCCAAAAAACGAGGCGGAGTAGCCATCCTAATATCAGATAAAATTGATTTTCAACCTAAAGTCATCAAAAAAGACACAGAAGGACACTACATACAGATCAATTGAAAAATCCACCAAGATGAACTCTCAATTCTGAATATCTATGCTCCAAATGCAAGGGCACCCTCATTTGTAAAAGAAACTTTACTAAAGCTCAAAGCACACATCGCACCTCACACAATAATAGTGGGTGACTTCAACACCCCGCTCTCTGAAATGGATCGTTCAGGAAAGCAGAAACTAAACAGGGACACAGTGAATCTAATTGAAGCCTTGGACCAAATGGAACTAACAGATATATATATATATATATAGAACATTTCATCCTAGAGCTAAAGAATACACCTTCTTCTTAGCACCTCATGGTACCTTCTCCAAAATTGACCATATAATTGGTCACAAATCAGACCTCAACAGATATGAGAAGATAGAACTAATCCCATGCCTCCCATCAGATCACTATGGAATAAGGGTGGTCTTCAATGGCAACAAAAACAAAAGAAAACCCACGTACACATGGAGGCTGAACAATGCTCTACCCAATGATAACTTGGTCAAGGTGGAAATAAAGAAAGAAATCAAAGACTTTTTGAAATTTAATGGAAATGAAGGCACAACATACCCTAATTTATGGGACATAATGAAAGCAGTGCTAAGAGGAAAATTCATAGCCCTGAGTGCCGCCAAAAAGAAATGGGAGACAGCATACACTAACAGCTTAATGGCACACCTGAAAACCCTGGAACGGAAAGAAGCAAATACACCAAAGAGGAGTAGAAGGCAGGAAATCATCAAACTCAGGGCTGAAATCAATCAAGTAGAAACAAATAAAACCATACAAAGAATCAACAAAGCAAGGAGTTGGTTCTTTGAGAAAATCAACAAGATAGATAAGCCCTTAGCCAGACTAACCAGAGGGCAAAGAGACAGTATCCAAATTAATAAAATCAGAAACGAAAAGGGAGAGATAACAACAGAAACTGAGGAAATTCAAAAAATCATCAAAACTACTACAAAAACCTGTATTCAACACAACTAGAAAATCTCTAGGAAATGGACAATTTCCTTGACAGATATCAAATACCAAAATTAAAGCAGGATCAAATAGACCATCTAAACCGTCTTATAACCCCTGAAGAAATAGAAGTCGTCATTGGAAGTCTTTCAACCAAAAAAAGCACAGGTCCAGATGGTTTTAGTGCAGAATTCTATCAGACCTTCAAAGAAGACCTAACACCAATACTCTTCAAACTGTTCCACAAAATAGAAACAGAAGGAACACTACCCAACTTGTTCTATGAAGCTACAATTACACTAATACCAAAAGCACACAAAGATCCAAGAAAGAAAGAGAATCTCAGGCCAGTCTCTCTTATGAATATCGATGCAAAAATACTCAATAAAATTCTTGCCAACTGAATCCAAGAACACATCAAAATGATCATTCACTACGATCAAGTAGGCTTCATCCCAGGGATGCAGGGATGGTTCAATATAAGGAAATCCATCAATGTAATCCACTATATAAACAATCTCAAAGAAAAAAACCACATGGTCATCTCATTAGATGCTGAGAAAGCATTTGACAAAATTCAGCATCCTTTAATGCTAAAGGTCTTGGAAAGATCAGGAATTCGAGGCCCATATCTAAACATAGTAAAAGCAATTTACAGCAAACCAGTAGCCAGCATCAATCTAAATGGAGAGAAACTTGAAGCAATCCCACTAAAATCAGGGACTAGACAAAGCTGCCCTCTCTCTCCATATCTTTTCAATATAGTACTTGAAGTTTTAGCTAGAGCAATTAGACAACAAAAAGAGGTCAAAGGGATACAAATTTGAAAGGAAGAAGTCAAACTATCACTATTTGCAGATGATATGATAGTATACTTAAGCAACCCAAAGAACTCCACCAGAGAATTCCTACAGCTGATAAACAACTTCAGCAAAGTGGCCGGATATATAATCAACTCAAGCAAGTCAGTAGCCTTCCTATACTCAAAGGATAAGCAGGCTGAGAAAGAAGTAAGAGAAATGATACCCTTCACGATAGCCACAAACCATATAAAGTATCTTGGCGTGACTCTAACCAAAGAAGTGAAAGATCTGTATGACAAGAACTTCAAGTCTCTGAAGAAAGAAATTGAAGAAGACCTCAGAAGATGGAAAAATCTGCCATGCTCATGGATTGGCAGGATTAATATAGTAAAAATGAACATCTTACCAAAAGCAATATACAGATTCAATGCAATCCCCATCAAAATCCCAACTCAATTCTTCATAGAGTTAGAAAGAGCAATTCAAAAATTCATCTGGAATAAAAGAAAACCCAGAATAGCTAAAACTATTCTCAAGAGTAAAAGAACCTCTGGGGGAATCAGTATCCTGGACCTCAAGCTGTACTACAGAACAATAGTGTTAAAAACTGCATGGTATTGGTACAGTGACAGGCATGTAGATCAATGGAACAGAATTGAAGACCCAGAAATGAATCCACACTCCTATGGTCACTTGATGTTTGACAAAGGAGCTAAAACCATCCAGTGGAAAAAAGATAGCCTTTTCAACAAATGGTGCTGGTTCAACTGGAGGTCAACATGCAGAAGAATGCAAATTGACCCATTCTTATCTCCTTGCACTAAGCTCAATTCCAAGTGGATCAAGGACCTCCATATAAAACCAGACACACTGAAACTAATAGAAAGGAAACTAGGGAAGAACCTTGAACATATGGACACAGGGGAGAATTTCCTGAATAGAACTCTAATAGCTTATGCACTAAGATCAAGAATTGACAAATGGGACCTCATTAAATTAAAAAGTTTTTGCAAGGCAAAAGACACTGTCAAAAAGACAAAGTGGCAACCAACTAACTGGGAAATGATCTTTACCAACCCTACATCCAACAGAGGGCTAATATCCAATATATACAAAGAACTCAAGAAGTTAAACTCCAGAGAGCCAAGTAACCCTATTAAAAAATGGGGTACAGAGCTAAACAACGAGTTCTCACCTGAAGAATATCTAATGGCTGAGAAGCACCTAAAGAGATGTTCATCATCCTTAGTCATTAGGAAAATGCAAATCAAAACAACCCTGAGATTCCATCTCACACCAGTCAGAATGGCTAAGATCAAAAACACAAGAGACAGCAGTTGTTGGCGAGGATGTGGAGAAAGAGGAACACTCCTCCACTGCTGGTGGAATTGCAAGCTGGTACAACCACTCTGGAAAGCAGTCTGGCGGCTCCTCAGAAAACTGGGCATGACACTCCCAGAGGATCCGGCTATACCACTCCTGGGCATATACCCAGAGGCTTTACCTGCATGCAATATGGACACATGCTCCACTATGTTCATAGCAGCCTTATTTATAAAATAGCCAGAAGCTGGAAAGAACCCAGATGTCCCTCAATGGAGGAATGGATTCAGAAGATGTGGTATATTTACACAATGGAATACTACTCTGCAATTAAAAACAATGAATTCGCGAAATTCCTAGGCAAATGGTCAGAACTTGAAAAAATCATCCTTAGTGAGGTAACCCAATCACAAAAGAACACACATGGTATGCAGTCACTGATAAGGGGATATTAACCCACAATCTCGGAATACCCTAGACACAATTTGCATATCAATAGATTTCTAAGAAGATGGAAGGAGAGACCCTTGATCCTGGAAAGACTGGATGTAGGGGAATACCAGGACAGAGAAGCAAGAGGGTGTTGAATGGGGAACAGGAGGGGGGAGGGAAGGGGGCTTATGGGACTTTCGGGGAGGGAGGAAACGGGAAAGGGGAAATGATTTTGAATGTAAATAAAAAAACTTAGAAATTAAAATTTAAAAAAAAAAGAAAAAAAAAGAAAGTCTACTTAGTGTTGGAAAGAGTATTGATCATCAAGAGCAATCAGTATTTACAGACAGTATCTGGATTACATAGCAGGTGGGATACTCCATGTCCCTGTTTATACTCATTTGTTGACAAGTAAAACTGATGCCTTCAAGATATCACGGCAGATCCTGGGAAGACAGAGTTCATGTACAGCAGGAGCTGTGCCCTTTGGGTGCTTATGATTTTAGTGGGGATAGACAAAAGGTGAACCACAGGTGCACATATGCACATACACATGCACACACATGCATGCAACATGCATGCACAGACATTCACACAGAGGATACACAGCTACACATTCAGTAATACCTTTGGAACTGGATCATAGACTATACCCTAAATGTATTAAAGCTGATTGCATTGCTACAATTCAGGGTTAAAGCAGTGTAGAAGAGGTAGGGGCTCCTTCTGATGGTCATTTTCTTAGCCTGGGCTTTAGAAGGACTACCTGAATTTGTCTGCCAACCTGACATGTATAAAAAACCGAACATGTTTCTCATAGCAGGACTGTATTGCGTGTATACCCATATGTGTCTATACATGGGAGTGACATGCAAGGGTGGGTGGTTTCCATAGTTTTCACAGAGTTTTCATAGATGTAATTTCTTATATCCTTTTAGGATATAAGAAATTTAGTAAGTGAGACATGCTACGTAATGAGTCACTTAGCCTAGATCAAGAACAGGAGAGAATTAGGCAAGGGAACTGGGCACAACCACGTGAGCAAAGGAAAAAGGAAGGGAACCAACATGGCTTCCATATCTGTGAGGCAGCTTCTGTATAGGCGTCAAGAAACACTGTTGAAACTGTCTGGCAAATGCTGACCATTAGCTGGGAAGAAGCAGCAGCAGGACAGACAGAAGCTTAAAATGCTGTGTGCCCTGCTGTTCTTTTCCTAAGATTCTGCTCACACTGTTCATTTGTGCTTAGTAGAAGGATTTGTTTAACCGAGCTAAAAGAGGCCTACCATCTGTCTGAAATCACGGAAACGCCAAATTCCTGATATCCACATCCATGAGGGTTTTCTAAAAATGTGCATAAGAAAATTTTAATTAAGAGCTAGATTGGCATGCTTTTACTTTTAGAACCGAAGTCGCTTTGCACAGGCGGCAATGTTCATTTACTGCTTCTGACAAAGTCCTGACACATGTCAGTATTTACCAAATACTAGCAAAGCGGCTTGTCACGCGTGCCTGCGCTTTAGTCTTCAGCCCACTGTGTGACACTCCTATTGGTTATGGAGATCACAGAGCCCTAAAAATAAGTCAGTGGAGACCTGAGCATGGTGACTCAGAACATACCAGGATGTGTTCTCCGGTAAAGGTCTGTGCAGAAGGCAAAACCCTTCCTGAGATTGACAGCTCACAGTTTGAAAAGAGAACCCTGTAGGGTTTGTTAATACATCAAGGCAGATCTTAGCTTCTTTTGTCCTGTAATAAAACCTTCCTTTTATGGCTTCTTCCTTCTACAGGGGACAGTTCTTCGTTTGGGTTTTCTAAGTGGTCTACTAAGTACTTGTCTGGCAGGGCATGGTCTGAACTGATAACATCTCCTTTTCATAATGAACTCTCCATATTGAACAATTTGGAAGTCTTCATTAGTGAGCCCCTAGATGTGCTCGATGAGTTGTTGTGATACTCATGTCTTACACAAGTTTCATCATATTTCTGCTTAATGTATGTGTGCTAGCTTGCAGCCTATTACATATTTGTTAGTGTATAATGGCTAACATCATTTGAAGGCTCTGTCTTTCAGGAGTCTAAGTGTTGCAGGAAATATTAAAAATGAAGAACCCGCCAACTCTCCTGCCCCACCAGACCTCAGCACCATGTCCCGGTGGGGTCCCACTAGGCAATGTTCTCACTGCTACCGAGCTATTCTCTTCCAGCTAGCTCCCACAATATCCCAGCTGTGTTCCCTCTCCACCATCGGTAGACCCACACTCCAGTAACCAAGGAAAGCAAAACTCTTAAAGCTTAATTAACCAATCAGATATATGTATCAGTAATATCACAATTTACAAGATGCCAATACAATAATTTAAGAGCCAGTTGATAAGGATAAAAGCTTTATATTTCTAACCTTATAAAAGCTTAGCTATTTTGACTAGTAGATGTCACACAGGTTCACGTCTGAAGTCATCTCTGTTCCTCATCCTTCTCCTCCTGCGACCTTTCTGACTCCCCAGCTCCTAGCTCTGCCTCCCCTTTCCTGTCCAATCACAGGCCTTCCACTGCCCTAATATGATTGGACATGGAAAACCCTCTTCACATGGCCTATGGAGCTCTCTTTGATCTGCCCCATTAGCCTCCCTAGCCTTGTTTCTCTTCCTTGGCTCATGTATTTAGCTCAGGCCGTCCCTGCCTACCCTGAAGGCAACCTTTACTTTCTCTTCACCTGATTACCTTAGTCATTCTTTACTTCTTCCTGCAGAAGCAATCTCATAATGCCAGGTAATCTCACAATGTGAGAAATGCAATGCTAGTTGTGTTTCTCTATTGTGGTCATCTGTGAATGGATCAACCTTTTCTCCAAGCTAGAAGCCCCATGCGACCATAGAATTATGTATTCTTTATCTCTGAGCCCCTAAACCAACCATCATAACTACTGGTACAAATTAACATATCAGTAAAAATTCACTGATTTGATGAAACTATTTCAATTGTGAGCTGCTACGATTTTCTTTCTCAGACTGCACTGGAGTTTATTGGAGATGTAGTATAGATATATTATAAGTAACTAGTGGCTCTTTTGTTTGTAGATTTAAATGTATACCTCTAACCTGTGTGATAATGTTGCTCTATAACAAAGGTCAATTCCAAGCACTTATGCAAGACTGGAATCAAAATATTCATTTATTTGGTTTTCTTTTGAAAATGATTATCACAAACCACCAAACTTATGTTACAACTCATTGAGTGGTCCACAAATTAAGCATCCATAGCATCATTATGCATGGCAAGGAAACAATGAAGGGCTTTAAATGAGAGCAAGCAGCCACTGTGAGAACTATTAGTGAATGGGGTTCTCTTGGCAGGGTAGGGAGGGTGGCCTGAAGGAGTGAAAGGGTGGAGGAGAAATAGAACAAGGTAATTTAGCTGGGACATAACAAAGGTCAGAATGAAAGAAATTGTAGAAGAATGGCAGAAATTGCTTAGATGGTAAAACTGGAGTGTCTTGCAGTTGACAGAATGTGGAATAGGCAAATATGTAGTTGCAGGGCAGGTAGACCCCAGTGTCTACCTTTAAACAATACTTTAGGCTATACTTACATGCTAGTTGTACCATTCACTCAATGCTACACTGGCTACTATCATTCTAAAAAAAAGTACTGAATAAAAGTTTGCTCCTATTAGAAAAATGTGGTGAGTACAAGTTATTTTTATTTAGGAACTTTTACAACAACCTACTGAGGGGCAATGATGACTGGAAATCTTATCAGTGGACCAAGTTTAAGTTGATCTTGTTGATGATAAAGTACTCAACTGAACTGGTGGATTTGGTACTGGCCATTTCTATTTGTCTACATTGTTTTTTTAGTTTTAGTTTTTAGTTTTTTTTAGTTTAGTTTTAGTTTGTCTAAGTTTTACAAACATGTCCAAGTTTACTTGTGTCATCCCTGTGAGGATGGTTCTTCACTGGTGGTAGTGGGGACCATGAGTGTTGCGTGGAGTGGACACACGGTCAGCACTTCCCAGCCCTGTGGGTGTGGGCATCAGAGAAATATAGGCTAGGCAAGTTATAACGGTACTTAGAATTTTCCTCACCTTTTTGTGTTTGTATGGTTTTAGCTTGAGTTTAACCCCCTTTCTCTACAGCTGCTGTCAGCGGCCTGTGAAAATTCCTTTCCAAAAATTATGCCTTTCTAAAACCTGCAAATATTCAAAAGACATAGTTCTGGGCAGATGTATGTATCTGGAATAGTCCTTTTCTGTCTGGAGAAAGCAGTATAGCCTCATGTACAAGCACTGACAAGACCTCATTCTTACCTAAGCAAAGACTAAACATTTATCACAGTTCGACTTAATTTAAGGCACAGATATGGTAGTAACTTACAATAGCAAAAAACCAAACCAAACCAAACCAAACCAAAACAAAAAAAACCCAAACAAACCATATTTAAAATATGAGTGTTAGGTATACTAACATTTAAAGTTTTTAATGTCAGCCGCTTTTTCTTGGTATAAGTTCAGACTGTCTATGCCCGACATGCATTTACAGATGCCTCCCACTGTACCTCGTGGTCCCGCTGCTTGGAAGTGATGGCTCTATTCATGTCTTCTGCATCCCTGACATGGTCAAGGGCCTGGTTAATGGATTCCTGGAGGTCGGACAGCCTAGCATTGTAGTCATCCAGCTGTTCCAACACCACGGGGAATAAAGAGCGGGTGTCATTGTGTAGCCGCTGCCAGTTCTCAGCTTGGCTCAGTACTGAGGAGAAATGGAGAGATATTTAGTCTGGGCTCCTGCATTTCACAAAGTAGAAAAAAATTCAGTCCCTGTCTGCTTCAGTGATTGAGACAGGAGAGAGGTTCGCAAAAGTAGCCCCACTGTTTCCGGTTAAGAGAGAGATGCTTTTCTGTTGGATTTAGGAACCCCTGACACATCAACTCAAGGAAGGGCTTGATTACCTTTCCAAGAGAATCATGCTTCCTCTTGTGCAAAGTCTAGGCTGCTATACCTTTCTGCTTATTACCCAGATTGTCCATAGTTTTATCTTATAAAGGAAAACTGGATATACTTACAGTGATTCCTATGAAAAATAACTTAAGTTTTCCAGTCAATGATGGACCAAGCATCTATGCTGTTTATAACACTTGTTCTTCCCATTTTACCCCACTGTTTACAGTTAGTACCTTATGTCAAGCTCAAATTGAGATTTTTGGGTGGGATAAAGATCAAATAGCAACAACACAATATTCTTAAAATCTTTTTCTTGGCTCATAGGCACATTTATTGATTAGATACCATAATTCTTCCTCCCCCATCCTCATAAGGGAATGATAGTCCTGTTAAAGCTTGCCTTTCCTTTCCTTAGTATGAGGAAAATATACAAGTTCCTGACTTAGTAAAGAAAATGTTTAAAATCCATTTATTTCAAGAAACTAAGAGAGAGAAGTAGCTGGTCTCTTTTCCATAGGGCCATCTGGTTAAACTTCAAAATAGTCGAGGAGCTTAGGAACATTTTGCTCCAATGGTGGAGCTCCAGCTAGCCTGCCTGGCCTGCCATTCTCCTGCCACTCTCCCTTCTCCTGCCATTCTCCCTGGTGGCAAGACTTTATTTGTTGCTACAATAAACCTTTATGCCAATAAACACCTTCTCTGGTATCCTCAATAACTGATAGCAAAGGTTGATGGGACACCATCTGGGGGAAGATGACATGTGCCCTTTAACCTCTGCAGCTCCATCAATTCCCCAACAATCTAATAAAACTCTCAGGCCCCTTCTTATAGTGGATTTTTAAATGTGCAAAACAAAATATATAAAACTAAATATATATATATGCATGTATATATAAAATTTAAAGTGACAATAATATAAGTAAAAATAGCTAACATATAAATTCAAACCAATAACTTTTCAAGTTATGTTTTTATTAATTTACCAATTGATCTCTATTAATGTATTAAGATCTAGCAATGGATGCATTAACTACAATTCTAAGGTACGAATGGAAGTATTATGAAATATCAGCAACTGATGAAATCTGATATGAAAATCTGTAATTTTCTTTGTTGAATGTATAGATTCTTTGCAACTTTTCTCATTGAAAATGTAACCAATTTTACTCTGAATCCAGGCTGGTCCTGACCAAGAGAACAGATGTGATATGACTGAGTTCCAAGCCCAGGCTTAGAGAGCCCTTGACCTTTCTCTTCTTTCCCTCTCAGCAGGCTCCCCTGCCATGTGAACAAGTCCAGGCTATTCTTCATGAGATAAAGACTACATAGAGGGAGACATCCAGCCTGCCTGGTTAGTCCTAGCATGAAATTCACATGAGTGGATTTCACCTATGCCACACAGAACAGAGCTCAGCATGAAGATTGAGGTGAGCCTGAATAACTGCTCTATAAAATCAGGATCAAGTAAATAGTTATGGTTTAAAATTAATACGCTCAGGGTATATTGGCAGGTAACAATTGATGAGCTCTGTAGTAACCAACTCAGGTGTCTAATAACACTACTTTGTGTACTTTGATGTCTACACTTATCATTAAGGACATGCCACGTTTCTATTGGAGATTAAAACTTGTCAAAACTCAAGGCCATCAGAACACAGCTGACATGTTCTATAAAATTTCTCTCAGTATAGGCTTAGGAGTTTTATTTTTATTTCTTTTATCCGCCAACTTCTAAGCCTTTATTCTTTATCCACAGTAGTAAAAGTTATAAAGATTCTGCACAGAATTCTCAAATTTGGACCTGGATCAAAAACTCTTGATCAAAAAAAAAAATTCAAGTTTTCCTGAATTTATGCACAGTCCTCAAGGCTGTGCATAATAAATTCTACACAGCTCTGAATATTAAGAATTAGTTGTTTGTCCAAATGTCGCCCTGCGGCTTGCTGTCCTTTCCTGGTCCCACAAAGAAAGAAGACATATGCTGTGCTGGCCAGGAGTGGAAGACACGTACGTTCCTGGGCCTCATCTGCCTCCTCGTCCACAAGCTCCCGGTGAGTGAGGAATGGCTGCCGGCTTCGAATCTCTTCCAGCATTTTCTGGGCCAACACCAGCTTCTCAGCAATTTCCTCAGGGTCAAGTTCCTGATTCTCTCCATAGAAGAGCATCTTGCTGTTGATCTCTAGGAAGAAGAACATGGTGAGATGGGAGAGGAAAAAGGATGCTCAGGGCTGGGCAGTCTGGTGGCAAGGCTTGAGACTGACCTTACAGTGGGAAGACAGCTCCTTCCTGGGCTGAGCTGGTAGTGTGCTGTGAGTGTTGGTGTTAGCACAGGAGCTCATCATGATGGGAGAGAGGCCAACCTGAGGAAACCAGTCTGGGAATGGAATGGGTTACCCCAGAGCCTGCCTTGATTCTCTGCTCATCTGGTATCCATGGTGATTCAAGAACACTAATATTTAAGGCATAATAATCCGAGGACTTTGTTCAACATTTTATAGAAATACTTGGCTTGGAAAAAATGTTTGGCAGTGTCTCCTGTCACTTGTAGCATGCAATGGGGCTATTAATTCCATTTTAGTCATCAATAATTTAACAAAACAAAGGTCTAAGCCAAAGTGAGAGTATATTTGTATTTGAGCCTTTCAGATAGTTTTACAATCAAGCTAGTAAAAGGATTAAAAAAATTGTTGTGTGATCATTTTTCTCATATTTTTTCTGAATAATATATATATTATATATTAAAGTCATATATGTAGATACATGCATACATACATATAACATGCTTTTTCTATTTGCCTTCTGTGATGAATATTTTTAACAAACGAGACCTTCCTTGGCCATTAGGTGCTTCCTTTGAAAAGAGTCTGAGCCATCTTACTTGTCCTTTGGTCATGGGAAAGGACAGAGAAAAATTCCTAAGGAAAAGGAAATAGGAAACTACTTTTCATCAGTTTTCATTTCTTTAAAATATTGTATGAATAGTCTCCAGAGACCAAGGCACAAATGTCATTGTCTGTATTGCTTTTTGCTAATCCATCCCAGATGTAGCTAAAACAAAACAGCCTGAAACTGAACAGAATTTACATCAAAATGCCAAATAATTCAGCTTTGGCCCACCAAACTTGGGCCATTTGACTTCAAGGTCTGTTTGCCCTACATCTGATGTAGGCTGAAGAGTTTAGAACCAAGGGGGCCACTGACGCTCAGAGGGATTAGGTAACTTGCCTAGACCCTGGCATGTAACAGTTCCTTGACACCCTCATTCCTATTCTGTATGATCAGAGGGGAGGTTGTATGGCTCCCTTGTTCTCTGGCAGCTCTGGGAGGAAGTGCTTTATCTTCCTGGCATAATGAAATTGTATGTCTGTGGTTCACTACGATCTGTGTGGTTGGCCAGATAAGACAGGTGAGAAACACTGGTGCCACATAAATCACACCAGGGTAAAGAGTTGTATTTTATGTAGGCACCAGCTTGAAGGTTACCGGCGGCTAGTTTAGAGATGGTTGGGAATGAGAAATGACGTACTAATGATGCTGTACAGTGTTCTTGAATTTTGAAAGAAGGGACATAAACAGGGATAGATGGTTTTAATGCCCCAAACATTATTGTGCTACAGGGACATCAACATATGCTAACCCCTCAAAACCCCAAGTATATAAGCTTTAAACACTTTTCACACAAAGTCTAAAATATGATTTCTTGAAATAAACAAAATGTAAACCATAAACAAAATCAAACACACCATTCCCCACTCCCACCCCCACCCCAAGTTTGGTGGGCCAAAGCTGAATTATTTGTCATTTTGATGTAAATTCTGTTCAGTTTCCGGCTGTTTTGTTTTAGCTACATCTGGGATGGATTAGCAAAAAGCAATACAGACAATGACATTCGTGCCTTGGTCTCTGGAGACTATTCATACAATATTTTAAAGAAATGAAAACTGATGAAAAGTAGTTTCCTATTTCCTTTTCCTTAGGAATTTTTCCCTGTCCTTTCCCATGACCAAAGGACAAGTAAGATGGCTCAGATTCTTTTCAAAGGAAGCACCCAATGACCAAGGAAGGTCTGGTTTGTTAGATAGCAACGGTGAATTGCTCCCTCGGTCTGACTTAGAAGGCTCTTGACTTTATTTGCTGCCTAACAGAGCATTTATTTCTCAATTGGATAAATATGAGGGCATATTTCTAGGTTTAGTTTCACGGTTTGAACAAATCAATAGAACAATGCTTTAGGAAAGGAATATTTTATCAGTAAATGCAAACACATGAGCTAGGGAGGAAGGCAGTGGCAAGTCTGAAATGCACACCATTGGTTTTCACTGTGCTTCACAGGCATCCAAGGAAGCGAAGCAATGATCAATTTTGGCTTTATATGTCCCTTAGCCTAGAATATGCTCCTGGCTCCTCAGTAGAAAGATATGAATCTCTCACTGTGAGTCTCTTTACTGTCATTGTGCCCTGAGATGCAATTGGTATTGTCACCTAACTCTTGATATATAGCACAATAAAAGACCATGGAAACAACAGTAGATCTTAGCTGACTCTCACCCGAGGAATGTCTCTTTATTCTAGAACAAATGCGGTCTCTTTCTGTTGGGAAATTGAAGACAGCTTTCACTGCACCATTAAAACACTCTTCAAGATGCAGTCTTAGTGGAAATCAGAGCTCAGATGAGCGAAATCTCCAGCAGGGCAGGTAGACTCTGCCACAGTGCTTTAGGACAAGGAATCACTCACAGGCCCTTGTTCCTTTTCTTTTGGGTTACAAACCTGAGCTACTAACTTGTCTGCTGGTCATTGAGGAAGAGTATCACAGTCAGTGACTATTTGGACTGGTTTGCTCTCATTCTCCTCACTCCTCGCACCCCATTTTTTTGATATAGGGTTTTATAGTATGACCCAAAACTAGCCTGAAACTTGCTATATAGACCAGGCTCATCTTCAACTCGCAGGTATCCACTTGCCTTTATCTCTTAAGTCCTGGGATCAGAGGTGTGCACAACCACACCCAACATGGTTTATTCAAAGACATATTTGGGGGCTGCAAATAACTGGAAAAAACGTGTCTCCTACTAAACGCTTTCAGTTTAAAGATACCACATTTCCTCCAATAGAAAGAAAGTGTGGCATTAAATATAAGTGTAATGCCAAGAAAGATTATGTATATTTATTCTTGAACATTGAGAGATAATACATAGGAATGGGTGTTCAGAAATCTCAATGAGCGAAGTTGCCATGAAGACTGTATTGAAGCTAAAACCTGTAGCCTTTGAACAATATGCTCCTGCACACAGCAATTCCTGACAATAACCATTCTTTTATTGTCAATCATACACTGAATGTTTCCTTGACATGAAGTTAAACATAAGAGAAGATATTTACCCTGGATTTTGTCCCTCATGTTGTGGGCTTGCTCAACAAGCTGAGTTGCTTGGTCAATTGTATCCGTGCTTTCCTTCTCAACCAGTGTCCCCTTTCTTGAGGCTTGACTTCCCTACAAATTATACAAATAAACATTAGATTTATGTTGTATACTCACCTATGAGGGTGGTGAATATAATATACTTGTGATGGTTTGTATATGCTTGGCCCAGGGAGTGGCACTATTAGAAGGTGTGGCCCTGTTGGAGTAGGCATGTCATAGTAGATGGGGGCTTTAAGACCCTCATCCAAGTTCCATGAAAGTCAGTCTTCTCCTAGTAGCCTTCAGATGAAGATGTAGCACTCTCAGCTCCTCCTGCACCATTCCTGCTGAGCAGCTGCCATGTTCCCACCCTGATGATAATGGACTGAACCTCTGAAGCTGTAAGCCAGCCCCATTTAGATGTCCTTTATAAGACTTGCCTTGGTCATGGTGTCTTTTCACAGCAGTAAAACCCGAAAACAGTACTTATTTGACAAACATGAGGAACTTTCCTGGCATGTGCCAGCTCTATGACATACTGAGTGGTCCTAAGAATCATGCATGAAGACTAGGTAATAACCAGTTCTAGGATCCTAGAATGCTATTAAAATTAGATAATATACCAAGGCCATAAGTCATGGTTTGGTCCCAACCAACCGCTTATCACGTGTCTTATCTTTGCCATCGTTTCTGTATCTCAGGATGCCAGAATAGGAAATGACCCATGTATGCCGATCACTTGGACAGTGTTCTGATTGAAGGGCTTAAACATCGTCAAAGAGGGAATGATAAAGAAATAAGGCAGATCCTGAAATGTTCCTACTGGGTGCTCTAACCACTGCTGAAACGGAATCACCACAGAGATTACAGGATAATACTCACTGGGATAACTGCTATTTTCAGAGCTTGTTCCAATTTTCCATCAACGTTGATGGCCCTTGTGTGCAAATAACAACCCAGGAGGATTTGGCATAGAGTAAATGGAACTTTTTTTCCCAGGGACTGACTCTACTCAGTGTGGTGCCTCTATTTCAGAGCTCCAACAAAGTAATTATCACCACTAAATCTCAACTGCACTGTGGTTTTAGAAGAAAGTGTGTGCATGTGCACATGCATGTACATATGACAGGAGATGACCTAAAGGTCAGGACATTATTTCCATTGCACTAAAGATGTGCACTTTTGACACTGGACAGGACAGATAGATTGCTGAATTATTGTAGCTAGGAGGAGTAGTTCTTCAGCCTGTATTTAATAAGGGTCTGCTTGCATTTTCTGGTGCTTTCTTGGTTCAGCTTTGTGATAAAGAGCTATAATGCCCACATGGATGGCAGGCTGAAGTCATGTGGATGGAGTACTGGGAGGCTACTGAGCAGGTTCTCCAGACTAGGGAAGTGGTTGCTCCCAACTCTCTTCTTTTATTGAGAGTTCTACCTAGAGGATTAGGTAAGGTATCATTGGCAATGTTTTTGCCCTTTCTAGGATAAACCAAGCAAGTGTCCCTCTATAGTGGCTAAGGAAGAAGATGCTGAAATGTTATCATAGAAGAAACACTTAAAAGTTGTACTGGTTAATTTTATGTCAGCTTGACACAAGTCATCAGAGTGGAGAAAATGCCTCAACAAGATCTAGTTGTAGGCAAGCCTGTAGAGCATTTTCTAAATTAGTGATTGATGGTGAGAGCCCAGCCCAATTTGGGGGGGGCACTCCTGGGCTGATATTCTTAGGTTCTATAAGAAAGCAGTCTAAACAAGACATGGGGAGCAAGCCAGTAAGCAGCATGCCTCCATGATTTCCTCATCAAGTCCTACCTCTAGGTTCCTTCCCTCCATAACTTCCTGCCCTCACTGTGCTATATGTATCTGTGAGTGAAATAAAACCCTTTCCTCCCTAGGTTGCTTTGGTCATGGTGTCTCATAACAGCAAAAAGAACTCTAAGGAAGACAAAAGCCATTTGTCAGTCAAGTCTGTGATTCCTTATTACAAAACAGGATATCGGCTAGAGGCAACATGGCCATCAGACTCTGCATATATATATATATATATATATATATATATATATATATATATAAACTTCATTCCCTGAATGCACAGTATCTTCTGAGTCATCACATCCCTTCCCCCAGCACCAGTCTTCTCCTGGGCTTATCTCATGCTTTCTGGAGAAAAAAATTGTGTAATAATTTAAAAATTAGATGAGGTAGAAAGTAAAATGAATCTTATTCTTCACACCACACTTCACTGCTTTTAAAACATAAATATGATATATAATACATTAAAATGTTCATGCTTGATCCCATTTAAATGCTATATTTAGAAAAAACAAGACTCATTTTCTAAATTGAATATACACACAAATTATATATATATATATACACACAAACACACACACACACACACACACACACACACACACACACACATACTCTGGTCTTATCCTTCAAAGAAATGTTCTATGGTTATGACTCTGTCTTTAAACTTATTTTTAACTTTAAAATGTGAAGAGATACCACACCTATAAGAAAACTTTTAGCTAATGAACACCAGAGGGTGCTGTGAGACATAAAGATGGACAGAGACATATAGTCATCCATCTTTATCTGTATAGACATACACATAGAAATGATGTAAAGTGGATATTTATTCCTGGAAATTGAAAACTTACAACTATAATACAGTATTTAGGGTTTGTTTTAAGATCTAACATTTCCTGGAGCTTTGCTTATGGGAGGGAAATAATGGTATGTGCATGTGATCAGACAGAATGTGCCTTGCTACAGGTTTTTAAACAAAAACCTGTAGGTAAAACGTTATCCATAGTTATAAACTGGATGATTAATTATACCATTACAAAGGATTGATCATGTATTCACACCAATGGTGAATTTTCCTCAGATAACCAATCTGTAGGATCACCATGAATTTTATTGTTTAAGTTACTATTCTCTTGTGATTGAAAGTAAAGGGGTTTTAGTCACTGCTGTGGGAAACAAGTGTAAATGGAGACAGTAGGAATAGTGGTGTGTTTATTCAAACCTGAATGGTAGATGTCAGCTTCTGTGGGCTTCGCTTCCTTCTGTTTAGTGCCATTCTGCGTATCCCCCATGTAGTGCCTGAGCTAGCTGTCTCTGAACATCTACAGGAACCTACATCAAACTTAAACTGTCCAGAGTAATTCAACCTGTAGTTTTAATCTTACTTATCCATTCCACCCATAAGGAACTTCCCTCTTTGCTCCTATGACTTCTTTTTTTTTTTTTTTTTTTTGGTTTTTCGAGACAGGGTTTCTCTGTGTAGCCCTGGCTGTCCTGGAACTCACTTTGTAGACCAGGCTGGCCTCGAACTCAGAAATCCTCCTGCCTCTACCTCCCAAGTGCTGGGATTAAAGGCGTGCGCCACCGCCCGCGCTCTTATGACTTCTAATTGGTCACATGACTTCTAATCGGTCATATGACTTCTACTTGGTCATATGACTTCTACTTGGTCATATGACTTCTGCTTGGGCATGTGACCCATTTTATCCTACCTGTCAGTCTTTCTTCTCTCCTCTTACATCTCCCCAGTCTCTGTCCATCACACTCCTTTACAAGTGAAGGCAAGGAAGGAACCAATTTCTCTTTCCCCATCTCCTGTGGCAGTCTCCCTTTGTACCCCACCTTCACACTCTTCCTGGACCTAGTCTATCCTCTGTACAGAAGGGGGAATACTTTTGAAATGCAAAAGCTGTTTTATTGTAAACACTTCAATGACTTCAACATTTGAAAGCCATACTTCTCCAAGTTTGCCAGGCAAGGGTTCTTCATGGTCTAGCTGTTGAGGATATCTTTGACTGTTAATTTGTACCTGTTATCTTAGATAAAATCAACTTCAAGGCCAAGGTCAATATTCTTCAGTTGCCAAGAAGAATATGTCATATTTTTCATATCTTTTGCATTATGGCACATTTTTCCCTGCTTAGAAGTTCTCCATAAACTCCTAGTCACTCCCAACACCCAAGGCAACCTTCTCTAATAAGAGGATTCAATGTTTGTTCATCAGACTTACAGTTTCTCTTGTACCAGGACCCATTACTAAATGACACATCATTAAAATAAATGTATCTGCTCCCTGCTAGACTGTGGCACCTTGAGAGCAGGGCCTGTACTTACTTCAAATTTCTTAGCACCTGTCACAGCAATTGCGAAGTGACAGGTCTTTAATGCTTCTAGACTAGAAACACAGTTTTCCCATCCTGTCTTTTTGGAAGAATCAGATACTTTTGCTATGCTTCCTGCAGTGTGTTGGCCTAATGCTGCTTGTATTCTAATGCTAATTTGGGGTCCCTAAGACTGGTTGCCTCAGAGACAGTTTGCACAGAGAATATTGAGTGACCCTGTCCCCAGTTAGTTGCAATTGGTGAATAAAGATGCCAACAGCTAACCAGTAGCTGGGCAGAAGAGATATAGGTGGGGCTAAGGTTTGGTGGGTTTTGGAGAAGCAGAAGCAAGCTGCCATAGGAGGTAAGAAGAACTTGCAGGGGAGGAGAAAGAAGAGCCACCATGGGTTAACTGAGCCACAAAAATGTGGCCTTGTGAGCTGGCCAGTTGGAGCTAAGAGCAGCCCAGATGTAACATAGTAAGGAATAACTTGGGATATGGATAGGAAGGTAGATTCTAACAGCATGGAGGGTAGACAGTGACTCAGCTAGTGTGCTGCCTAGGCATATTTAACAATATAAAGACTGTGTGTTCCTTTCATTTGGGAACATAAATGGTCTAAGGTGGGTAGAAACCCATGCCAGAATTTTTTAATATTTTTACTATATATCTGTTTTGACATTTTTTTGCATGAGCTGATATGTAGGTACCCTCTGTGTGGGTGAAAAACTGGGGTAACAGATCTCTATGACTATGGCCCCTATTGCAGACTTTTAGGACCCAGAGAGTGAAGCGAAACACTTACATAGGGAGGGAGCTGCTGTTTCTACCTCTGCCTGTAGGCCACCATGATCTCCCGCTTTGGCCATTATAGACTTGGGAGCACAGGAGATTGGAACCTTGGCCTGGTCTTTGGTATTTTCAATACAGGATTTATCAGTAGAGGCAACAGAAAAAAATTTTCAGAGAATTGGTTCTTTGTAACCACAGATAAATGGGCATCCTTCAGCGTATTCCCAGGGGTAAATGGTATGAAATGGTTCTAGGGATTTCCAAATAGGGGTTGGAAGACTTAGATATGGAAGTTGGCAAATAAACAACAACAATATACCTCTCGAACCCCAAACTACTCTAAAACCCAGTGACTTGAGATGAATAGAATTTGTGAGTTTTTAACCACATGGAACCCACAGGATAGAGATAGTAAATGTCAAGTTTGAGACCATCTTACTATGATTTTAATCACTGTGGGAAGAAGTATGCATAACAAAAGTACAGTATGTATTTGCCTGGTGCCCACAGAGGTCAGAAGAGGGCATTGAATCCCCTGAGACTGGAGCTATAGACAGTTGTAGCAGCCATGTGGATTCTGAGAATAGAACCTGAGTCCTCTGCAAGAACAGTAAATACTCTGAATCAATGAACCAACTAACTCTCCAGTCTTGTGTGAGTTTTCGTAAGCCATGTTTCACTCTGAGTGTTTTTCTCAGTATACTTAAATATTTATTTAGGAATCTGGAGCTATGGGACATTCGAGGTTAAGCCTGATCTAGTCTTCCCTGAAAACTGGTTCCTTGTCAGGAATTAAGATGGGAAGCCTAGTGACCCGTAAAGATATCCCCTCGTGGGTGAAAGTTCCTAAAGACCTGAAAGATTCAGAAGTATTCTTGGTCTACACACTGGTACTAAAATTTCTGTTTGGCCCACAGGGATCTCGAATGCCTCACTTCGAGCAGGTGAGCCAGGCCATGTTTGAGCTGAAGATTCTGAAATCTTCTGAACTTAATTTATGGCTCTGAGAACCACAAGCTTTGGGCTAAATGGATGCTTCAGTCCATCGCTGAGAGGTGCTGCCTACACCAGGAAAGAGGAATGCTCATGCTGAAGGAAGCCATGAAGACCCTGGAACCAGGCTAGACTTTGGAGTGAAGCCAGTTTCCAGTCACTGTGACTCCCACCTGGACACAAGCTGTGGACGGTGTTTGGTACTGGCATGATTTTTAACTTTGTTATATCCTTTAGAGTCTAACAAGATATTCCTGGATCCCTGCTGTGCGTTCTGGAATGAATATCTCTTTTCCAAGGTTATTATTCTAACTAAATAATAAAATTTAAATGATTAAAATACATGTCAGCATTAAAATATGAAAAGAGCCAGGATCCTTTAAAAATATTTATTTAATGTTTCTCTGAGAATTGAATTGTAACTTGTCAAATCTATTATCTACATTTTTTTCAGCTCTTCATACTGTATTTATGATATACCATTTCCTCTTCCTGTTAATATTTGCTTGAATCTATTTTCCTGTGGACTTGAAATTTATTCTTGACTCTTTAATCTACCTAAAATTTATTTTAATTTATGATATAAAGGATGAACTTTGATTTTCTTTTAAAATTTTAATTTATTATTATTTGTGTGTGTGCATGCACACATATGGCATGCATACAGAGTTAAAATAAGAACTTTTAAAAATGACCTGTCAACACATGGGTTCTAAGGACTGAACTCAGATTGTTAGACTTGTTGGCAAGTTTTTACCAGCTAATTTCTTTCCTTCTTTTTATTAACATTTAACGTGTTTATTGTATACAATAAAGCACATTCCTGAATGCTTGATAGCTCTTTTTTAAATTTGTTTTATTTATTTTTTTAAAATTTACTTACTTATTTTATGTGAGTACATTGTAGCTGTCTTCAGACACACCAGAAAAGAGCATTGGATCTCATTACAGATGGTTGTGAGTCACCATGTGGTTGCTGGGAACTGAACTCAGGACCTCTGGAAGAGCAGTCAGTTCTCTTAACTGCTGAGCCATCTCTCCAGCCCCATTTGATAGCTCTTATCTGTACAGTCCTATGCAAACAGTTAAATGACTATCCTAGTTGCAGCACATATCAAGTATGTTAGGCAAAACAAATGCATAGAAAGCTCACCATAAACACAAATTTTCAAGGAAAGCTATTAAAATGGGAAGACAGGAAGATGCCCTTTATAAACTTTCACTGTTGATCTGCCCTTGATTTTTCTGAGACACTCATGGGTCACTGAACTTTTCCTGGGCTTTAAAAGCCTCATTTGCTAGGCTTACCTATATCTTCAAGGTGGACCTGTTGTTTAAAAGTTTCCTGCTAGATTGAAGCATTCAATACAGAGAAGCTCTGTAAGCAGGAAAAAAAAAAATCAAACCAAACTGTGCTAAAACAAAACAAAACCAAGCCAAAACAAAACCAACTCAAATACATTCAGGAAGTTCCTGAAACAGACCAGATTTACCAGTTATCTCCTTGTCAGAGTAAACAATAAAAGCTGAAGAGTCTCCCTTAGATAAATTGAGCTAAGGTGCAAAGAAGACTCTCAGACAAGACCAGGTGCCTGCAAGAAACAGAAACCAATTGAGGTGCCTGGAAGACCAACTGAGTCACTTGGAAAGAACCCTCTCCAACCTGTTGAGCAGTCTGTAGGCTGTACAGTGTATTTCAGGTTCCCAGCTTTGTAAGCTGTCAGTCATGCTGTGGTGGGCCTTGGTGTTGTAAGCTGTTTAGAGTATTTTATGTTCCTGTAAATTACTCTTCACCCGTATTCCTGTAAGTAACCCCAATAAAACTCATTGGTTTACCAAGTTGGACTTTGGTGGTATCAGAGGCGAATAGATATGTATGTTGTATCTCCCCAGGTGAAGTTTGACACACAACAGGTACAGACTCAGAACACATACCTTCTCATCCAGTTCCTCCACGTCAGACAGGAGGCTTCTCAGTGTGTTCTCAGAGTTGTTTATCTGTATCTTTTTTAGGGTATACTGGTTTTCTCTTTCTGACAACCTTGTCTGTGGGGGGGAAAAGGGTTAAAATATTTTATTTTTATTTATTTTTAGATTGAATATTTGTGTGTATCTTAGTGTAAATTTGTGAATGAGTGCAGTGTTTACAGTGGCCAGAAGAGGGTGCTGGGATTCCCTGGAGCTGGAGTTAGTGGTGATTGTAGCCACTCAGCATGGGTGCCAGGAACTTCACTCTGGCTCTCTGTAGGAACACTACTAAGTTGCTGAGCCATCTTCCCAGCCTCAGACACTAGAGACTAAGTACATGACTCTTTCAGTATAGGAGATTTAGGTAGCTTGTAACTTCTCTTTTCTTTTTAAATATATTTTATTGTATGTGTATGGTTGTTTTGTCTGCACATATGTCTGTGCATGATGTATGTGCAATGCCCAGGAGACTAGAGAAGGCATTAGATTCCTTGGAATCTGGAGTTACAGACAGTTGTGAACCTCCATGTGGGTGCTAGGAATTGAACCCAGGTCCTCTGCAGGAACAACCAGTGTTCTTAACCACTAAGCCACTGTTCCAGCCCATGACCTCTGGTCTTAATAGACTGATCACAGACTGCTGCAGAATTCTGTTCAGGGTGAGGTATATAGCTTCTGGGAACTGAAAATTTGCCATTTAATATGGTTCAGCGACCTCTGGCCAGGCACCGAGCTGACTGCAGGGAAAGGGCACCCTTTTCTGTTGTCAAAAACACTATAATTAGGATGGAGGTGGCCCTGGGAATCTGATTCCGTCTTAGAGAAACTCATCAGTAATCAGGATCAAAGAAAATGGATTTTAGAAACACATTTTCCTCCTCTGGGTGTAAAAAAGATCAATTCTCTTTATTGTGGGTCGCTGCCCCGCCCCTTTGTATTTTTTAGAAGCCTGGTGGAAATGTTGCTGTCCTGGGGCTACTTTGGATTAAGTCCATTAGATGTGCCTTATGGGAAGGGTTGAGGACATTTACTGCCCTGGGTCCAGGCGAGCTGAGAATTAACGCTCTTATGTGTCTAAGCAGGGGAGTTTGGCAAAGCAGTTCCAAGTACTCACTAAGATTCCACCCAGATCTACAGTCTGCAACACTTGTTTTAGTCTGCACTACACATTTTCAGCCAATTGTGGATATTATTTGAAACCTCCAAAGAGTAATAAACACTTACGCCAGGCACTGTTTTAATGGTTCTATATATTCCAGCCCCCCCCCCAGTACCTTCCTCATTTCTACATGAGGACACTGAAAAGCAAAGATTAACTTACCTGAGCTCACATAGCAATGGCTAGAGCTGGAGTGTGGACAAAACAATCTTAACTATTATGTTGACTTGATTAAGAAAATAAATCAGTGTGCTGGTATTAAATCTGATGGCTTTTCGTTGAACTCTGCTGTTTATAAAAATCTGTTAACCAATCTGTTGGTTGTGATGGAGGTCCATTATGGAAGAAAAGCCTTTCAAAGCTTAGATAGGTGGGATATTTTTATTTTTATCTATTTTTTTTCCATTGCCTGCCTTTAACTTCTTTGTTCTATAGAAGTATGAGAACACACACACACACACACACATATGTTTGTGGGTTTGAGGATATGTGTATGTGGGTGTGTTTCACAAGGAGACTGAGAGACTGGAAAAACAAAAGAGAAAAAGTGTAAGAAAGAAAAATTAGAAGCAGGGAGGGTTTTAGATAAAACTCCTCAAAACCCTGCAAACTGAACTACTGTATACCTAGCAGGCTTACTCTTGAATAATAGATGCACAGCTTTGAAAATAAAAGTTTCTCACGTAGATATTAATCTTTTAATCATTTTGTTTTCCATGGACTCTCTTACATAAGTCCGCTGCTTTTGACTGAGGCATTAGCTCATGATTATCGTGAACTTTTCCTCACGTCTCATGTAACTGGGTATTATCTATGTTGAACCTACACAGTCTATAATATAGCCATGGAGCTCAGATGCCAACAGGTCACAGAGGTTGCTAAGAGGGCGCCTGTGGAACTACAGTGAAAAGAGCAGAAACATTCAGCATACATACTCTGAGGAGGTGAATGGTGGAGTTCATGTCGGTCACGTGTCTATGCGCCGCAGCGCCAGAGGACACGCTCAGTAGCCCGGATTTGCTCTCTTCGATGGAGAGCGCTGCTAATCGCAGGTCATCAGTCAAGTCCCAGACGCACTTATCACAGCCTGGAGATGAAATAGGAATTGTCATTTCTGCAGAGCCAAAAGGCAGCCTGGAAACACATGGCTTTAATGTAGACCCCCGTGGCTATATCGTGTTTATTTTTGTTTCCCAAGGAATTGATATGGCCATGTAGAATCGGACTTTTTACCAAACCAAGCCATACATTGGGTAGGAGTCCCACTTAAAACATAATGAGTAACAGGCAGTGGGACAGCAGGTTAATAAGAACACTAATTGCTGACAGAAAGGACTACCATGGGTTAGGTGGAGAAGTCCTTCCTACTTTTTCTATTAGTCACCCCCCCCTCGCCCCCATCCCTGATTCCATTTGTGTCAGCTTCCCGTCTTTGCTTGGTAGCAGCTGGTAGAGCAGCCAAGCATCATTCTTTTCTCAGTCAGTCCAGGAATGCTGCACCTGCCTTTGCCTCCCCAGGGAGGGCCTGGCTCCTCTCCATGCCCCCTCCTCCCCTGTCTAGATAAACGAGTCCTCAGAGCAGGTCTGTAGGGTTCAATTGTTGGCTAATGTCATGACTTGGTCTCTGAGGTAGGTGCCAAAACTGAGACTAAACCTGGGCACGTTCAAGAGGTAAGCCTCGGCTTCTCCTCACTCCTCACCTTTCACACTATGAGCCCCACCCAGGACCCAGATGCCCTCCATGGACACAATAAAAAAAGAACACACACCAAGCCTTGAACCGTATCCAGACCTCTCTGTATTTTGCCAGTTCCCAAGCTCCTTCCCATAGGCTCTGCTGTTTTCTGCAGAGCTGACAGACACTAAAGGGTTAATGCATGTTAATTTGTTATTAACGAAGCACTACCTATAAGCTCCCTTAGAAAATGAGTCCCCAGCCTACACTCCAGGCTGCTGAAGAACATGTTTATAGGGTTATGTAGGCATCTGGTTGCCTTTAAATGGAGCTGGTCAAGGATGCTGAGGCTGATAACTGCAGACTTTGCCCTGCTGGGTCTTACACCTCAGGCATCTTCCAAGATATGATAAAGTGGCAGTTTTATAATCGCTTCGGCCCACAAGGACTTTTGGGGACCACTATACTTTTGTCTGGGGGAAGGGATGCATAATGTTCAAATACTCATTGAGACAAAAGCTTTGTTGCTCCTGAGTGACAGCAATTTAGGCAAAAGAGAAGGCAGCTCGACTTTGTAACTCTTTGCCAGTTTACTTCAGGTCAGGCTTCCCATTTGGGTGAGTTGGGAAGAGCTGCTTAAGACTCCTGGTCTCTCAGTTTCTACAACTGCCAGGAAGCACCAGTCAGCCAATGCAGGAAGGGCTCTGTCCTGAGAGCATGAAGACTAGATAAGTAAGATGTCTAAAGTCTCGGAGTGACATCAGCAAAACCTGTCTTACTGCTGAATGAGATGGAGACCACCAGGGACCTCATTACCCTGGAGCAAGTACCAGGGGCGAAACCAGAGGTGAGAATGTGTGTGTGTGTGCACCTCAGTGTTCATGTGGAGTTCAGAGGATATCTTGCGGGTATCAGTTCTTTTCTTCCACGTTTTTGATTTTTTCTTTTTTAACTTCAAATGGGTTATGACATCTGTGGCATATTAGAGAAAGTGTGTTAGTCATTAAGGTACTACTACTTTCCCTTATAGTTGGGCAGTCCTTGCCTGTAGGGAGTTCAAATCCTTCTTCCAAGCACTCTCCGGTTACGCTGTCACATGGGCCACCCCCACAGTTGCACACTGTGGGAAACAGAAACACAAGAGTGAGGAGTCTTCTTCTAATGCCTAAAATAGGGTGGTATTTCCATGGTTTCCAGCCGTACTGGCTGTGGGCGTGCAATCCTGCAGAGGGAATTAATTATAGTCATCCTGAAGAGTATGGAGTCTGTGGTATCAAGATAATGCCCTTTAGCCAGGAGAGAGATGTTAAAAAATGACCCAAAGCAAAACTGCATCTCGCCTTCCTAGGATTCTTTTCTCAACTCTTTAGGATTCTGTCATAACTCAACAGATGCTCAGTCCCAAAAGCCCAGGAAATTTTCACAAGGAAACAATGACCACAGAGCTCACTCAGCATTCAACTTGAAAAGGAAAACTCTCCTCTCCTCAGAGTCTGCACAACAGTGTTGGTCCCTGCCAGGTGTGAGGGAAGAGCCCCCCCCCCCAGGGAGAGTGGGGAGGTCCAGGAGCAAGTCTTGACTCCTAAGCTTTGACCCCTGGCAAGACTGACTCCAAACTCCAAATGAAAGGTATCTGGGGAATGGATTCTAGGAATAATTCCAGGGAAAGAATTGGGACCATATTTATGTGAATTTAAAAGGTTTTCACCTACCAATGGTTTTCTGTAATGCCTTTTGAAAAATCAAAATCCAATCTTAGTTGGATTTTCATTTTTTGCTAGTTCTCCCCCCCCACCCCCGGGACTCCGGAATGGGGAGCCAGCAAGGTTGGGGACTGAACCAACCATATTGTTTATGACTGAGTTACACTCCCAATCCCCTCTGAGGTTTTGTGTGGAAGGACGCTTGTAACATTCTAAGAAGAATTCCTAGGCTATCTCTGCTAGCTGGCTATAAGCTGCAATAGAACTGTGAATTTCCCCTAATATGTCAGCTATGCAGTGCTCCACACTATGCGGACTTATTAAACCCCTCTGCAAGTGCTCTATGGCTTCTCATGTGGTGTCATTGAGGAGCAGAGAAATCTGCATCATTGTTGTTATTTAAATATAGGCTTAGTGGCACCAATTTCTAAGGCTTTACTTTTTCTGACAGCACTTCTAAGGCCCCCGACGCCCAGTCTGACTGACTGGACTGTCTTCCTTCTGCCTGTTGCTTTTAAGTCTTGTGGTCCCGGAAGCGTTTCTTTTCCCCAGGTACACTTATTTTCATTGTGCCTAGGTCACATTGTGCATTCTCCTCAATTTTAAACTCTTCCCTTCGTAAGTCTTTAAAGTGATTCTTTCAACTGGGATTTTCCAGAATGCATGCTGGAAGTGCACAAGGCCCCCTTCTCTTTTGTCCTTCGAGTAGTCAACCAGGGAGAAGCACTCAGCTTTACCCCTCCTTCCTCAGGAAGGAAAGCAGTTAAACTTCCCCTCTGCGGCAAATAAGTGCACACTGCAATGGAACCAAAGTCTGGATTTTTTTACACTCTCTCAGAGATACTGACTGACAGTCTGAGGAAACATAGAGGGCCATGTGTGTTCATGCTCTGCAGATTTACTTCACTGGAATGTAAATTTTATTAAGCATAGCTGAAAGAAGAGACAGCTTCCGGGACAAAATAACTCACTGGAACAACAGCAGATACTACTTTCCCTTCAATCAAAATCACCAACGAGAATAGAATAAGACAGAAATTGCCCTGCTGATGTCTCCTGTGTATATCCACCCACGAGCCTCGGTGAGAACGTCTAACTGGGGAACATTTTGATGCCCATTGCTCTAGATAAATGTCAGGAAGACATTTGTACTATTTCCTCAACAAGAATTCTTCCCCTAAATTCAGTCCCGATGGAGAGCTGTGCTGGCCACGTGGCTGGCCGAGGGCTTTGGGATCTGTACCTGCACAGTTCTTGGCGGTCCTGGCGTCCCCATAGTAGCCAGGAGCACAGCGTTCACACTTGAATCCGGTGGTATTTCGCAAGCAGTTCCTACATTGGCCAGTGATTTCATCGCAGTCTTCAAAGATCAGGTTGGGATCCGAATTTCCACTGCAGTCACATTTCTTACAGATGCTTCCAATGAGTAAGGGGTTTCCATAGTAACCAGGAGCACATCTGAAAGGTGTTCAACACGTTAAATGTCTTAGCATCCAGAGTTATTTCATTGTTTAAAAAAATCTTTCCCACAATGAAGAAATATATAGTGAATATTTGTAGAGATGCCCACCTGGAATTCATTTCAATTCTTCCATTTTATTAATATGACCAGACTTCTAAAAAATTATTGTTATTTATTTGCATATTTATTTTGATTTTGTGTGTCCTATACAGCCAAGGCTAGTCTTAAACTCAGTTCATTATTCTGCCTCAGCTTGCCAACTGCTAAGATTATAGGCATTATGTCCCCACCT
Source organism: Tokudaia tokunoshimensis (assembly GCA_036184795.1). NCBI lineage: Eukaryota > Metazoa > Chordata > Mammalia > Rodentia > Muridae > Tokudaia > Tokudaia tokunoshimensis. The sequence continues at coordinate 40,531,029 of BTHU01000021.1, read as the reverse complement.
TTAGAGTTCTTTTGTTTTTTAAGGAACCACTCTTTCTCAATGTATTGTAGACTACTCAGATCCCAGATGCAAGAGTGTCTTGATGAAATTAGTGTGAGGGCACGGTTGGTAATCTTGGGGACTGGTGTGCATGGCTGGCATGTGATAGGTGGGGTCACATTTTGTCGTACTACATTTTGCCTCTCTGCCAGGGGTACCAGCATGCTGGGAGGATGCAGGACAAAGTCTGAAACTGGGAGTCTACAGTGGTTTCAGGTCTCCTCTCTAGGTACCCAGGTGCCGCTGGTGAACCGCCGGGAAGGGACCTTGGGAGGGGAAATCAGGAACAGCTGCTGTCTACATTTTCCCTCAGGGTGTCTATGCTCCAGGCAGGAAAGGGGACGGCCTGAGGCCGGAACTAACAGAATCTGGCCTAGTTAGGAGGGAAGGCTGAGAGTATGGGAGCGGCTGGAGGAGAGAAAGCCTTCTTTAGGAGTTTTAGCTGAGGGTCTTTAAGGGGAAGGCCTTTTCTGTGGCAGTCATCAATGGAGCAGTCATTCATCTCTCTGAGATGACCCTTGCTTGTTCATATTGTTTTATTTGATGGTGGATGTGAATGCTTACGCTTTATTTGGGTTGCACCTGGGATTCTATACCTCAGGGGAAGGAATACTCAGGCAGGAAGCTCACTGGCTGAATAATAACCTGGTCAAAATGTTAGTGGCACTTCTACTGTGAATCAAATCATAACCTGTGCTGCCATAAGGAGTTGTTCAAGCAACCAAGTCAGTGCTGAATACTCTCCTAGCCCAAAGTGACTGACTTGGGAGTAATTCCTTGGGAGCTGTCCTAGTTAGGGTTACTTTTGCTATGATGAAACACTATGACCAAAAGCAACTTGTGGAGGAAAGGTTTTGGGGGGCTTACACTTCCATATCATAGTCCATCACTGAAGGAAGGCAGGACAGGTAGGTACTCAAGCAGGGCAGGAACTTGAGGGTAGGAGTTGATACAGAGGCCATGGAAGGCACTGCTTACTGGCTTGCACATCATAGATTACTCAGCCTGCTTTCTTATAGAACCAAGGACCACCAGCCTAGGGCTGGGACCACCCACAATGGATTGGACCTTCCCTCATCAGTCACTAATTAAGAAAATGCCCTACAGCCAGATCTTCTGATATTCTCAATTGAGGTTCCCTCCTTTCAGATGACTCTAGCTTGTGTCAGTTGACATAAAACTAGCTACCACAGATGTAAAGCCTAGATCCTTGCTTGAATGCCATAAAAGGGCAGTAGTCCAGACTCTTAGCTACTGAATGCCATCTTGTGATTGAGCAAGGGCAGTCTGGACACAAAGTGTGTGGCAGAACTGGAACACCAGAAGTAACCAGAGTTGAATCCAGACTTCTCTTCTTCTAGTTGCTTTAGTTTGCAAACTAGCAGAAACCAGTGCCTACTTGCATTTATTGAGGAAGAAGAGCCAATATCTATATCATAGCAGCCTTCAAGGAGGACACCCAGCTAAGTGGAAGGCAGAGTCTGAAATCTCTTCAACTTTCACTCATAAACCAGACTGTGTACTCTGGATAAAGACTCCTCTGTCTGGAGAAAAAGATGCCTCCTCCTCCTCCTTCTCTTTCTTCTTCTTCTTCTTCTTCTTCTTCTTCTTCTTCTTCTTCTTCTTCTTCTTCTTCTTCTTCTTCTTCCTCTTTCTCTTCCTGTTCCTCCTCCTCCTTCTCTTCTTCTTCTTCCTCTTCCTCCTCCTCCTCCTTCTTCTTCCCCAAAGGTGCTATAAGAGATCTTGTTTTGAGAGATAAGACTGCTGGCTTCACTCAAGGGGACACCTGCCCATAGGCTCCAGTTATTTGTTACCAGACTGTTAGCCTTCAGGGAACAAAGGACTTGGGCTTGCAGATCTTACTTTTGAAGGAAAAAGTAGGACTTTGGATTCTGATGCAGTAGTGCTTTTAGAGAGACCAGCAGAGTACATCAAGATTAAACTATACATGCTTGCTGGATGACTGGAACGCCTGTGCTGCAGAGTCTAAAGCTAGGGTGGATGAGGGACTAAGAGTAGCTGAAGGCAGCATGGGAGGCACAAGAAGAAACATATGGTCCCTCCTCAGTGGAGCTGACGGTCAGACAGAGGACTCAGTTCTCATATAAAGAGGAAACATGAAGAGAAATCTAGGGGAGGATTCTGAGTATCATGAAAGTGATATGGAAAGAAGTGGTGTTGGCCATTCTCAGAACAGATCTGAGAGAGCAGGGATGGCTGTGGCTGGATAGGTGGGAGGAAGTCTTGGGAGTGGACAGTAAGGGAGACCTTTCCAAAGAGATCAAACCATCAGGCCAGTGATAATAAGATTCTGCACTAGAAAAAGCTTTCCTTTTGAGGTATGAGACACATGATTCAGAACCTTTGGAAAAATGATCAATGAATGCAAACGAATCATATGTAACTCCAGGATCCTCTGATCACACTATTGATCAATACATGGTACTCAGCCTCTCAGCCTATTTCTGTGTCTGTCTTTTGGTGGAGCTGTAGTATTGGTATCTGTCAGTCTATATCCTTTGCATGTCTGAGACAGCACTGAGATGTCATTGACAGCTGGAAGAAAGACCTCTCATATCTAGCATTCTGAGGCCCAGAGGCTACTCCAGTTTTCCTGGATCACATGGGAGGTCACAGTTCAAGGCCCAGACCATCCAACCCTGATGTTCTTTCCCTTGCTCTACATTGCACCACACTGCTGCTGTTATGAATGAATAAATAAATTCACCCAACAGAGGGACAATTCTTGTCCATTTTATGTAAGGCATAGGGGGAGACAGGAAGAGGAAAAACACATGGCTCCTGTTCTGAAAGAACAGGAAATGAATTAAACATAATATAATGCTCTCTACAAGCCTATGAAAAGGATGAGGATGAATTTAAGTTCTACAAACTCCACAAAGAAACACCCTGAGAGGAAATGTCCAATGAGCTTTGTTATTCATATTTCCTCATGTCTTTGTGCCTCAGATTCCTATGGCCTTTGGTCTCCCAGCCAGCATAAATTATTCATCTATGGAGAATGTGACTGGATTGAATTTCTATCTTTTGCTGCAGTTCACCAAACAGGAAATATTAGACTACGAGTTTAGGTTCATTGAAATTGGATGCAGATTCACTTCAGTGTGCAGCTGGGAATCTTGAGGTCTTAGGGTGACAGGTCTTGTTTGGCTCATGGAGGCCAGATGCCAATCTCTTTGTTTTCTCTGTTGATTCCACCCCATTTGATCACTATAGGTTGTCTCCTGACCTTCCTTAAAAGGAAAACCCATGGGGATGGGTCTGGAGATGGTTCTGGTGGTCAAGTGCTTGCTGTGCAAACAGGAGGCCTGGGTTTAACTTTCAGTATGCACATAAATTAGAGCTGCATGGTGGCACAAGCATCTGATCCCAGGATGGGGGAGATGGAGATGAGTAGATTCTAGGAGCTCATTGGTCAGCTAGTGTAGCTTATTTAACAAAATACTTCAGTCACCTCTGGCCTCCATATGCACATACATACATGTGGTGCATGTGCTCACACTCTATGGAGGAAATTGTAAATTATAGCCTCATTCACAATGGAAAACTCTGAGTTTTAAGACCATCTGTTGGTGGTAGGTTTAGAGTCAACTCTAAAATCACAAGATAAACTTTGGGCCCTATGAACTTTACAGAGCTAGTGTATAAATATTTCCTTATTTATTGTTTCCTTCAAAACCCCATATTTATGGAGATATCTGGGATATATATATATATTCCATATATATATATATATTCCCTATCTATCTATCTATCTATCTATCTATCTATCTATATCTCTATCTATTTATCTATCTATCTATCTATCTATCTATCTATCTATCTGTCATCTATCTATCTATCTGGTTCATTCAATGCTGGTTTATTCATCTTGCATGTAAAGAAAACAATTTTTTCTTTTCTTTCTTTCTTTCTTTCTTTCTTTTTTTTTTTACTTTGCTTTTTGAGACAGGGTCTTATGTAGCTTAGGTTGACCTTGAACCTGCTATGTAGCAAAGAATGACCTTGACCCTTGACTTCCTGATTCTCCTTTCACCTCCCAGAAGCTAGGACTATACAGGCCTGTGTCACTGTGCCCAGCCATAAAAAAAGGGTGGGGGCAATTTTGATCTATAGCTATTGTTCTGCCTCCTTCCTCTTCCACTTTGTCCCCAAGGGGCACACAGCTGTCACTGAAAGTCTTTTTTAAGGAAACCAAAACTCCTTGCTTGCTTAGCACAGAAATTTTTCTGGGAGGGTCATACTCTAGTCCTCTTCGAGGGTCAGTAAGAAGGTACTTGAAGAGAGAAAAACCATGTTAGAGAATAGACATCATCTAAATGTGCTTCACTTGTTTATCAAAGGTTGAGAAATAAGGCTAGGGAAATGTAAGTCTGTTCAAGATTAGGAGTCCAAAGGCTGGAGGCAAGGCAGAGAATAGCACCCAGAACTCTATGAAAATGATGGAGCTGATAGTTGTTCAAAAGACTTGGTGCATTTTGGAGCAAATTGGGCCACATTTCTGAATCTTCTTTACTGTTCTTTTCTGTCTCTAAGACCATCATCACCAAAGTCATCATCGCCCTCTCTGATGACACTGTGTACTCTGCTTGTGTCTCTTTGCTGCTGTGTACTCTTCCTGTGTCACACTTTAGGTTCTAAATTCACTTTAGATTTGTTTCATTTTCCCCCATTCTCCTCTGATCCTCTAGCAACAGCACCTACATGGAAGATCTTCATGGGGGTCTTAGTATGTTCCTTATTCTGCCACAAAATTGAAAGGATGGAAGTATACAATAAAAGTATGTGATTAAAGGCAACTTGGACCACTGAAGCAGAAGCATTGAGACCAAACAAATTTGAGAACTAAAGAACAGCATTGAGTGCAAGGTCTCTGGGTTTTGACATTGGATTTATCACTAAACAACATTATGAGCTTAGATTAAGTCTCCTCACGGCTCTGTCATTTCAAGTATGCTTCTTGTGAACTGAAGGTCACACTGGATAGGGATGAGAAAAGCAAATTTTCCCAAAACTTAGGCTTGTGAATTTCCTAATTATTTACAGCAGCAGCCAACTTCCACTTAACGCTATTTAGCCAAAGAGCACTCATACAGTGAGCACATAGAGAAATTACTCAGTCAGAGTTAGTTGTTACTGTTAGCAACACAGACACTTGTAGTCTTAGAACAGACAGATCTAAAGGCCTCATCTGGTGGATGTGAGGAGGCAGCAGATGTGCACTGAGGAGGAGGAGACGAGGAAAGAGAGGCGGGCAGAAGAGTCGTGGACACAACTGTGATGAGAAGGTAGGTGGCTGCATTTGATCTATGCTCCTTCATAGGACAAGAGACAGACTAAGCAGAATGTGTCTTATGTTTTAGACCTTCCAACTTGTACACAGTATGGCTTCACTTTAAAGAATATTTCCATAGATTAAAACTCTTCCAGTGTTCATTAAAATGATCGTAGCATATTTCAAATATAAAACCAGGTGGAAACTCTTTATTCCTATGGCTTTTACATCTCTGAAAAGAAAACCAGAATGGAATTTTAAATAGAGTCTGAACAAAACTAAAAGAAATCAGAGGGCCAGAGAGATGACTCCACGGTCAAGAGCTCTTGCTGTTCTTTCAGCGGATCGTGGTTTTGATCCTTAGCACCAGGATGTTAGCTCACAACCATCAACTCCACTTCCAAGGGAAGTGCATGTGTCTCATCTCCTCAGGCATATACATATATACAGACAAGCTTTCATACATAGAAAATAACAAATAATATTTAATAAGCAACAAACAATCAGATTCAAATGAATAGTAATTCAAAGATGATGTCTTGATGCAGTGGGGGCTTGCAATGGGATTTGATTTGGGATTGTGAGGTAGTGTCTTACTTTGTTGCCCTGACTGGCCCTGAACTGGGTTCAATCCTTCTGACCCTTTCCATGCAGGTGGTAGATTCTGGAAGGGAAGCTTGCTTCTAGTCCCTCAGTGGATGGTGGATGTAGAGCATTTCAGAAGGATCTAAGAGGTTAGCACGTCTCCACTGCATCTCAGAGGTTCGTTTAAATGATTGCCTTAAATAGGAGGGCATTTGGGAAAACCAGTGCAAAGACATACCAATAATTTACATGTGATTACCCCAAGTGTTCAATCCTGAGTCCCTACCCTGCCCTCAGTAGTAACGTGCCTTCAGACAAGTCCCTAGGCATGGTTTCCTCATCAGCACAATGACAAAATGCGACCTCCTCTCAGAGTGATTGCAGGGCTGACTGATGACACATGTAAGGCAGGGAGGGTGTATGAGGTGAGTAGGGGTGACACTAATGCCCTCACAATGTCTAAGGAAATGGACTCCAGAAGATGAGTCAACTCATCCCAGGCACACGTGATGCCAGTGATGGACATGAGCTACAATGGTTCACTTGCCACCAGCTACCTGTCACTGAGCATTTGCTGGGTGCCAGGGGCTGGCCTTCACCCCTGGCAGTATTATCTCACAGCGAGTGTATGAGGTAGGTGCTTGCATTTCCCCCATTGTGTAGGAGTGGGAATTAACACTGAGAGAAGTCAAATAACTTCCCCAGAGCATCCCAGAGTGGTCAGGACACAGCCCAATGATGGGTCTCTGTAACACCCACCTTCTACTTCCGAAACTAGCACTCTTTCTAGTCTTAAAATAAATGTTAAATTTTTATATATTTTATTTTTAATTAAGTTTTAACATGAAAAGCAATGGGTTTGTGATGGCATATTTTTTCTCTCTCTTTCCTTCTCTCTCTGTTTCACACACACACACACACACACACACACACAAATTACACTTTTAAAAAATCTGCCCCCTCCCCCCAGTGTCCATCTGCCTTTTCCTCACCTTCCTGGTCTCCTTTCTTCCCCAAACAGTCCTGCCTTCTGTTTTCATGTAATACACACACACACACACACACACACACACACACACACACACACCCCACTAGTTTTTCTTGTACACCTGCCTTATGCTTTTTCTTTTCTGCTTCTTAATTCCCTTTCTATTTTTATGTCACATACACTCGCACCCGTGCATGCCAATTTAAGTCTATGTTCTGAGAAAAACACGCAAAAGCCCATCTTTTAGAATCTGGCTCAGATTGCTAAACATAATTGTCTCTATTCAGTTTTATCCATCCTCCCCTACAAATGTCATAATTTAGCTCTGCTTAAGACCTGAAATAAAATTCTGTTGCGTAAATGTACATTTTCATATCTACTTATCCACTGATAGAGCTCTCTGATCGTTCCATATCTTGCTCACTGTGAACAGTGCAGCAATAAACGTGACCGTGCAAATATCTCTGTGGCGTACTGACTTAGAATCCCTCTACTGTGCAATAGGCAACTGGAGTTCTTTCTACAACATAAATTTTCAGGGGCAGGATAAACATCATATTAGATCCTGGCTTACTGGGTGATGGCAGATCCCATGAGCTTCTGATGTGTGCAGGGTAATTACTTATCTGCAATCACGAGTCTGTAGTGGGCATGCTGCCCTGTGTCAGGGCGGGAACCCGTTTCCTCATAGGAGTCTTATGTGTACCAGGCTGGCACCTGATCAGCAGGGCCATTAACTCTTCCTGGCAGACACTGGAGAGATCCATTAGCAATATGCTTTGTCCTAATCAAACTATACAGAATTAACTCCAGACATGGGAGACAAAGCCCCACCCTTGCCTGGCACACAATCATCTCAGATTTACAGAGCCAGAGACTTAGTAAATTGTGTGGCTCGGATTTCTGTCTCCGAATAAGGAGGCATGCAATGACTGTGCCACGAATATTAATTAATCCTTTGCCAATCGTCCTATAAAATGAAAATCATGTCCACATGGATCCTCAGCTCTCAGTTTCCCTCCTGCAACATCAATGGAAAGGAAATGTCCATTTAAGAGGTACGAGAATTACCTACATCCTGTCTCTTTAAAACTTAGTATAGCCACAGTGAGGTCTTTTTTTCTTTACCACAAGCTGTGGCTGTTTTTGAGTTTCAGAACTACACTCTGAGAGATGCAAGGTGATTTCTTAGAAGACAGACAGCTTATAATTAAGGATTTATTTCTTAAGCCACAGGCTGAGTTTGTGAGTCCCATCAAGGAGCTGGCCGGCATATGCAGTCCATGAGGTAAGAGGCCTGTGGATATGTTGCTAGACTGAATGTTTGGCCTGTACTCCTGGCCCTTCCTTTCCTGCCTTTATGGAATTACAACATCACGAGGTTGCCTGAGTCCAATGGTGAGGCCAGTGTTCACAGTGTCTCTGTTATGAAGACCTCTCTGTGAGATTCTTTTAGTTAAAGGTATTTTGTCTTAGAGAGCTGTGAGCAGCTGAGAGATGGGATGGATGGCAAATATCTTACTAGGAAATCATTAGCGGGGGGGGGTGGGGGGTGGGCGGGGAAACCTCCCATGCTTAGCTCCTGAGGTCTTTCTTCAAGTCACAGAGAAACTAAAAAAACATTTTGTGTAAGCACCCAACAGGGGTTCAGAATACCCAAGCTTGTGGATTTTACTTTGTAAGAGGAGGAATAATGAGTCAGTTAAATAACCAGTCAGTTCTTTGTCCATTTCTCATTCTATGAGCAATAGAGGATTCAAGAGAGAGGAGTCATCTTCTATTCATTCAGAAAGTTTCACTCTTTATTGGAGATACATTAATTATAGTATTGGTTTGTAGTGTTGGAGAGACCAGTCTGTTACCAGAGGTATCTAGAGACTCTTCCCAGCACACGCAGATTAATTTCCTTCCTTCCTTGTCAGTTTACCCCAAGGTATGACCCTGGTCTGAACCACAAGGGGAGATTCTATCATAGCTGTGCTGAGGCATGAGGTTAGAGGACAACGCCCTCCTCAGGGTTCTGAAATGTTTTATCCACCCCCAATTTGTACATCAGCCTCAAAACCTTTTGAAGAAAAACACAGCAGAGCTGATGTACACACACACACACACACACACACACACACACACACACACACACACACAGAGAGAGAGAGAGAGAGAGAGAGAGAGAGAGCGCTTCCTTCAGTCCTACAGGAAAAAAAAGAAAGAACTTTTTCTATTTACCTTTCACAGTTAGGCCCAGCATAGTTCTCTTTACAAATACACCGAACAGCTCCGTTTTTCCTGTAGCAGGATTCTGCAAAGCTAGAATTGTGACACAGGTTAGAAGGCATCTCATTGTCACTGATCTGTGATGCTGCAGAAAGGGGCTGGCTGAACTTTGGATTAGGTCATTTCTACCTGGTTGTTCTCCAATGAGTGCAGTATGATTAAATTCTTACCTTTCAGGGGAGACTGGACCAGTGAGCCCAGACTGAAAACCCCACTCCATATGGGGCCATCTCCCAGGTATACCATTATGTATCTCTATATAGAGGTGGTTTATTAGTTTTGCTTGAAGCTGTGAGGATTTCTAGCATAGCATGTTTTATATATAATATAATAACTTCAAAATATATATTTAATAATATTTATATTTATTTGAATATAATATTTGAATAATATTATATTCAAAAATATAATAACTTCAGTTCAAATATATAAGTATTCAAATATATACTAACTTCAATTCAAATATATAAAAATATTCAAATATATTCAAATATATACATATATTCAAGTATAAATATATATTCAAATGTGTATATAATATTTACCTTTCAAATGCAAATATATACTCAAAACCCAGAAATAGAAAGTTTACTGGTAACTTTAGACTCGTATAGACTCATATAGAATTCTCTCAAATTTCCACCACTTTCTGTGTAATGTTAGGAGCTTCTGTCTAGTTTTTCTACACTCAACCTCTGTTCTCAAAGATCAGGAGTCAGTCCTAACGATATCATATCATATCAGAGCCTTAACCTTTTTCTCTGTGTACTTTAAGTCTCAGGACTAAGGGTCAAGAAGTCAAAGTAGATCAAAGAGCCAAAAACACATCCTCAAGAAAGAAATGGGGTCCATAATAAAAATATCCGCATCTATAACTATTTATCTGTATCTATGTCATCTGTCTCCCCTTGGATTCCTCTTTTCTTCTTCTTTCTCCCTCTTCGTCTTTTTTCTTTTTTCTTTTTAAGTTAGTAAAAAAATCAAGATATAAAACAGAAAGGTAATAAAAAAGTATTGGTCCAGCAGAATAAATAGCTATCCTAATTTGTTGGGACAGAAGAAATGGAAGGTTACTCTTCTGAGTATGGAAAATTTCACAGTGACACACAAGCTGTGTGATATGTGGGTGTGACTTTAGTGTGTGACTTTTGTGCTCCGTTTGGCTTCTGTGTTGTGCAATCAGAGAGTGACCTCTGCTCTCTGGTTCCTGCATGTGTCAGCAATTTTACCCTAATGATGGTTGGGGAAAAGCAAGTGGGTATGCCTGCTTTGTTCAAAGGTGATTATAAATCGGGATGAAAACATGGTATGCTCCTCTTTCAAAGGTGATATTCACGATTTATTTTCTCAGCAGTTTGGTGAAAACATTCCAATGACATTGCATTCCCTTGGCATTCTACCCTCTATTTTGTCTGATCTTACTCCTTAGCTGACCTAGAGAAGTCTTGCCTGTTGCATCCAGAAAAAGAACAAATATTCATGCATCTTTCTTTGAATATTCCATCCAGTCTGCCTACAGCTCGAAGAGGAAATGTACGCCTAAGGTGTCTGGAGTCCTGTGTGTTTATTTGATGTCCTACTGTTTCAAACACATCTTGTTTTCCTTAAGTGGAGTGATTAGCATAGCTGCTGGTAGACACAGAGGATATCTGGTCAGCCCTAGAATAAACAAGTGGACTCCTTGCAAATGGCCTTGGGAACCATGTCAGGGCCATTGATTGATTTCCATGGTGTAGGCTCTGAGGCAGTGTGGTACCAGCCATGGCTGTTGAGTTTTGTTGTTACTAGCATTAATTGTTTATCCTTTAAAATTAGGAAATCCCTAGTATTGGATGTAAAAATGAAAACCTGATGCCTCCCTCAGTCCACTGACTTCTGTGGTGCCCTCTGCAAGTGGGAAGGTGGGTTTGCTCTGAGAAAACCCTAAGGTTTAAGGAGAAATAGAAATTTTAAAAAATTGCTTGCTTACACGTCTTGAGCATTACCTCCTTGCTTAAAAAGAACATTTACTTTTACTTTAGTTATGTGTCTGTGTGTGTGCCCTTGAGCCTGCTCGAGGAGGAGGCCTGGGGAGGCCTGGAGAGGGCATCTGTCTCTTAGAGCTAGAGTTACAGGCAACTGTGGGTTCTGGGTGTTGGGAACAGAATACTAGTCCTTTGCAAGAGCAGCAAACACTATTAAATGCTAAGTTACTTTTCTTCCTCCTCTTCATTTGTTTTCTGATATGTTGTTAACTGGAAAACCCAAGCCCTAGGTAGTCAACTCAATCTATAGATCTTTCCGGTATAATTCAGATTCCGAACTAGGTGCATGTCTGAGAAGTTGTCTGATACCTACTTCGTTTAGACAGATACTTTTTTTTTTTAAAATAGAAAGTAGCAATGTAAATAGTTTTTAAAACCTGAAAATGACAGTGGGGCATTTGGCTTTTTGTAATATGTCTGATTAATGCTTGAGATAGTTTATTAGCTAAAAACAGACCAAAGTTAGACCTTTTAGAGGTCCAGCTAAATCTCGTCAGTCTTGGGATGAAAACTTAACCCTGTGAAGCCAGTCTTCCTCAGCAATAGAGCCATTGCCACTATAGAGGCAATATCCCAGAGACCTCTCAAATCCATTCTTCCCACCCCACAAAATGTTGCTTACTCAAAGATAGCATAATTTTCTGTTTGTTTTAATTTTCTGCAGATTTTATGGTATCAGGTCTCGTACCACAGAGAAGATCATAAGTTTTGTGCATGTGAACATGCTTCTAACCTGGGAGTATATTCCTGAGGCCCTCAGCTGCTGCTTTGTATCCTAGATGTGTGGTCTCTTGATGTCTTTGGAAACTGCTTCTGAGCTGAGGGCTCGTTACCCAGCCGTCAATTTCTGCTGCTTTTCTCAGAAGGGGCTAACGGCCGGAAGCAGTACTTCTTGCTCAACTAAATTACTGGATAATCGGTCTCAAAAGAGAAAGGGCCGTTTGCTGTAGGCATGTAAAATCTGCCGTACTTTTGACCTAGTGAAATATGACTTTCAGCTGTTGGATAGATACACCACTGGCAAGAAATACCAGTATTATATTGGCCTGATTTCGTGTAGACAAAGGTTCTCAGTCTGCAGGGAGCCATATTTTAAAGATTTGATACCTTAAGACATTAATGTCAGATAATTGAGATGAGGAAGAGCTGTCCTGGAGCAGAAGCACAAAATCATGAAGACGCAATTAAGAGGAACTGTTTAAGATTGCTTTCCCAATTCCTGTTCCTGTTTAAAGAAACTGTCCAAGCTCTGAGCTTCTACATCCTTTTCTGAGCAGATAATGGTATGTGGCATCTTCATACAGGCAAACGAATGAAGCTTGTTATTAGGAACTTAGAGGTAAACATATTTATGTGCAGTAAATCTTAAGTGTGGTAAAAGTCTCCTCGGATGTGGTTAGGATTGATGTTTAAAAACAGAATTTTAATGAGCATTTAAAGACTACACCCCCAACGAGACTGAAAGCACATAAATCAGGACATTCTTGAGTGAAAATAACAGAACATGAATGTTTGTGCTCTGAGCTCTCCCTCTCGGGACCGTTCATCTTGCACACATTGCTAATAGTGTCGGACATGACAGATCACTAAGGTAAATCTAAAGCAGCTTAATAGTTTCTGAAAGATGCAACTGCGGAGGTTCTGACCTCGCTGACTGACAGGCGCGCTGTGAGATTTGAGCACCGTTGATTCCTCAAGTGACTAGGGAAGACAAGGAGGAAATCTGGTCAGTATTTTTCTTTTCACTTATCAGGGTGTGTAGGGGGTGGATCTTTGGGCTCTTTCTGGTGTGTGCATAGGTGTATGTGTGTTTGCTTGTGCATTTCTGTGTGTGTGTGTGTGTGTGTGTGTAGTGAGAGGTTGATGTGGATTGTGCTCAGCAGTTCTTAGATTTTCTCCAGCTTATGTCTTGAGACAGGGTCTCTCACTGGAACACAGAACTCAAAATGATTCAGCTAGTTGACCCAACCAGATTGCTCCTGTGATCTTCTGAGTGCTGGGATTAAAGGCAAATTGCCACACCTGCCTAGCATTTATACTGCTTCTGTGAATCCAAATCTTGGTCCTCATAAACATGTGGCAAGCTCTTTATCTACTGAGCTGTCTTCCCAGTCCAGTACTGGGACTCTCTAAAGTAATCCATTTAATTTACTTTCTGCAATTACTATCAATTGTGTAAATACTGCCTATAAGCATAACAGTGTCTGGCACAGAGTATTAGAAAAGTTACCGTGTTCTATGTTTAGCAAAGCCATATCTACTTTAGCTTTCTTCTGTGTTCAAGGCACTCACCCACATGGCCTACACATGTCACCATGCCCAGTCTCACAGCCCTATTGTGGGTCCTCACACCTTCCTTTAATTTACTTACTAAGGAAAAAAGCTGAGTTCAAAGCAGGCAAAAGGACCAAGGGATGGAACTAAAATTTGAAACTAATCTAACAGAAACCCTAAATCTCCCAGAGAGCAGTGCCCAGAGACAAGGTAACTAGTCTGAGATCACACAGGTCCTATGTGTCAAGACGGAAATATGAAGGTAGGTTGGTGACTCTGTTTACTTGTGGCATATTTAAAACACATTTAATCTCTGACCTATTTTTAGCAAGGAGCTTCTATAACTCTTGACGTTGTCAAGTGAAAAGACTTCTATTTCTTGGTTTATAAAAAGCCTCTTCACTATATTTGAGTATGCTAATGAGGGGACTTAATGACGCTTTAATGGAGTCAGTGTAGGAGTGGACACTAGAGAAAATATCCACATGGCCAGAGGGCTAGAACTTTTAACATCCCTACACCTCCAATCTCTGAGCTCAATGACTAAGGACCTGGATGAGAAGCCTGGAGCAGGGAGGCTTGTGGGAGCTTCCCAGTTCTTCACATATGGAGACTAAGAAGAGGGGTTCTAAACCGCCTCCTTTTGTTCCCCTATATTTTCCCTTCTACGTAATATATGCCTTTTATACATTATTTACTTCTATATATTTCCTTATAGGTTACTTCATTTGGCTTTTCCTGAATTGTATAATTAAAAAAATCCTGGTCATGATAATTATAATGCTGTTTTGGGTTTTGTGAATAATTGTAGTGAATAGTTAAACATAAGTGCTTGAGGGGACCCCAAATTTGCAGTCAAATGGTCAGAAGTGCGAGCAGCCTGGGGAGTCATTTTTTTTTTTGACTGGCATCTGTAATGGGGCCAGGCTTATGGGACTGAACTTACCCCAGGGACTATGCTACCGCTAGGTACTTTCATTCAGAAGTGAATTGATTGTAGGATACCCCACGGGTGCTAGAGAATTGGAGAGCTGGTTAGTTTTGTATTTGGAAAACCAAACTCTCCATACTATTTTAATTCTACACTTTTATTTTTCAGTGCTATGGATGAAATCCAGGGGTTTGTATGTGTCAGGCAAGTGCTCTACCATTACACCACATTCTTAGCCCTTCCATGGTACCATTCACTCTTACTTACTTACTATTCTCTCTTTCTTCCTTACTATGTACTTAAAAATGCATTATTTTCATTTATGCCCAATGGATATGTGATGGTTCTCTGCAGCTCCACACTCTAGTCACAGTATAGCTGGGAGTTACTGATTGGTTCTCAGCATCCCTTTTTGTACATCTGTGTTCTAATTTTGGTTAGAAAGTGTATTTGATTGCTTCATGCAGGGAACCAAGTACTCCGGAAGAGTCAGAAGGGGAAATGCTTTAGAAAAAAAGTATGCCTGTTGGTATTGCTTGTGTAGGTTGTTTAGGTTGTGTAGGTTGAAGGAAAGCTAGGAATGCATGAGACTAGCTTTGGTTGGGACACTGAGGTGATTTCATGGACTTTATGATCTATAATAATATTTTGGAAACAGTTGTTCCTGTAAGTGCTTAAGCTCCACCCCCAAAGTGTATGTAGACCAGAGGACTTTCTTACACTTTTCTCAACTTGAAGCATTCAGCCAGTTTTACCTATGAACAAACCCCAGAACTATACATAGAGCTAAAAAGAAATAATAATAATTGTGAGAGTAGTCATTTGGAGAGACTGTTTTTCTTTAGGACTTACTTGGCCAGGTGAGGCAAGGGACAGGGGCACGGCTGGCAGAATCGGGGTGCGCCTCTGATGGAGTCTCCAATATAGCCATCCAGGCATTTTTCACAGTGCTCCCCTGTTGTGTTCCGCTGGCAGTGCTGTGGAACATAAGACGGGAGTATTGAGAAGAATAAAGAAGTTCACAAAGAGCAAATGTAAGCACCCTAGCTTACTTCAAACAGAGGGACATTGGCCTGCCAGAATACATGGTATGTGACAACATAAAGGACCCATGTTAGTGCTAGTCAGAGCTGGAGGTGTAGATGAAGGTGGAGGCATGCACCCTGCAGGTCTGTGTGTGTACTGGCAAGCTGGGACTCTATTTGGAGTGTGCATGCAGAGGGGACTCATCAGTCAGCCATCTTGATTAAGAAAGATTATTAGAGGTACTTCACTCTAGGTGTTCTGGATGCTTAGACTTACTGACTTGGAATGAAAATGAAATGAAAACAAATGATATTCCCATAGTGCTTAACCATGACAGTGGAAACAATGAGGATTTATGGGCACAGAAGAGCAAATACATCAGGCTGTGGCTGGCACACATGCATCAGAAGGAAGCTAAAGGACCTTCTACTGATGGTATGTCCTATCTTGGTTAATGACACATGTGAAATTGCAGGCAGGTTGGTTTTTATAATTTCCCATTTCTGATAAGGGTAACAAATAGGAAGAATGGCATAAACCAGGCTCTTCTTATTGGAGATCTGCACCTGGTTTCAAAATCTCCAGAAAGTTCTCTTTAATTCTCCCCCCACAGTCCTGTCTGTGTCCCACTATCCACATCAAGTTATCTGTCCCAGGCTTGCCTCTCTTCTCTAATACACTGGATAATTTTAGCACTGTATTACAATGAGTATGTGTGAGGTAGGTTCTCAGGACAATGTAGTAGTCCAACAGAGGAATTCTATGTGGGTAACAAGCTACCCTGACTGGACCCCCCCTTAAGCATTTGGCCTACTGTTAGGTATGGCTCTGAAATATAATTTTGCAGCAGAAGATAAATTAGAATATGGCTTAGATGGTATGATCAATGAGGATTCTTAAAGATAAAATTTAATTTAATGTAGGCAAGAGTTTGTTTCTTCATAGTCTTTAAAACTGTGTCATGTGCTCAACCACCTCTCAGAAAATATTAAGGACAATTAATGGAGGAAAGAAAGAAAACATGAAATGATGAACCAGCATCTGGAGTAAGGAAAAGCGATAAAAATCCAAAATGAGCCTGAACTTGAGGACAGTGTCCTTCCCAGGAAAGCCAATGGAGCTGCATCCAACTATCGTACATCTGAACCACAAGACATTTGTAAGAATGCTTGTGAATTAGGTGAATTTGTCTAAGTCCTTGTTACATGGATGAAACAGGTCTATGTAGAAGAAAACATACTAAGACCATAGGCCCTCTATAGTAGCTGAAGTGACTGTTAAGGCATAAAAATGAGCTAATTCTCAGTTCTGTCTTTTTGTCACTTGAGATGCCCATTCAAGGCTTTGGTTCTGTTTGTAGTAGCCATCGGTGTAGTAGCCATGGGCACAGCATGCAATCTTTCAGTCTCTAAAATAGAGTACGAACACTGTTTTTTTTTTTTTTTTTTTTCGCCTTCCTCTTTTAAACACCTTGTTATGAATTCCCCTAGAAGGCCTTGGTATTGGTTTGGGGGGACTGGTAGAATTAGTGCCAGAGGCAGAGAGAAAGGACACTAATTCTTCATTTTCTAACTTGTTCATTTGGAACAGTGCCCTGATCTCCCAGCTCTCCAGTCCTTTCTCTGTACAATGAAGCTTTAGACTGGGTGACCTTCAGAATTCTTCTTGCTCTGAAAGTCTTTAGCCCTGAAGTTGCAAAATGCTCCTTCACCTTCCACACTCTGTCATTTTCCAGACAGGAAAAATACCTGAGCCATAGTTTAAGAAGCAGGGATCTACCTAAAATGTTGGTATCCTCATTAATTAATAAGAGTTTAATGGGTTCATGACGTTCACAAAGATTGTGAAGTTTGAGAATGGGACATGTCCATCAGCACTCCTTAAATTTCAGTGTGCACATGTGTCTCTTAATAAACCGAGGAACGTTCAGCTGCTGATGCAGGACATCTGGGCTGCAACCTGAGAGTCCATATATCAATCAAGTGCCTATATAATTACTAATGCTGCTGGCTTTTTCCAGTCAGAGAAAAGAGTGTCTGGAGAGCATTAGGTGCTAATTAGTTACTCTAAATTGGACCCAGCCATAGTCTTCAGCAAAGGGCAATTTACCTTATATTGCACAAAAGGAGTGACATAGGTAGCTCGTAAATTAGAAAATAAATTAAAAGGGGTTTTTTTTTTTGCATTGAAGTCATCATCTTATCATTTCAGTATCTAATGTATTCATTCTGATCACAAGCCTGGATTAAGCCAGTGCATGACAGATAAGGAGCTGAAACTGTTATTAAGATGAGGAAGACCCAGTTTCTTTATATCAGGATCATGAAAGAAACAAAGACCAGCCTTGTGTGCTCAGGGATATGACTGAGGAATGGGAAGGTTTAGTGGCAGTGTGTTCAGCGTGGTTGGAGGCAGGAACCTTTGGAGCATTTTAAAAAGAGGGATTCTTTGACTTGGGCTTTTGAAAGCTCCATTGCCATCAGGTTACAGATTAGAGGGAGCACAGTGTGTGGTTGGGAGACTGAGGCAGCGGTCATGGAGGGCTGGTGTGGTCCTAAACTGAGGTAGTAGCAAGGCATAGAAGAGAGGCAGCTACTTAACAGTCTGAGCTGTTGGGATCTTGGATCAGATTAATGTTGGGGAAGAAATGGAAGTTGATGAAGACAATGGGGCCTCTGACAGAATGGTGCTCTCATTAAAGTGGGGAATGCAAGAGAAGGGACAAGTGTTGTAAGGCAATGATGGGCATTGTACAGAGAATCTAGTATCAGCATTCAATTCCTGGTACCTTTTCTACTGATGGGTACAAAGCATCAGGGGACTCCACCAAGCTACTCATCCTTAGCATTCTTTAGACCTTGAGACTTTTTGACTTTTCATCACACTTTGGCTATCATGGAACCAAACTGATGGCTATTTGGAAAATATTAAATTTTTTAAAAATTTGCAATAGACTCAAAAATCATCAAAACTTGTGTATAGCAATATGCCTATCAATAGTGATTTTATTACTCTGTGTGTGTGTGTGTGTGTGTGTGTGTTTTATAATGACTTATCTAGCCTCTGATTCTTGGCCTCTTTAGCAGTGCCAGGTATAAATTCCATCTCATAGAGTGGGCCTTAAAGCCAATTAGAGTGTTTTGGTTACTCCCACAACACTTGTGCCAATATTATACTGGTATATCTTGTAGGCAAGTTGCTATTGTAGGCCTGGGGTTTGTAGCTGGGTAATGATGATCACTTTTCTCTTCTGAGAGTGTGAAAACTGCCTCCCAGCATCATGAAAGCTAGTGAGTAGAAGTGAAGTTTCTAGTTGGGTACCAGTTCAATTTATCTACATTCAATGTCGTAAGTTATCAGTGTCTTCAGCAATAGGGCCCTCCCATCAGGTGGTGGAGAGTAACCAATAGCCTTAACAATACCCCGTGATCCTTTTTTGGTGGGGGGAGGGGGGACTGTCTTTTATTGGCTAGTGATTAATTAAACATAGACAAAAGTGAACTTTTTAAAAATTAAATTTATAAGAATATAAATATGTTAACTTGGAGAATAGGTTGTAGGTGATTGTTTTTCTCCTTGAATTCTAAATATTTTTAGTATATATTATATATTTACTATTATATACATAATGTTTATTATTTTCACACTGAGCATAGTTTATTTAAATTAGAGAGAAAACATATTTCTCTCTGAATAGAGTATTAATTGGGAGAGGGAACCTGTTATCAATAGGAGAGGAATAGTTATTTCTTTCTGTGTGAATTTTCCATCTTACAACAAAGTAATTATAGAAAGATTGACAGTTGATTCACATGAGTGTTTAATGGCCTAGTCTACTACCAGAGTCGGGAAAGGGTCCTGAGATGCTGAGTCCTCCCAGAAGCTCATGTCCAGATCAGAGCGTACAACTGTTCCTGTTCTGACATCACCACCACAGCTGTGGCTCTACCGTCGCTCTTGATGGACCCTAGCAGAGTGAGTTTTTCTACCTTTTTTCATAACTCTTTCTGATCACTCATCTTGCCAGTTGCCTGATGGCAGCTGATGGGCTTGGTGATCCCTTCCTTCTCACAGTTTAATAAACCAGGTAACAAAAAGCCATATTCATTGGTCACATTATTAGCAATGTACATTGTTTGTTCAAGTGTATGCATGGGATTTCCCCCCAAATGTCACTGGGATTAAAATAACAGGAAACCGGAGATGCAAGCATTAAAAAGGGGTAGATTTTGGCAGCTGTGTATGCCTACAGGGCTGTGGCGGACATCCTGGATGTAATGATTATTTAAGACTATGGTAGGGGGAGAGGGTAAAACAAGTATCATGTTTTAAAAAAAAACTTCAAAATGACAATTTAATGATTCCCCAATTATTTCTTTGTCTCTAGAAAAGTGACAACCACTAGGTTCATAATAATGGTTTCTAATTTGCATCTTAATGTGAAATGTGAGTCAAATTGCAACTTTAAGCAATACAACACAGGGACCACTTTTAATAAAATTGTTCAGTTGGGATAATTATGCAAATTTTGAGTGTATTTAGGTAGGTATTGTGCTTTAAATGAAACTACTTTTGAAGTTTGGGGATGGTTCTTTTTCCATATGGAAATCTGAAGCACCAAAATTTCCTGCTTTCTAGTTGTTGCAGAAGAACTTGATTAGACCGCATAAACTTTAAATGTGGGTATGGTTTCTCCCTGAGTCACTCTGGTCAATACTCCAGTGTTAAATTTTCCTAAGTTGTCAATCTAGTATTCAGCAAGGTCTTTTACACTATCAGCCTCCGCTGACTCCTGCAGCATCTAACTGTCTGAAAAACAGTCTGCTGGGGAATTCATTTCAGTGAAGGAGGGAAAAAGTCTCTTTCTGGCTTGACTGCCGAATTAAACAGCAGAAGGACAAAGTGTTTGTCTCCATTGGCTATCTGGTTCAGACAACTCTTTAAAAACTAATTTGGACCTGTAGACCTGGTTGTCTTACACGCTGTGGCAGTCGATGGTACAACTGCCTTACTGTGGTTTATAGAAGATGAAGGTGAACACATGACTGACTATACTGTTACAGAGGAATCTGGAGGGCGGGGTGCATTATCTACAAGCCATCACCACTGGGCCACAGCAGGAAGCCAGCTGCCAGGGGAGGGAAGACACCACCCTCCTGGAGCACTTGGGGCCACTTGCAATCAGAAGGCGTTGACACAGTATGTTTCATAGGAAAAACAGAAATGTAGAAAAGAGCTTGATTGACCGTTTGCAGCTGCACGTCCCTGACTTACCAGACAGAATCCGGAGCCATCCAAGCACTCGTGGGAATTGCCATTGCAGTCACAGGGTGAACACTCTCCCGACAACGTTCGAAAGAATCCAGCGCCACATCTCTGAAACAGACAGCAACATACATTTTCATTATTGGAAAGGTATATTCTGGTCAGCATTTACGGAGGAAAGTAATAAGAGATGTTTATTAACTTAAATATTCTTAACAAAACACAAATATGGGCTAATTGTAAGGCCATTCACCGACAGAGACAATTTCACGATGTTCTTTGTTATATAATTTCTTTCTTTCGTTTTTTTTTTTTTCTTTTTCTGCTTTACACAAGAGGAACACTCTTAACACCATTCTATCATTATAAGGAACAAGAAGAAGGTGGTCTTAGGTAGCAGAGAGAGAGAAAGAGAGAGAGCGAGAGAGAGAGAGAGAGAGAGAGAGAGAGAGAGAGAGAGAGACAGAGAGAGACAGAGAGAGAGACAGAGACAGAGAGACAGAGAGAGACCAAGGGAAACAGACAGACAGAATTTTCTATTTTTTCCAATCCAAACAATGCAAAGCAAAATCAGACATGACTGGGTTTTCCTCAAGGTGAGCAACTGTACTCTGCCCCCTATAGTAGGACCTGTAGTTAGAATGACTTACTATCTGACAATGACATCACAGCTCAGGGTTGTGCCTTTCCTAAGTGTGAGCTGTATCAGGGGCAGGTGGAATGCTCAGTGGGTCAAAATGCTTGCCAGGAAATCCTGGTGACTTGAGCTGCGTCCCCTGAACCCACAGCTCAGGTAAAGGTGGAAGGAAAAGAATGACTGCACAAGTTGTCCTCTAGTCTCCATATATGTACCATGTCATGTGTTCCCTTCCCCCCCCCACACACTCACTCCACACAAAATTACAAAAACAATGATACTGAGAATAAGCAAGGAAAAAACCCCTCCACGTATTCAGGCTGGGGCACTGCGGAGGTCGTAGTAAGGAAGTTAGTGAGGTCTTACACTAGTCCAAGCCTGTGTGGGTTCTGATCACGAACTTCACAGACTTTCATAATTCATTACCTTTTTTACATTACCTTTCTTTACTTGGGTGATGGACCTCAAAGAGGCTTAGTGGCTTGTGGGAATGTCAAACCATCAGGCAGTGCATCAGTTGACTTACACAATGAGCCCGCCCACCTGCTCTTCCCTGGTGTCACAGGTGCTTCCAGTGGAGG
Organism: Tokudaia tokunoshimensis; assembly: GCA_036184795.1. Taxonomy (NCBI): domain Eukaryota; kingdom Metazoa; phylum Chordata; class Mammalia; order Rodentia; family Muridae; genus Tokudaia; species Tokudaia tokunoshimensis. Next base: position 40,509,109 of record BTHU01000021.1, on the reverse strand, counting down.
AACACTATGACTTGCTCTCTTGCTATGTGACCAAGCTTATAGACATATAGTTCTTGACTTTCTGGAATGTCTCAGTGGTACAGGGCAAAATGGCCTCACAGGCCTGAAGGCAGACTGACAGCTGCAGAACTCCAGACAGGTATGAATCTAAATAATGCGTTCTCAACCTAGGAGTCTCGATTGTGGGGAAAGTCAACCGACCCTTTTATAGGGATCACTTAAGACCATCGGAAAACACTGATATTATATTATTACTCATAACAGTAGCCAAATTACAGTCACAAAGTACCAAATAATAATAATTTTATGGTTGGGGGGGGGAATCACCACATGAGGAACTGTATTGAAGGGTCTCAGCATTAGGAAGGTTAAGAACCATTGATCTAGATCATTTCCACAGACCTATAGAGAACATTTCACAACATACCCCACACTGACCAACTGTAGTTTGAACTGTTTTGGATACCAGGACAGTTCTCACTACATCTTGCTGGAGTCCCCTGGAAAGTTATGTGAACCCATTTTCTATTGTTTTCTTTTCTCTGAAAAGAAAAACGAGTACTTTTCAGCATAAGAAACTGCCCATTTGGTCCCTAAAACTAAAATTTAATATGTTAACTTGAAGAAAGTTCAAAAGATAATAATGACATTTGTTCATGATGGAAAGTCAAAGAAATTTCTCCCAAATGAGAGAAAGTCAGGCTGAGGGAGAGTTCTTAATTTACCAAGTGAGTTTGTAGTAGATGGTAAGACATTCCCTTGGTTTCTCCAAACAGAGAGGGAAGAGAAAGATACTAAAATTGCCACATGAAAGACTTAACTTAGAGCATTTGATTTCACATGGTTTTCAACCTCAAGTTACAACATACATGTTTTTATTATGATGCAGCATACAGGCAGGTGTGTGTAACTGCAATGTTCATATTCATCTCTTGATTGCTGTTGATAGAGACAGGGCTATAGATTTAGATCCGTATACACTGGTGTCTACCTCAGCAAAGAGAGTCATATCACAGTAGGGGTACTTTAAACTTAGCACCTTATTTAAGACTCCTCCTCCTTATGACTAATAAAAATTGTTTTTATGGCTCACAAATATGCTGAAGTTTGCAAATTTTCAGGGTCTTAGCTATAATAGGAACATTTGACAGTAGCGAATATCTGAATATAAATTATCTTGGTAGCTTCCAAACAGTGGCTCCTGGGTCTAGAGCTGAACATACAACAGTCATCTGGGGAGCTTCTGATTCAGCTTCTCTGACGTCAGAGCCAAAGGGTTTGTGTTTTATTAATAAACACATTTGCATTTTTAAATAATTTCAGATTTACAGGAAAAGTAGCTGAGATGCATTAAAAACAAAACAACAAGAACAACAACAACAAAAAAAACTCCCTCAAAGATTCGAACATTGGAGCTAGTGGAAAGATCTCAAAAGGCACCTTGCTTACATGAATTGCTCAGTCAACATGTGGAGATTTAAACAGTTCAGACCCCGATAGCTGGAGCGTGTGGGCTTTTGGAAACTCAGCGACATACATTCCTAATCTCCTAGGGCTGAATTGGTCTTTCTCAGTAGTCCAGCTGCCACCATTGCCCAGACAGGACTGTGTGAAGGAGGGAATCACACTATTCCAAGTTTAGGAGGAGAATCCAGTCCGAGAGTTTATCATTATCCATTTATCTGCTCCCTCGGCTGAGGCTGTGACCTTGGGTGAAGGATGATCTGTCTTTAAGATTACTCTGTGAGAGATAGGAAGAAGAAGGGAGGCAGGGAGAGGGTTGTGTTGAGCAGGCACTTGGCATCCAGTTGACAGGGCAGGGAAAACCTGGTAAATTCCTTTCCTTTTGGCTTTGTCCACCTAAGAAAATTATGTGTTACAATTCCTGTATCCAGGCAGGAGTTATCTATTGTAAAAACAAATACAAACAACAGGCAGGGAGTGGAAGCCTGGGCATGTGGAGATTCTGATGGACTCATTTGGGCATATGTACTGGGCGTTTTCCACCTTGTGTTACACAGTCTCAGAGAGTCCCCCAAATGGAGTTAGAGCAAGGCAAATTTAAAGCTATTATTTTTAACATGGAAATATCCCATCATGTTTTACATTAAGTCCCAGATCTCTTTATTGTCTTCTTGCAAGTCTGTAGGATCTGGCAAAAACATAGCTTTTATAACATTAAAACAACAATTTCCAAGGACGAAGGAGGAACTGTAACTCTTAGCGTTGTTCCTGGATAATAATTGTCACCCACTGTGCTATGGAGGTGCCTGTGGAAAGATAATGGTCTTCCTGTAAAGTAAATTCATCTCTCTCTTTTTTTCTTTCTAGAAGATGGCGTTTCAGATGCTTTACATTTCTTAACATTTTTGAAAATGTTAAATGTGGTTTTTTTTTTTGCGTGTGTTTTGCCTGCTTGTATGCATGTGTACCACATGTGTGTCTTGTGCCCTCATAGGTCCAAAACGAGGTGCCAGATCCCCTGGAACTGGAGTTATAGATAGTTGTGAGGTACCATGTGGGTGCTGGGTAGTGACTGGGGTTCTTTGCAAGAGTAACAAGTGCTTCCGAGTGTTGAGGCCCCTGTGCATATTTTTAGATGCCACATTAAACTCCCTTTCCCAAGTGAGACTTCATTACAGAAGACAATTAAAACAATACGTGGGTGGGTCAACTAAGATAATTCAGAGGGGCTGGACGTGTGGCTCAGCGGGTAGGATGCTTGCTCAGCTCGCACGAGGCCACGGATTAGATCCCCTCGCACGAGCCCACGGATTAGCCTCGAATAACCTGGGCATGCTCATCCGCCCTCACAGGCTGGAGGTCGAGTCTGAGGTCAGCCTCAAGTACTTGAGACCCTGTGTTAAGGAGAGGGGGAGGGGGAGGGAGAGAGAGTCAGGAAGAGGGAGAGAGAGACAGAGAGAGAGAGAAGAGAAGGAGGGAAGGAAGGAGGGAGAGGAGGGAAGGAGGGAAAGAAGAAGAGAAAGAGAGGAGGGAAGGAGGGAGGGAAGAAGAGAAAGAGAGGAGGGAAGGAGGGAGGGAAGAAGAGAAAGAGAGGAGGGAAGGAGGGAGGGAAGAAGAGAAAGAGAGGAGGGAAGGAGGGAGGGAAGAAGAGAAAGAGAGGAGGGAAGGAGGGAGGGAAGGAGAGGAGAGGAGAGGAGAGGAGAGGAGAGAGAGAGAAAGAGAGAGAGAGAGATCATGCAAAGGGTTTACATCTCTGGACCTATGGCCCGTAAAACATTAATAATGAGGATTACAGCACTGAGTACTCTTGTTAAATGTGGCTCTTATCAATGTCATTCCATGTTGTAAGAGGTTCACACCGATGCAAATCTTAATCTTTCTTCAGTAGAACATGCTGACCCCAATAACTAATTAAATTGAATAATTAAAATAATTAGTGAACACGAATGTCCACAAAGTCCAAGTGTAGGTCATGTCCTACAATTTTCTCATTTTAGCCCACAATAAACCTATAAAGTAAGCTCCGTTATCTTCATTTTACAGTTAGGGCTTTGTGGTCTTCAGGGCTTTGGAAGTCAGCTACATGAAGAAATGCAGATAAGAAATGCCAGACTTGGGATTTATAATCTTTGGTGTTTTTTTTTTTTACAGTAAGTTTGAATGTCTATTATATCATTAACATATTCAAGTATGCTTTCCGTTCTAGATAATTTTGTTTGCAAATTTTTATTATTAAAAGCATTACAAGGTGAACTGAAATGAATAAAACATGTAAAACTTCTCCTTTACACCCCAAAGAATAGTCTTTAAAAAAATAAACCTAGCATTTAAAATTATTAGGTTATTAATATGTGAAAATAACTGAGTGGTAAAATTTCCCTTTAAAGCAGTTTTTACAGTTACGTGGTCGTTTTGACCAACTGCTCTCCACTAAGTCACTTGTAGAACTTTTGTGTGTGTGTGTGTGTTGTTATTGTCGTTGTTTTGAGACAATGCACTCCTGGAATTCACTACGTAGACCAGGCTGCCTGAACTCAGAGAGCCCTATCTGCCTCTCAAGTGCTGGAATTAAAGGTGTGTGTCATGATACCCAACTGTTTTATGTTTCTTGATAATTAAGAGGCCCCTTTACTATAACTTTAGAAGCTATATTATATATACTGGAGAAAGTATATTATATATACTATATATAGGCTGGAGAAATGGCTCACTGATTAAGGCACTTATTGCTGTTGCTGAGGCCCAGATTTGATTCCCAGCCCTGTGCATAACACCATTTTTATTTACAACTATCCTTACCTCATTTCCAGGGATTCAATGTCCTCTTCTGACCTCTGAGGTCACCTGGTATGCACATGGTGCACATACATACACACAGGCTGTCATATATACTATAGTGGGTTTACTAGGTTTGACCCCCGCATAGAGTCACATGTTTGAAGGTTTGACCCACAGAGAGTGACACAATTAAGAGGTGTGCCTTGTTAGAATAGGTGTGGCCTGGTAGGAGGAAGTATGCCACTGTGGGAGGGGCTTTGAGGCCTTATGCTCAGGCTCTGCTCCGTGTGGAGGAGGGGAGTCTTCTTCCTGGCTGCCTTCAGATCAAGATGTAGAACTCTCATCTCCTTCTCCAGTACCACGTCTGCCTGGATGCTGCCATCATGATGACAATAGACTGAACCTCTGAAACTGTAAGCCAGCCCCAATTAAATGTTGTCCTTTAGATAAAAAGGTTGCCTCAGTCACAGTGTCTCTTTACAGCAATAAAACCCAAACTAAAACATACACATAGAATAAACAAATGTAAGAAAAAACAACTTTAAGGCATTTCTTTTTCAAGAATAGTTCAGTCTGCATCCTTTGGGTGTGGCAAACTTGTAAAGTATTTGGAATTATTACATAAATCAGGTACCTAGCTAAATACTAAGATTTCATTTGAAACATTCATGGAAACCCCACGGTGCCTCCTAAGTACTGTCACAAGGGAGTAAGTTAACTGACCACATGCATCACTTCTGCTTAGACCTAAATATGTGGAATCTTCAGAATTTCTATTGAAAAGTCTGATGAGTAAATAATTTAAATGCTCTAATGCAGCCTCTTATGCAGCCTCAGATCAAAAGTCCCTAATTGCCCATTAAAAACAAGAAAGTGGTAAATGGATGGGCTTTAGTAAGACTCTGAAGGGGCCAGCTGAGGATAGGAGACTCATCTTGGGGTCTCTAAGTAGATGAAACTATGACCTGGAGAGGCTGAGATAGGAATCTCCAGCTGCAGCAAATGACAGTGAACTAAGTGATAAAAATCCCATGACAAAGTTCATGCTCTCCAGCCCTGGTGCCTAGGCAAAGGACCTAGCCAATATTTGCTAATGACACTTGCATGGTGTCTGTATCCAAGGATCTCCAAACATTTCATAAACATCAGCATGACTTCATCTCCCTTCCTGAATTAGATGTAGACTTCTGAAGCATCAATTTTTACTTCAATTAAGAGACTTGAAGTAAAAGTCTAAATTTATTCACTGGTATCCAGAGTTGTTGCTAGTTTCCACATTGGTACTTCTCAAACAGAAGACTGCCCATGAGGTTGTCTTTCTGCTTAGGTCTTTGTATGTATATAGTAAATCTATCTTCTTGTTTCGACTCTAATTTCAGTGTTAACGAGCTCTGTCTTTTGTTTAAATAAATATTCAAATCACTTTAGGAAATGTATTATCAGCAGTAACACAAAAATAAACGAAACAAACAAAAAGCAAAAGGAACAAAACCTAAGTTCTTCCTCCCACAGTGGGATGAAACTCTCACTCAAAGTCTCTGTGCTCCTTCACAAGACCAGTGTGCATATGCTTACAACACAGACAGACTGAAGAATCAGATAGCTTGGGTTTTGAAGAACCAGGGGCTTTCGATACAAACGCATGTATTCAAACACATCAGTTTAGATTTGGCAGCAGAGGAGTGACTCTAGGAACAAACTAATAAACAAAGAGGAATTTTATAGATTTTTGTTGTTGTTTATAAAAACAAAACAGAAAAATATCAGAAATGGGAAACTGCTCCAAATCAAGCTACTGACAATGTTTGGTTCTCTGTATCTTTTTTTTTTTTTTCAGATGAGTTAATGTGTTCTTATTTTTCACATATAAAACCATTGGCATGGTACCAGACTGAGTTAACTACCTTCTGCAATGTGTTCTGCAAGATGTTGGAGGACTGATTGATTTTACTTGAATCTGGAGCAAATTACGCACATCTCCTCCCTCGGGTATTTCTAAGCACTTGTTTGTGTAATTGAAGTTCCCTGAATTTTAATAGGTGGAGTTAATTTTTAGATTCTGACAGTGATTTCACCATCGTTTGATTAGCAGAGTGGTTTCAGCATTCCTCAGAGATATATTTTTTTTCATCTCTAAGGCATTTGTTCTGACTGCCAGAGCAAAACAGAAAAGGTGAATGTAGACAGCAGAACCTCCTAAGTGGCGCTTAGAGCTTCATGTTTGTGGAGAAGGTCATGTGGTCCATGACCACAAAGCCTTCTCCAGTTCGCAAAGCATGCTAGTTCTCAGTCTGGTCACTAATAAGATGGCGACAATGACTCAGAGGCCCAGGAACACGGATCTTAAGCCTTTGGTTAGTTGAGTGACTAGGCAGTTACTGTGTCATTCCTGCTTGATGCATGTGTCTATTGCTCAGCCTTCTTGATTTGCTATTGGGTATTCTCACTGGTGGAAACCACTGATCCACTCCCAGATTCCAAGGAGCTGTCAGCCGTACCCTGTGCATCAAGTATTTATTAGAACTAAGGACACCAGTAGATCCAGGCTCTGTTGAAATAAATAGTCCTCTTTATTTGTAAAGTTGAAAGGATCAAGCAAGAAGCTCACAGGTCCTACAGCTAGACAGATTTGCCACTTGAAATACTTGATTTGGGATGCCCGTGCTCATTAATACTGATGAACACTTCTTATGATTTTTTTCTTAGAACATTAAAATACTTTATAGGTTGTTCATCTGTAGTAGTGATTGGCACTTGCATAGGTAATGAGGTTTCAGGGTTTTTTGTTTTGTTTTGTTGTTGTTGTTTGTCTTTTCTTTTCTTTTGAGGGATTTTTTTATTAGATATTTTCTTTATTTACATTTCAAATCCTCTTTCCTAGTTTCCCCTCTGAAAACACCCTATCCTATCCCCCGACTCTGCTCACCAACCCACCCACTCCCGCTTCCCTGTCCTGGCATTCCCCTATACTGGGGCATCCAGCCTTCTCAGGACCAAGGGCCTCTCCTCCCTTTGATGTCCAACAAGGCCACCCTCTGCTACGTGTGCAGCTGGAGCCATGGGTCCCTCCATGTGTACTCTTTGGTTGGTGGTTTAGTCCCTGTCTGCTAACATCTGGCTGTCTGCTCCAGCTTCTGGTCATTTTGCCTCATGTAACTGGCTTGTTCTTTTCACTCCTTGTCTTCTGGGTCTTGATTACACAACTTAGACTCTGCCAATTTCTTTTTATTTAATCTGAAGACTGACTCAGTCTTATTTAACTTACTAGGGGCAAGGTCTGTGGACACATTTCCAAGAAAGGAAGAAATTCAGTCTTCAGGGCCAGCTGAAAGCTCACATAGAGAGGATGACCAAGTGTAGCCATCGGGGGATTTTGATGACTTCTTAGCCATTTACAAGGAACCATACTGCCAGATGACAAATGCTGCTGCCACCTGCAACCTTTTTAAAATATTTTTTTATGAATAGCAACAGCTAATATTTATAGACAGATGCCAGCACTGACCTAAGGGCCTTTTTATGGATCATTCAATTTAATCATTACCATTTTGCCTAAATTACCTCTTCTCTTTACAAGAAGTTGGGAGGTTGGGCGGCTAATGGATGGCCAGGGCTTTTCCTCAGTTTTTTCAGACAAGATTTGGTATTAAACAGCAGTTCTTACTTCTGACGACACTACTTTTGTGTTGAGGATGCTCTGTACTGCAGAGTTCCTCACCAGACTCCCTTGAGAGGCCATGCAGTGAGGGGCCAGGAAAGACTTCCTTGTATTTTTTTTTCCTCACTGTTTCACAGACCACTGAAGACATGCTGCTGTGAATTTATAGAAAGGAGAAATGAGCCCCAAACTTCTTCTCATCATGCAATTTTGCCTTTTTCAATAGAACATAGAGGCCATTGGATTGGAAATCTCAGGATCTCTTATCTTTATGCCTTCTACCCATTCCACTGTTTTGGTTTTTTTTTCTTCTGATTACTAGAAAGATGAACCTCTCTTTCTGCTCTGGAATCCACACATCTGTGGCTTTTAGACTGATCAATTTATCACCCCTTCTACCTGTGGGGCTAGGGAAGCTATGGAGTTGTCGGGAGAAGGCCTGGAGCAAGAGTGGGTTCTAGGCATATCCAAATCCCAAATTTCTAATCCTGAAGTCAGCAGGAGTAGGATTGCTCCCCTAATCTCCAGGCCTCCTAGTGCATGTACCCCGTGCTTCCACCTCTGTCCCACGACCGGAGGTCAAGTAGCCAGTAGCCAGGATAAACTTCCTTTCTGCTTATAAGGTTATGTCTAGCAGCACCTGGATTTCCTCCTTATGCAAACGAGGCATCCCCAATATCCCCTGGTCCTGACCAGTGATATACACACACTCTGATAGCCACTACTCAACCCTCAAAGGTTTAAATAGCCTTTGTTCCTCTGTTAAAATAAGCTGTCTCCCTGAAGCCAGTCCCCTGAGAGTCTGTTCTAGTGTGCTCACTCACTGCCTGAGGTCTTCAACCCCCATCTGTTTCCTGCATTGTGTCTTCATTTAGGATTCACCATTCCCCTGGTTGTGGCTGTGAAGACACCCCTCCCTCTTCTTCCCCTTCCCTTTTTTCTTCCCTTCTCCCTCCTACACTATTTCTCTTAATCAGCTTTCTATTATTCTAACAAAACATTTGAGTAACTTAAAGTAACTTTTAAGGATGGAAGGCTCATGGTTTTAGAGCTTTCAGTTCATGGTTGCTTGGTCTCACGGTCAGCACAGGCCATCACAGTCAGAGTGTGAGGCAGAAGGAGGTTTGCTTACTTTATAGTAACCAGAAAGAAGAGGAGAGGAGAAGGGAGGGAGGACTCCTGGGGTTCAAATACTTGTTTCTATGATGAAATTCTCCAGTGACCTGAGTTCCTTCTAACAACAGGTCCTACACCTTAAAGAGTATACCACCTCCCAGTAGTGCTACAGGCAGGGGAAACTTTAGGCATAGCCTTTGGGTGTACAGTCCAAAGTCAAATTTCAGCACATCCATCTCTTCACAATGGTAGTTGTGAGAGGAGACAGAGTGTGCACAGGTTCTGGGTCCTGTCTGCCTTCAGTGTCCAAGCACAGCTTCCCTGAGCTCTGCTCCTCTTTCATTTCCTCCTCTCTTGCCCAGACTGCCTTCTCCCGTGGAAACGCTCACGGTGGCTCTGCTTCTGTCATGGCAACCTGTGCCTCCACCTGTGATCTGGCTTCTGCAGCCAATGAAGCAGTAAGAGTGAAGTCTCGGGCTTCCCTGGTCCTGTCCTCATTCCCATAGTCAATGCTGTTTAATTGTCTCCTTGAGGTTCTTCCTGTCTTCTCATGGGGAAACTCTCTATTCCTGTTTTTCTATGATCTTTTTCTCCACTTTAGTTTTAGGGGGCAGCAGGGTGAGTGCCCTTCCCCCGATGTCCTTACTTTGTTAGTTTTTTCCAGGGTACCCAGCTCCCTTTTTTCTATCAGCACAGCTTTGCCAGATGATGTCAAGCTCTCCCACAAGGACATCAGTCTCCTGCATCACGGTGATGAGTGAATCTCCAATCTGGCTTTTTTTTTTTTTTTTTTTTGGTCACTTCTGGCTTCTAAGGTCAGGTCATACTTGTTCCTCTCCCACTTTCATAGACACATAAAATTTAATGTGTCCAGTACCAACATTATCATAACCTTTCCCAAACCTATTTTCTTCCTTCATGTAGGACCTGGTAGAAGGAACTCTATCATATTATATTTCAGTTAGTATTAAAGATTAAAAAGAATAAGTGATGGATTAACATTGCTAAATTACACATATATACTTTTTATAAATGTAATTTTTAGAAACACTTCCAAAAGAATGAAGATCTCAAGATGAGAAAAAAAAATTTACACACAGAAGGGCAAAGAGCATGCACTGTGTGCCGTCTCCTCTTTGCAATCACTGTGACATCACTAGTCATTTCAAATCTGGGTTCTGAGTGCAGCATAAGCCATTAAGAGAACAACCCAAAGAAGCAGAGACTCAAGATCTTGAACCGTTAGGAACTTGCTCTCTAAATTCATAGCCGCTGTGTGAGGATGAACAGCAGCAATAGAAGTTCTGCACGCTCATGTCTGTGCTGAATACTGTGCACCACTGGCTGACGGTCAAGCAGGTGGGATGTGCTAATTGAAGTTTATGTATCCGCTGTCTGCTGACACTCAACAGTAACTGTAGTAGTTGTCAGAATGGAGACAACAGAGGTTTGTCACAGAGGGGCATTTTGTACCTGACATTGTTTAGAATAGCTGCCACATGTTCATAGCAAGCAACAACAAACAACAACAAAACCAGAATGGATTTCAGTAAGTTCTAATATAATTTCTAAATTCTCTTCATGCAAACATTCCTCATTGTCTTGTGGGGTAGGTAACTCCCATCTTGTACCACCTTTGTACATTGTTATCCCACAGAATTAATGTTGTATCCCTAAAATACTTCCAATATCAGGGCTTAGTTTGGGATCTCTGGCATTTCTCCTCCCTAAACTATTGTATTTACACTTTCCCCTGACAACACACACACACACACACACACACACACACACACACACACACACGTGCACCAGACTTTCTCTCTTCTAGTTTACTCTTTAGATCATAATTAACTTTTTCACAAGTTAATTATGATCTTATCACACTACTTTTCTGACTCTTATTGACTACATGAATAAATAAAACTCCTGACAATAAAACATCCAAGGCTTTGTTTTAGAAACCCAAAATCTCTTTAGGTTAAACTGCAGGCTCCTTCTGCACTAATAAAACTACATGTCCTAACTTCTCATATGTAACGTGTTCTCGCCTTTGCATACATTGTCACAGAAATCAAGGGTGTCTCCCCCTCCATCCTTTGGGAACACTTTTTTTCCCGGTCTCTCAGACTTGGTCACTCATATGACACATTACGAATACCTCATTAGAGTAGAGAGAGAGAACACAATATTACAATTTTAACATTACACCCCTGCTTCCCTGAGGTCATGAAGACACAGACAGTGTTATTGCGTTATTCATCTTCATGTCACCACTACCTAGCTGATTGACAGGTAGCGATTGACAAATAGCAAAGACATACTAGAAATGCCATCTGGAAAAAATAAGCCTATCAGAGTCAGTAAAGAATGAGGCACAGGAGAACAAATGTGCAAACACTTTGGAAAATAGTCTAGTAGATCTCACAGTACACTCATTTCTAGTTATGAATGAATCTTATGCTATTGAAGGGGAAGCCAAGTGCCTAGAAGAAATAGTATGATAGTTATGTTACATTTAAGATGTACAAAGTGCACAATACCTTGTATAGGGATGCACACACAAAAAGAAGTAGGAAAGCATGAAGGAGAATGGAAGAAATCAGTCTCATTAAGGGCCAAGAATGGGGGTGGGGTTAGGGCTGGATAAATATTGGCCTCTACATTGACAATGTTTTATTTGCTAAGGTAAGCAGAGAATATACAAATTGTCATAAAAGTCTGAGAGAGATAAGAAAAGAAAAGTACATGACATCACTTAGGCTGTGCACTGGATTTCCATGTCTAGACCTGGTAAGGTTCTCCAGCATCATCCCTAGGAAGTCACTAACATCCTAACAATGATTCAGATGTACGCGAATGACTTCCCTTCCTGCCTACCCGCTTTGTGGAGTTTTATCATCACACATGGTTAAAGAATGAGCATAAGTCTTCCTTACTTAGTTTGCTTTCCCTTTGTTTTTCACCTTACAGCTGCGATGCCCTCTCACAGGACATCCTTTCACAGGGAAAACACACATCAACTTCTTTGTTCTGCTGGCTGGGTACGTAATAATTTTAATAGCCTTTCATTTTATTGCTAAACTTATTCGCCCTATGCTAGCAGTGAAACCCAGAGAGCTTTAAAATACCTGCTTATTTTGACTTTTCTTTTCTTTATTTCTTTTCTTTTCTTTCTTTATTTTGACTGGGCTTTTCTTTGTTTAAAAAAAGACAGACTTATTTTTTTTATGTGTTTGAGTATTTGCCTGCATGTATGTATGTATGCCATGTCTACCCAGTTCTCCCAAAAGCCAGAAGGCATTGTATCCTTTGGAATTGGAGTTATGGATGGCTGTGAGCCACCATTTAGGTGCCAGGAATTGAATGTGGGTCCTCTGCAAGAGCAGCAAGTGCTCTTAACCATTGAGACATCTCTCCAGTTTTCTTAACTAGACTCTTCTTAAGGCAAAGTTAGTGATTCTCAGAATCATTCATGACAGTATCACTTTCCAACTGACAGATAAGCTAACACTCAACTAGCAAAGACTCAGTCACCAATTTTCTTTCCTTCAAGGAGTATTAGGGTTCAATCTCAGAGCACTTTCTTCTCAAAGCCCAAGACAGCTAGTAATAGAACTCCAGCAAATGCTGGATTGATTAATATGATTCAAAAAGAGTGACCCATAGGCTAGACACATGAGTTCTCTCTAGCTGGCCTGGAGCTAAGGGGAAATCAGGAGAAGTCTGTGATAATTTAAGATAAACAGAGCTGGGTTGTAGAATTTAAGATCATGTTCTTGCAGTCTGATATTTATTTTCTTTCCCCCATTATTCCTTTACATAAAGGGGAAAAGGGGAATTTAAACAGCTGATTGAGGCTGTGGGTGTAGCTCAGTTGGTAGAATGCTTGCCCAACATGGACATAGCCCTGGGTTCAATTTTATACCTGCTTAGGATGCATACCTGTAACTCTAGCACCTTGGGGAGGAAGTAGAAGCTGGAAGATAAGCTGAGGGTTATCCTGGACCACATAGGGACTTTGAGACCAGCCTGGGACACATGAGATCCTGTCACACAATAATAAAGTGAAATAAACCACCTGACTAAAGTAGGTGACTATAGAAAAGGTTTCTCTAAAAGAAATCAAAAGAGAATTTTAGTAGAGGTGTGTCCTTGACACGATTTATCAACCAGTTAGGAACGGAGAAAGGAAATTCTTTTCAATTACATCTGTCTCCTGGCCCAGTGCCCCCTTTCTTCACAGGTGGAGCTCTGTGGGTAAAAGCTGTAGCCTCCAAAGCAGAAACTTCTCTTGGCAGTGTCGCTTGACATAGTTCTGGGTTTCCCTGGGTTGGGGAATGAGCCGCCTTTAGCTCTTGGCCCTGAGAATGGGAGAGCTTATCAAGTCACTGGTTCCAAACTTTGTGATGTCCTTTTATTCCCCACTCTGAAAACTTATTCATGCTTCTCCATGAATGAAGAGATGTTTCCTCCTGTTTTCTGCCTCCTTAGCGTTTCATGGGTGTAAGTCATAAAAACACCCAAATCACAGCAAACCTTCTCAGATATCCTGAATTCAACTTCCCATTTAGTAATAATTAAATTATCTCCTGAGCAAGTATTGCTCTTTGTTGAAGTAAGACATTCTCCTTAAGGGTAGGCATTATGAACATCAATTTAATGACAACAGAATTTTAAATTAGGGGTCATGCTTAGAAAGTAGTGGGGATGAAAAGGTTTCTTTTAAGATGCACTTTTGGGATGAACTAACATGAGACTGAAAATAGCTTAAAAATCTAATTCAGTATATCTAAGGATTGGAATTACACTATCTTAAGATGGCCCACACTTCATGTATTTATAATCTTCTTCCATAGCTTATAGAAATCTGAAAAATGGGACACTTCCCCCTGTTTAGTTGGTGGAATTCAAATAGGTAAGCATTTGTATTTAAAGCAAGAACCTGTTTCAACTAATCAGTTTTGATTTTCAACATAACCACTGTGAACCAGAGGTTAAAGGAAGTGACTTGAGGGAGTTTCACAGGCAATGAATTTTTCTTTCAAATGCTTTGATCTTTCCTCTTTATTCTCCTGGCAGCTCTACAGGTCCTCTGTCCTTCAGGAGTACGCACATTCAGATACTCTTCTTCAGAACTTACCTCCCCCAATGGCAGGAAATAATGGAAACCTTTTCCTTGGCATCTTAACAAACATCTACTTGTGTGTGCAGTCTCAGGGGCCCATGTGGCTACCATTCACGGGGCAGGCATTTAGCACGTTTGCCTTTAGTGAGCAAATGAATTTCTCTCGTGAACATGCTTATGTTTAGGATGCCTCTGGCTTTTAGACCTCAGGGGTGCTGATGCGGTTTCCTGCAATCTACTCCTTCCAGTGACCCTAGTTCTCGCAGTTATGTTCTCTTGAGACAACCTAGAACAGCAGAGTGCTCTAGATCATTGGGATTTCAACTTCAGCTCTACCATAGCGGAAACTTGGCCTGTGTAATTTGATTTTCAGCTCCTGCTTCCATTTCAGAAAACACTCATAGTATTTTCCCTTCCCCTTGTTCCTGACTGGAAGGGTTGTGTGTTGTAACTGCAACTGCTTGGTGAGCTATATCCCTCCATGTCTGGATGGCACACGGCTCAGCAGTGATGTTTGGAGATACAGGTTCACCGCCCTTCTGCCTCAGAACACATACTTCCTCTAAAGCAGAAACTAGAGTTATTTGATCTGAAGTCACTCAGTGCCCTCACAAAACAGGTACTTAATGAGTGTGGCTGTCTTGACTATGCCTGTCTTTACAGAATCACTGAAGGCCAGAGCAGGCTAGGACTTCAGTGAGATAAGGGCCTTACTTTGGTAAGGCTATTTACCTAGAACCAGGTAAATATCATCTTTAGTGGTGTAGCACTTGGCCATACCTCCTGATGAGGATGGTGAAGGAAAGAAAATGATGGTACCAGGGGTCGGGGGGGGTGCATACCTTTAACCTTTAACCTCTGCCCTTGGGAGCCAGACATATCTCTACAAGTTCAAGACCAGCCAAAGCTACATAGTGAAACCCTGTCTCAAAAAAAAAAAGTTAAAAATAAAAACAAACAAAACAAAAACCCAAATACACACACACACACACACACACACACACACACACACACACACACACACACAAAACCAAAAGACAGAGGGAGAGAGCGTAGAGGGAGGGACAGTTGTTCATCTCTCCCTCTCCAGGAGACACCTGTGAGGAAAATCAACTTTACTCATGATGCGTATACAGAGTCTCACTAAAGAGATTTCGGTAGCATGAATTACTTATTTTACAGCAGCATGTCACCAGTTCCTTCCCTCCCCCCGCCCCCCAACACACACACTCACAATATTGAGGCAAGGTCTTACTCTGTAGTCCTGGATGGTTTGAACCTATGTTGACCTGGCTGGCCTTGAACTTGTGGATACCGTCTTGACTCTGCCTCTTGAACCACATATTTGAATGCTACTCTCTAGGTATCTTTTGGGAGCTAAGAGTGCTGGGTGGAACAAACGCTAGTAACATATTCACCTTTTCTCCAGGAGATTATGACTGACTGGAGAGGAAACACTGCCTGTCAGTCCTCTGTAGTATTTGGCCTTGCTTGCAGCAACTATTCTTAATTTAAATATAATCATTTATAGCTGGTTCTTTAATTTTAAACTGTTTTTTATGTGTGCAGCTGGAAATGGACTGTGAAATAAACACTTCTGATTTCTCATTAGAGAACGAGTCTCTTGTGGGAAGTTGACTGCATGACATCCAGCTGTGCATGCGACACCTCCCTTGTTCCATTTGAGAGATCTGACAATAGGCCCTGGGAAAGGGTGCCCTTTGTGTAACAGACACCGGTGTGCATGCAGGTGTTTCCCCTCGTGAACCAGAAGCAGATGTCTGGTCAGGCAGAATATATGGCAGCTTGACATATCTCTGGATGCATCTAACAGGAAAAATATGCTCCATAAATTATACTAATAAAATATCCGCATAGGAAATTTGACAGAGCCATGAAATGTACGCCTTTGTCGTTCAACACCAAGAAAGGGTGAGTCCCACAGAGACCTTGTGACTGGTTCCAAATTTAGGTTTGTGTGTTAAATACCCGTTCTACCTTTGGTATACTTTATGAGACATGTAATCATATGAAACATGTAACCACACAGTTCTATCCCACTTTCTTACTTGTAAAATGTTAGCAGTAGATTCATTTACATGTCTGCTGTGCTTCTGTGATGGTTGTGTATGCTCGTCCCAGGGAGTGGCACTATTAGAAGGTGTGGCCTTGTTGGAGGAAGTGTGTCACTGTAGGGTTGGACTTAGAGATCTTCCTCTTAGATGCCTGAAGATGCCCAGTCTGTTCCTGGTTTCCTTTGGATAAAGGTGTAGAACCCTCAGCTCCTCCTGCACCGTGCCTGCCTGGATGCTGCCATGCTTCTGCCTTGATGACAATGGACTAAACCTCTGAACCTGTAAGCCAGCCCCAAGTAAATGTCTTTTATAAAACTTGCATTGGTCATTGGTGTCTGTTCACAGCTGTTAAACCCAAACTAATACAGCTTCAAACAGCAGAAGAAGGCTCAGAAGATCGGAACAGACCTTCAGACCAGGGTCCAATGATTACAGAGTGGTGACAGACCGTTTTCAAGCAGTTCATAAGGAAATAAACATACCCAGCACCAATTGCTCCGAGAAAGGAAGAGAAGGGCACAACCACCCCCAGACATTACTTCTTTAATTTGGGGGTGCTAATGAAAAACAAAACAAGAACTCTCTGAACATATGCTAAAAATTTGCTTATAAAATGTGAACTACACCCTGAACTGTTCACAAACCATTTCTATTAATTTGAGAATGTGAAGAGCATTAAGCATTTACATAATGCTTTCATCATTTTCATGATATTTGAGGGCATTTCCTACGTTTTTCTTTTCTTTCTTTCTTTCTTTCTTTCTTTCTTTCTTTCTTCTCTGGAGATTTCATTTTGAGGTTTTGGTGAGATGACATTTAGTGAAAAATCTTTATTTCTTTCAAGTTCACACATGCAAGTAGCATAGTCTGTGATGGTTGTTTTGGGGGTAGTTACAGAATCATTTTATAAACTGTCGCTTGTAGCTTTGAAATTTTTGCTCCCAAATAACCACTGCCATTTGGACAGCTTTTCTGTGGTAGGATGGATGTTTATAAGGGTGAAGGTAAAGTCAGATGGAAATGGCAGTACCCACGGTGCTGCCATTCTGACCCGTGTACTGCCATTTCCATGGGAATGAATTAACGCGCAGCGCAGAGCAGAAATGGATAGTGACGACTGTTTGCTTTGAAGGAATTCTGTTATCTGTTATTCGAGGGAAAAATCATGCTGATTTTAAAACAATACTTTAGTTACAGATGTTTCCAGACCCCTTCCCTGATCCAAGGAAGCAGAATACCATTCAGTAACAAGCCCAGATTTAGAGATGGGGCTCATTCCAATATAAACATTTCTTAGTTAGACCTTCTCTATGAAAGTGCATAGTCAATTTTTCCATATACAGTGGGAAAGAAAGCTTTTAGCTTAAAAGGCTTTCTTTCTCTCCTGTGGTATGGAGATCCTGGGATGGGGCAGTTCAAAGAAGCCACTTCATGGCTCCCTATAGGTATTAGGCAGAATGTTGATGTCTCCCTTGGAATGACAACGGAACGTGCATGCAGCCCTTGGTTCTTGGTGTTTCTGTTTCATGTGCCCCTGTTTACTTAAGGCTTTGCTGAGGGCTTGGCACAAAGCAGACATTCAATAAACAATGGAGGGCGAGTAAACAAGGGAGCTGAGCACCAGTTATCCTGAAGGCTCCTGCAGGGAGCCTTGTGGGGAGTCATCCCACCCTGCGTGTGTTTACAAGGGGTATCTGAGGCATGTCACTTGCTACAATATAGGAATTGTAAAGTGCCATGTAACTACTGAGAGCTAGAGAGAAATTCCGCCATAGTGAAGAAGAGGCAGAGATGGACTGTGACACAGAAGTGAGACTCCAGAATCACTCTTTGGGTAAGATGGTATTTGAATAGGGTTTTTTAAAAGGAGAAAATGGAAACTGAAGGGCTGGAAATGACAGAAATTCTTCCTTGTTCCTATATGGGATAGAGGTTTAAGGTCAAGTTTCTGTCTGTTGTTCACTATGCATACCCAGCATCTGTCACTTCCAGGACTCAGTCTCAATAAAGGTACCACGTGGATTTGCTCCTTTTACTCGTCGGAATGTTCTGGAAAAGTTAAGTGGATGCCAGCGATTGTATGAACTCCTCAGCAAATTTCTGGCTTACAATATCTCACATGGCTCTTCCTTCATATGCTGTTGACAATACCGAAGTCACCCTCTAATCCCTACAATAAGTGTTAGGTGGATTTGAAAGCTTGGTAAATTCTTTGTGGCCACTAGGACCCCACGAGTCACTTTTATGTGGCTTGAGAGGAATTTTGAAAGGGACAATAAATTTCAAGTTATAACTTATAAATAGGGACAATGTCACTTAACTCTAAAGTGAGACTATTTTTATTTCTCTCCTCATTCTTTCTATCCAGCTGAGTTGAGGAAGAAATGGAGAAAACATTTGGTTTGTGGCTGAGTCCTGCAAGACTGAGCTAACTCATTGGGAGCTTGTGAAGAAAAGAAGACCTGGATCTCCTTGGTTCTCAGTCCTCTGCTCTCCGTAGTCCAGTCTCCAAGGAGCTCACACAGGGTGGCAACCGTTCTAATTTAAAGTTTTGACTACAGTATTTAAATTTTATTCTTTCTTGAAATTTATAAACTTCTTTGATGGTTGAACCACATTCAAAGAAAATCTCTGTTTATTTTCTGACTTCAAGGAGAAAAAAACCCCCACATTTTCTCTATAATCCAATCTTATGTTGGAAGATTAAAACAGCGATGATTGTTAGCAAACAAAAGCTCAACAGGTTTAAATAAGCCAACTTGATGATATAATAATGTCTTACCATTAAAAAAGGAAAAAGAATCTAATATAATGCTTAACGTTCCAAAAGGCACCTAATGTTCCACTGAGGCACTTCTACATATCAAAGACTCAGGATGAACTAGGTATGGCAGTGTCTGCCATATTGAAAGTGAGCCAGGTAGCTGTCACTGAGCGAGAGCTATCTTATCCCTACAATATCTTACCAGTTTGCTGAGCACACAGAGGCTGCCTTAACCTTCTGTAACACCCTTTACTCTGTCGTTTATTGTGCTGAAGACACCTCTTGACGTTCATAAGTCAAATCTGGATTGTATCACAAAGTCCAACAATTTCTGCTGTGAATTGTCAAATTCCTTTTGGAGAAATGGATTTTTAATGTCCTCACTGTCAGAGTATGAAGAAGATAGTTTCAAAATCAACAGTGAAAAGCTCTCCAGGTAAAGGTGGAGATGGAGAGGATGTTATGAAACAGGCTGGGTAGGTCACAGTGGGATGTAGACATGAGCTGACTGTCTTTGAGCTGTCACACATTGGTTTTCTTCATTAAACTTTCACATTTCCATTATTTTGCAACAGTACAGGGGGGAGTTCCTGAAATCAAGCAGAAACCTGACTGGAGGCTGTGCAGGGGGAATCCCAGACACATGTGCTTCAGGAATGATGTGAAAATCTTTCTGCAGTTGTTTTGCAACAAAAGGATTATTGTTCACTTTTGAAATACATCTGTCTTCCTTCTTTTTAAGTTCGAGGATTTGTTCTTTTATTTTTATGTGACCATTAGAAAACATTACTGAGAAATTCTGAAGTCTTTTTGCACTTGAATGTTTAATTTGTAATTATGAGTGTGGAGAGTGCATTTTATGGGCCTGACAGTTGTATAAAGCCATGGCTAAGAGCTCTAAAATGAAAGAGAGAGGGGTGGTTAGTGTCATTATAAATTAAATTCAAAATTAAGGTAACTGTAATGACTCAAAGCTGAGAGAGCATTTAACATGTACGAGTGAGATCTATGTGTGTGTGAGGTGTGCACATGTGTACACCTGAGCATGTATAGGCCTGGGTGAGAAGACATCACATGTCTTACTCTGTCACTCTTTAACCTAGTCCTTGAAATGGAGTCTCCTGTTGACCCTGGAACTACCTGGCAGCCAGTGAGCCCCACTGGTGCTCCTGCCTCTGTGATGCATGCAACTATGCCTGGATTTTTGTGGGAGTACTAGATATTCACACCCAGGTCCTTTTATGCTTGTGTGGCAAGTGCTCTTACCCACGAAGGCATATCTTCAGGCTCCCAGACTTCAAATGTTGAAGTAATTAAATCAGTTCAAAGTCATAAATAGCTATGTAAGACTTAGCAAGAAAGTAAAGAATTTGCTTTAGTATGATACAACTCACTGGATGATATAACATAGTCATCTCCAGGTAATGTTTGACCCTTATTCTTGTTTGTTCCATGCTGGGTAGTACAATAGGAGGTTGAGCTAGAACTCAGTGGTAGAGTACTTGCCTAGCAAGCACAAGGTTCTGAGCTTAATGCCTAGCATATCAAACAAATAAACCCTTGATATAGAAGGGGAGTAGGCTACCTCTAAAGCAAGGAACTTGGCTGTGGTTCCCATTCCAAAGACTCTCTGGGGGACCTTGGAAAACTGACTCAAATTCTGGCACCAATATCTTCCTCTTCACTGATAGTAGGGGAACAATGGTTCCCCACTGCCTGGAATGCTGTGAAACTTCCTGCTACTTTGGAAGGGTTACCTGGTAGATAGCATCATGTTTCACAAATAGATTAGCAACAAGTGGCCTGGCTTGTAAAACAGTTATGAAGATTAAAGCTGGAAATATGTTGGAAAACACATGATAAACAATGAAGCTTTGTAAGTATTGACACTTCTCAATGGAGTTACTTGTTGTTGGAAATTCCTTTGCTTGGAAGTTGTGAATAATATTTTTTCAATGTCAATAACTTAAAAAAAATCTTCTCTTATGCAATACATCCTGATCGCAGTTTCCCCTCCTTTCACTCCTCCCAACTCCCTGTCCCCCTTCCCCCACCCCCATATCCACCCCTTCATTTTTTCTTTGGAAAAGAGCAGGCCTCCCAGGGATATCAATGGAACACTGCATAGCAAGTTATAATAAGACTAGGCACAAACAAACCCTCATGTCAGGGCTGGGAGAGGCAACCCTGTAGGAG
This sequence comes from Tokudaia tokunoshimensis, assembly GCA_036184795.1. Lineage (NCBI taxonomy): Eukaryota > Metazoa > Chordata > Mammalia > Rodentia > Muridae > Tokudaia > Tokudaia tokunoshimensis. Next base: position 40,487,933 of record BTHU01000021.1, on the reverse strand, counting down.
GAAAAGGGTCCTAAGGTGGAGGAAGAGTCAGAGACATCCCCACTCCCACAGTTAGGAGTTCCACAAAACAATGTCAATAACTTTCAAAAAGCTGAACTCTACAAGAGACACAGGAATTTGCTAGATGATTCATTATTCCTAGGTGTTCTGAATGTACGTCATAAAGCATCATTTAAAAGGCTCTGCAGTGAACCTTGAGGGTACTGAGATACGTAGGGAACAGCTTGTAAAGTAAGTGAGAAACAAGATGGAATTTTAGATGCTCATTTTCTTCTTTTGCTGTTGATCTGAATGGAATCATTTTGGCTTTTAGAGACCGGCTTATGGACAACACATGAAGTGTCATATTCTTTCAGAGACATCAAGACTGTGTAGAGTTAACAAACCACCCCTTTCTATTCAAAGGACATTTATATTTTAAGATAAAATTCTGACTTTTGTGATAGAATAATAGCTTAGAGAAAGAAAACCTTAGCAAAACATCTGGGTATTGCTAGGAAGACCAAAAGATAATGGCTAATGAGTCTGTCTGTCACCACCCACCCTTTTCCCAAAATTCCTTTGTTGTTTTTCTCAGCGCTCCCACCCAGGTAATGACTGAGACAAAAGTGGAATTTCCTAGGAAAGGGCCAAAAATATCATCAGACAAGGAAGAGGAAGCATAAAAATATCTCTCTGGAGGCACCGATTGTTAAAGACTTAAGCTCCTGTTAGGAGGTGCTCAGAACATCCGCCATTCTGCAAAGCCAACCATTAGTACTGGCTGGAGGCAGGTGTGTGTCCTGCTGGGATCTGCCAGGAAGATGGATTTCAATGACACTTTGGAGCCTTGTCAGGGTTTATAATGTCAACTTCCTAGGCCTCTGTATAGTGGTTTTCAAACACGCTAGATCAGAGAAGCCCTCTTTAAACAAACAGTAAAGCTCTGTGAGTAATTCATGTACAATGCAAGAGAACCAAAGGTATTCCCGTGATGACTCAACTTACAGCTATTGATTTAGTGGCACTAATGTTAAAAGGTCCCCATATACAGTCCACCCCCATGATTAAATATATCTCTATAAATATCAGCAGTATCATTGCCTTCTCCCTCATCCTTGCTCTACAAACACGGGACAAACCGTCCTGGTAAAACTTTGCCAGTGACCCTAGTCTCTGATTTCTCCTTTTTAGACAATGGCTGCCATGCAAATGTAGAATATTTTATTCATTCCTTTACTGTCATCAATGCAGCAGCACATGTCACCCAGATTCTGGGCTGTCTGCTACTCTACTCAATCATCCCTGTTCCAGATTAAGATTTACAGAGCACAACCTTCATTGCATTTCTCTTTGTTCTATAATGAAACCTTCAATGACTCCCTGTTGTCCAGTTTAACCAACTGAGACTATTACTCTTTCTCGTGGGTCTATCGTCTCTGCTCATCCTATCTTATCATGAGCTGCTTTCCCCCCCAAACCTTAAAGGTCCAAATTGAAAGCCACATGGCTCATGGCTCTGCATGGGTCCCTTCCCACCAGAAACAAACATTCTTTCTAAACTCTCCAAGCTTTTATAATATAACAGTTTCATTGTTTGCATTATTAGTATGCTTGCTCTATGTCTCTGATTGTGTTTTATTCATGTTTGGAGGATACATGACATTTAGTGGATATTATAATAAGGGCATGTATCCAGATTTCTTGCTCTGATCTAAATAAATTACTTTATGTTGAATAAGAAAATGAAATTATCAAAGCTGATAAAAAGCAAATATTTCTAAGTGCCTAAGGAACACAAAGTTTAAATTCAGGGTTTAAATACTATAATTTACAATTCAAAAAAATAGAATTAAAATTAATTGCACCATATCTATAAGAATGTACAATCAATATGAAATGGTAGCACATTTGTGTTTTTAGATAAAGTTCAAATAAAACAATGACACTATTTTTATCATCAGCTCTCTTTTGCAGTTATGAATTGTCTCATTAAATATTGCTGAATATTTTGTTTAGCTGATGCTGTAGGTTGGATCAAACCTTTCAAAATTCAGTCACTGTGATGATCTAATTCACAGTTTGACTGTATTAGAAGGCAAGGCCCATGGGAAAATAATAAAGCATAAATGAGGTCACACGGACATGGCCTGAATGTGAGATGACTGGTATGTTCTTCTAAAGACACCAGAGATGCACAGGAGGAAGGTTTCGGGAAATGTGTGAGTGTAGCCTTCTACCGGTCAGAAAGGGAGCCCTCCCTCTAAAACCCTACAAGACAGCTCTTTGGTTTTGGTCTTGAGCCTCCAAAATGCTGGAAAAAGTATATTTCTGTGGTTTAAGCCATCTCATCTGGGGTGTCTTGTTATGTCAGTCTTAGTCAATGAACACATTGGGTGAAGTAACATGAGGTTGGAGAGGAAAGAGAGGGGTTAAAGAGATCCCTGGGATCCAGGTTACAAGGGATGGATGGATGTTGCTGATGACTCCTGCCCCGGCCACTGTGCTAGTCCCAGAGGGACTGCCTGGATCTGTCCAGACCTAAGCAGGTGTGCTTGGGGTAACTTTCTACATTAAGCTGGTGTTTCTTGTTCCCCTCTCTCAGACAATGTGTACTCTACAGTGCTTGACTGTTTCTAGGAAAGGAGCTAGGCTGTTTTGTTGTTGTTGCTGTTCTAAGTTGAATCCCTTTTGTTGTGACCTGCCTTTCTGGAAATGTGAGAAAGTAGGTGGCGTCTAAGGCTCCAGCTCAGTTTCCCTGGCTGGTTGACCCTTCGATCATTTCCCCAGAGGCAGCTCAAGTTGTTTCCTCATTCTTTTGATGTAGTTCTGAATCATGGGTCCACTCGGGACTCCACTGAGAAATGGATGCTCGGCAAAGCTGGGGACATGAGTATGTTTATGTTCAGAAATTACTTCCGCAATTAATCCTCTCATTTTGAAGAGAAGAACGTTCCATTCCATTATTTCCAACCAAGACAGTGTGTTCTGTAACTGTATAACTTTACAAAGGTCAGAGTGTGACCATCCTACTAATTTAAATGCTCTTTATGGACTGATCACTGTCATTCCTGGTGATACTGGGGACCTTTCTTAGCTGAGTTAAAGATTTGGAGACAGCTATTAGATGATATTATAGTGAGAAAATTAAGAGCTTGGAAGCAGAATGTCCAGCTATGACCTTGAGTAAACTACTCAGCTGCTGTGGGTTCCACTTCCTGTTTGTTGGCTGGGTCTAATATGAATGCCTTCCTCCCTTCCTCAGAGGTGTTAGGGGGAATAAAGCAAGGAGACACATAAAGTGCTTAGGACAGTACCAGGACCCAGAGTACTAATCAGGTCTAGCAATTAAAGCTAAAAGGACCCTAGAACTCAGTCAGTGAGCGCCCCACACAGGGTGAGACACAGCTGTCCTGTAAGGTAAGAATAACGTGCTGCCTCAGGGCTGAAGTAAGGTCAAGGAGGCGGTGGCTAGGTGAGAAGGTGGATTCTCATTCGGATGCTCTGCTTTGCCAGCCTGTTCGGGTGGCATGGATACTGCCAGCATTCTGTCTAAGCTCCGCTCCACCGTTACCTGGCAATAGCCAGGTATGCCTTACTCACTATAAAAGGGCTGCTTACCCCCTCTTCTCTCTCTTGCTTTCTTGCCTTCTTGCTCCTGCTCTCTCCTCTCGTCCCTTCCCCCTCTCTCCCCCATTCCCCTCCCCCTCTCTCTCCATGTGCTCATGGTGGCCAGCCTCTACTACTCTTCTCTCTCTCTCTCTCTCTCTCTCTCCCTTCCCCCCCTCTTTTTGCCTTTCTCTGTTTCTACTACCCTCTGCCCAGCTAAACTCTTCTGTGAGAGGAGTGGGTCTCTAAGCTTCTTTTCTAGCATCAAGCATCTGTTGCTGTCTTTGGCTTTACAGTTCAGAGCACAGTAGGTTTTGAATCCAAGGATAACCTCCCACTGGATATCAGACAGGTTTCACACTAAGTAGGTCTCTTTATGCTGACTTCTGTGCTGCAATAAAGGCTCCAGGGCTTGTCTCTTTATGAGTGAAAATTGGAGTGTCACTAGCATTGATTGCGATGGACAAGACCCAGGGAAGACAACAGACTAAAGCAATTATTTATGCACTATGATAAACATTCACATCCAAGCACTCAGACTCCATCAGTCTTCAAGTGTCAGGTGGATAGCATCTCACCTGTGGCCTGGGGATTGACAGAAAACAACCTGTGGCCACTAAAATTTTGGCAGATCAGCAGGAAGAGAGGTGGCATTTAGGGTGTGCTTGGTGGCCAAAGTATGTCACTTTTCTCAAAGGCCAGTACCCACATCATGAAGCTTTAAAAGAATCATAGAGTAACTTGCTACAGAATAGGCTTGCCACAGTTTAAGATCGAGGTGTGTGTGTGTGTGTGTGTGCTCATGGTGCGAGGTAGGGGTGGGGTAGGGTACTTGAGAGATGGCTCAAGTGTTAAGAATAGTAGTTGCTCTTTTTGAGGACGCAGGTTCGATTCCCAGCACCCACATGACAGCTCACAACTGTCTGTGATTCCAGTTCCAGAAGATCCAATGCTCTCTTCTGCTCCATACGATCCTTCCTGTAGGCATGTGGAGCACACAAGCTCACACACACACACACACACACACACACACACTTAAATAGATAGTTTAAAAAAAAACACCCCAAAAAATAAAATAAAAGACTGAAGTGAGGGATTTGTGCTATGGTATCACATACTAAGAAAAAAATTTTTTTTTCTCTCTTTTGAGCACCATGCAGCCATTTTGATATTTTTATTTGAAGATTCTAGGCAGTTCTCCAGTCCTGGTAACTAAGGTTGTAAGGATCACTCACTGTCTCTCTTGCTTCTAGCTACTATGCTATTCAGTCTTTTGGGCTGACACTGGCTTTTATAGAATTATTTAGTCCTGTTCTCTGCACTGCAGTGTACTTGGTACAGACCTCACTATTCCATGTGGCTGTCATATCCTCAAGACAAGCTTTGTGGAACACATTTTAGATCCCCAGAGTCTCCAGTAGTCTTTAAGGCAATGATATTACTCCATAATTTCACAATAAATATAAGCACACAAAGTCTGTACCTAGGAGATCTTTTAGCTGTAGGTTATGGCACAGATTTCCACTGTAAGCTACAGGAAATTTGTACTAATGCGTGTTCTAGGTTGCTCACACTGAGCAGTTTTTGAGCATTTATTACACTAGCTACTTCCCTTCATTTATGCAAATCTCTAACTTTCATGAAATACAAGCTTTAAACAACCTTAGAAGTAAGAAGAGGGGCCTTTTGCATATTGTGATTATTTTTAAGGCACTTTTCTCTTGTTATTAAAAAAAGAAGCAGCTTCTGATGTGTTTTTCTTTATGCAGAGTATTTGGGTTTGAATATGGAAAATTTCCCACTACCACTCAGTGGCCTCCGGAATGTTGCTCCCCCAAAAGTTTCTCATGACAAAAAGACAGAGAACCTCAGAGGCAGGCTGCCTGCAGCTGAATTTCATTAGGACTTTGATGGGAAACTCAAGTTGGAATTACAAACATCTGTGGTTAAACTTCCCTTTAGTAAACGGTTTCCCAGAATTTAACTTTACCACACCAGGAGCAAAAGAGAAAACACAGTTGAAAGTAGCAGGCTGCTCTTGTGAAACCCAGGAGAGTATTTAAATATCTGTCTGTGGTCACTATCTCTTAATGAGCTCACCCATCTCCTATGCTAGAAAATTAACAATTATTTAGAAATACTAATTTTGGCACTCAAAGCATGTGCCAAAAATTGGATTTGGGTTTTCTAACTCAAATGTCTCAAAATTATATCTGGCCACTATCATATTTATATGATTGTTATAAGCAAGCAGGCTTTCCCTGGCGTTATGCACATCACAAATGACAAGTCAGATTTGAACATCTGTGAACTTGTCCTTTCATTTTTCTCAAGACTTAATTTCTTCCCCCGCAATTTCATACTTTTTCGCTTGGTTTTGTTGTTGCTGTTATTTGGCTTTTCTGGAGCTTCAGAAAAACACATCATTTTTCTCAGCCACTCAGATACCGTGTTTCCTGTAAAACCTATTTGAAAACTATTAGGGAATGATTATGAGACACACTCTAGTCCCTCCACTAGTTACACAACCTGGAACTATGCAGACAAAATGAAATTTACAAAATTATTAAAGATTTAGGCGACAAAGTACATTTGGCAAGACACTAAGCACATAGTACCTGTTCTTCACTGAGGTCACAGGGAAGAAAGGAGCTGAGAGGCAGAGGAGAGGCTGAGGGGAGAAAGAGGCTGAGGGGAGGGGAGACTGAAGGGAGGAGAGGATGAGGGGAGGAGAGGCTGAGGGGAGGGGAGACTGAGGGGAGGAGAGGCTGGGGGGGAGACTGAGGGGAGGAGAGGCTGAGGGGAGGGGAGGCTGAGGGTTGGAGAGGCTGAGGGAGGGGAGGCTGAGGGGAGGAGAGGCTGAGGGGAGAAAGAGGTTGAGGGGAGGGGAGGCTGAGGGGAGGGGAGGCTGAGGAGAGGGGTGGCTGAGGGGAGAGAGGCTGAGGAGAGGGGAGGCTGAGGGGAGAGGAGGCTGAGGGGAGGGGAAGCTGAGGAGAGGGGAGGCTGAGGTGAATTGTCTAATAAAGCCTGCAGACATACACATCTACGTGCAATATCACATCAATCTTGTGAACCAAAATATGTTTGTACTAATTTTATAATAAAAAAGGCAATCCCTAAAAGATGAGTTAATCTACTCAAAGTCACCCTGCTGAAAGTTTGAGCACTGATTCACATATCTGTCTGGCCACATGCCCACAGTCTGCCTTTGATGAAAGGTGAATTTCAAATATCGTAGCGACAGCAAGTAACTTGCCCTTTGCTAAACCTGGCCTTTGGATATACTTGCTTAGAACAAATTTTAATATTGAGTCATCAATTTCTGTTAAGAATCCTGTCTTTTTTTTTTTTTTTTTTTTGAGACAGGTTGTCTCTGTAGTCCTTGCTGTCCTGGAACCTACTCTGTAGACCAGGCTTGACCTTAAACTCTGAGATTTGCCTGCCTCTGTCTCCTAAGTAGTGGGATTAAAGATGAGCACCACAACACCCTGCTTATCTTCTCTTAAAAAAACAGACAAAAGCAGGGCAAAGCTCCACTCTGGAGGACAGTCTCCTGTCATTTAGGGATGGTCATTCCCTGGTTACTCTTCCTCCTTACCTGGCTCCCCTTAGATTTTTTTTTTTTTTTGGCATGGCTTCTGCAATAATCTGAGTTTTAAGAATTTCTTTGGGACACAGGATCCAGCAATTCCACTTCTGGATATGTACTCAAAAGAACTGAAACCAGAGACTCAAAGCTAGATACTTATACATCATAGTTCATAACAATATTGTTCCAATACCCAAAAGGAAGAAACCACATTTATTTGTATGGGTGGATGAACAAACAAATGTTCTATACATATACATCCATGTGTGTATATATGTAAATTATATATGTTATATATTCATTATATTGTATATATGAATGGGAACCTTAACAGCAGACATTCTGACACACCTACAGTGTGAATGAACTTTGAAGACTCCTACATGTTGTCTTTTAACCACCATTCAATCACCAAGGCACATACATGCCATCCCAACCCCCAGAATAAAAGAAAAGAAAGAAAAAATGTATTCAACAAGGCAAGGAAGGGGTGTTACCCAAGTCTTCAGTTGTTTTAACAGTTTATGCAGCTTATAGACTCTTCCAGTAGCTCTGAATGGTGCTTTGCATGACACTTTATACTTCTTTGTTTAAAAAAAGAAAGGCTCCCAAAATTTTAATAAAATGGTCCCTATGGTTCCATATAATTCTAGATATTCCTGCACAGTTATCTCCTCCCCGACAGAGTCACTTCACACCTGGCAGTTCAGACAGCTGCCTTTGTACCTATTTCCAAGTTTGTGAATTGAGATACCTATATAGTTCTACTGACCTATCATGGAGGAGTCAGGAAATGTCTTAGGTGGTGTTAATTACACCACTGCTACAATAGCCCAGTCTTTCTAAAGAAAGCTGTATAAAATCTTTGCTGTTGACAAGTAGAATATCATGTCTTCCTGGTCTACCTCATTTTCTCCACATGTAGCCACTCTTTCATCAGTCTGTTCTGCTTTGGGCAGTGCTTGGTGTATTATTTTCTGTCAGATTGCTTACCACTTGAACGTGATGATAAAACTCTATCCTTTATTTTCCTTTAATCCCTCTTGGTACCTGTACTTTTTTTCTCCGTACAAGGTAAATCTCTAATGTGCTTGTTGTGTGAATGAAAGTGGAGGTTCCAAAGACCTAATCTAGTGCTGGCACAGCAGTCCAGGATAGCTGCCTAGGCTAGTGGCTGGAAGATTTATTGTCTACATAGTCTTTAGCAAGGCAAGGACTGAGATAAGGAAAGAAAAGCAGATAGTGAAAGAGATAGAGACTTTCCGTAAACATTCTGCAACCCTTCAATGGCAGGGAGCCGAACAATGCGTCGGAGCGTGGGACCACACGTCAACACAGAGAAGAATAGAGGGGAAGTCCCTCAGAGCTAGTCTCCTGTAGTGCCTCTTTAAACTAGCCAGTTCATCCAGAGTGGGATGGCTGTGGACTTAAGAAGCAATGGTTCTTTTTTTTTTTTTTTTTTTTGGTTTTTCGAGACAGAGTTTCTGTGTAGCCTCGGCTGTCCTGGAACTCACTTTGTAGACCAGGCTGGCCTCGAACTCAGAAATCCTCCTGCCTCTGCCTCCCAAGTGCTGGGATTAAAGGCGTGCGCCACCACCGCCCGGCGAAGCAATGGTTCTTTTGGAGGGAAAGTTAGCCTGGTAATGATAATAACAATAAACCCCACTCAGGCTAGACCGTGAAGTCTTACTTTCTCCTCTCAGGGAAGTTTCTTCACCTTTATGATGGATTTCTCTTATTCTCATTTATCAAAACCAGTAATAAGGATAAAGCCCAGCTCCACCCACTCCTGCTTGGCCCTCCCAGCATTCTTCCTTTGCCCCACATTTCTCAATGCCTTTGCCTGGCCTCCATCTAGCTTCTTCCGCTAGCCCAGGGTTCGCAACCTTGGTTGATTCCTGCCCTATGTCTCAATAAACAAAACCTCTCTTTCCCCAAGGATACTCTGATACTGGTTCCCTGATGTCACTCACTCTCCGTTCCTTCTTTCCCTCTGGTTCCCTGCACTTCCGTGTTAGTCATGAAGTCTTTAGCTACATTCTGATTACTTCCACAAAATCCACTCGTGAAGATTGCCCCGTCTGTGTTTCATCATTTCTAGAAATTGCAACAACCCTATAGGCAAGAGGAGAAAGTTCTGGGCTAAATAACTACATTACCCAACACACACACACACACACACACACACACACACACACACACACACACACTCACATACTCACTCACACTCATTCACACACTCACACATACACTCACATGCACATACTCACACATACTCATACACACTCTCACACTTGTATACTCACACATTCTTACACACACATTCCCACTTATACACACTCATACACACACTCACACACTCAAACATCCATACTCACACTCTTTCACACAGTCATACACACTCATACACACTTACACACTCACACACTCAGACACTCATACATACACTCTCCTCCACACATACTCATACACACATAGAGACAACTTAAACTTAGTTATAGTTGCTACAGTGCACTTGACAAAGTGAGTAGCCTCTCTTTTTTAAAAGTCTTGTCAGGATACTAAAGATTTCTTCTGAAACCCTTAGTCTCCCTTTTGCCCACCCTTGCCTACTAAAAATCTCAGCAGGAGAGGACTCAGTAAATTCCTTGTCAAGAAGCAGGAGGTAGGAAAATCCTCAAGTGGGGTGTAGAGTTCTCTTTGGGTGTGTCTCTTTCACATTCTTTCCATCCTATGGGAAAGCTTTTTTCCAAAGGTGGGCCCTTCCTTCCTGGCTTGCTAGCCTTGTCTTTCCTTTCATTATGTTAACTTTTCATTCACATTTACTCCCAGTTCACACTGAGCACGACTGGGGGTCAGAGACCCCGTCTTAGGACAAGCATCCAGTGATGGGGGACTGGGGGAGAGCTTCAGGGAATTTCTGCCAAGCTCCTCCCACTGACCCATGCTTGCCTTAGTTGTTTTTTTTTTTTTTTTCTTTTTCTTCCTTCTTTTGGAGAGTTGGTTGAAGAATGACCATACATATAAATCCAACTCAAATAAAGTGGAAATATTTTTAGAGCACCCTCCCACCCACATTTTGAACCCCTCCTATGAATAATGTGACCATATTCTGTTTTATGTAAATACAGTTTCCTGACCCAATCCAGAGAAGTAGTTGTGCCATGTTATTAAGTCTCTGGAATGTATTTGATTTAAGATTTGCTTACCGGCTATAAAGAGCATGGGAAACCTGCTGGCTGGGCACTGGGATCATCCTGGGGCCACAGGCAAGCTGAACTTTATGTGAAACTGTCCTTTGGAAGCATAATTGTGGCACTCCACCCTGACTGCTAAGATCTTCCCTGGGATGACTAATATCTTCTCTCTCTTCCCTAAATTCCTCAACTAGTAGACCCAGTAGGCCCTGTCAGTATTGCACATTTAACTTACTATGGGACAGTCTTTCTGATCAGAAAAATATAGACAAACACAGATCCAATATTAACAAACATTAAATAAGCTAGAAGTGTAAAAGTCTCTGAGAAATAGAACCAAATAAGGATTTATTTTTTTTAAAAAAAATCTAACTCATTTATGGTAATAACTTAGTGTGTTCAAATCACTTATACCTATGTCAGACACTGTAATACCTTCATCACAGCTACTACATAAAGTCTAAAATAGCTATCAATGATTTCCCTAATCCTTGGGTTTTGTTTTATTTTTTTTTCATCAGCAAGTTTTGCAAACTATTACTTGAGTAAAGTCAAGATTGCTTGCACTTTAACATTTTTAGCAAGTCTGTTCTCTAAAACGCTTTGCTAACGCTGCCCCAGACATGTGCTTGTGTGAGAAGTTGCTCATAGCCTCAATATTAACTTTAAGGTCCTCTAACATTCAAATAATTGTTATGAGTTGCTAATACAGAGAAAAATAGCTATGCATGATATGATCATCTCTTTAGATTTAACATATTCAAACACAGAATGCCTAGATAAGTTGAACTAAGATGAATAATAAAAAGAAATCTAATATAGAGTTGGGACACGATAGAGATTTATTTATTGTTTACCTGCAACTCAAGTTTAATTGAGTGTCCTATACTCAATATCAATTCTGTCCTCATGGCAAGCGTTTCATTCAGGGACTTTCCCTGCTAGAAGCAACAGGTGCAGAGATAATGTTGCCTGGGTTTGTTCCAAAAATTCAGAGAAGCAATTCCTCCCCATTGATGGAGTTTGGCTGCTCTGACCTCTCCCCAGTGTCTGGGTGTGATCAGAAGCCCCTTCTTTCTCTCTATTTCTTTCAAAATAGACCCATAGGGTAGATGCTATGTATTGAAATGAGAGACTGGAACACTGTGGTTCTACCCATTTGCCTCCCTTTTGAGGAAGCACGACTAGGACTTTCACTTAAGAATCATCTTGCATTTTACTTTTAATCAACAATTAATAACTATAGTTACATTACCAATAGGCAGAATTAGGAGTAACAGCTGAGACTTCAGTGACTTTTAGTACAATTATCAACTTGAGCTGTATGATTGCTATAGACATGGGTATAGTAGTGTGTGTATATATGTGTGGCATGTGTATGTGTTTGTGTGTATGTGTGTGTGTGGTGTGTATGTTGTGCTGTGTGGTATGTGGAGTGGTGTCTATGTGTGTGTGGTGTGTGTTATTTGTTTGCTTTGTGTATGTGTTGTATGATATGTGGTGTGTGTGTTGCGTGGGCTCTCTCTCTCTCTCTGTCTCTCTCTCTCTCTGTGGTGTAGATGTGTGCTGTTAGGTCAATTGCTCTTTCCTTTCCCATGAACCTGAGTGACTTCATTTTCCTCCTTCTTAGCATCCCCCACAGCCTGGGTACGCTACGGACTGTTCAGGCTCAGAGGCTCTTAAATCACTTACTATAGACTCATCCTTCTCCAATGTCTACAGTTCAGCTCTTTCTCAATTTAAAAGTCTCTTGATAAATAAAAACAGTAGCTCTTTGAATAAACATTAGATCAATAGTATATCCTGATCGACTTTACTTTGGGAATGGAGCTTGAGTTAATCTTGCTTCTGGATTAGAATGGTCTGCTTTTGTTTAAGGTGTCTGCCCTGAAATTTTCTAACAGCTTCCTTCACAGATAATCCCCACCCTCGGCACCCAACCCCCAAGTCCCCACTCCCAGCATCCGCCTTGCAGAAGACCTTTGGTTTAGTTTGAGACAGGATAGGACTTTAGTAATATTGCTCCCATTGTTCAAACAGCAAGAGGAGCAGGGAGACAGTGAGGAGCACGTACAATAAATGCCAAGTCTTAACAAAATGACTATTGGAACACATCGAAAGACTATTACTGCATACTGCATACATTTCTCATGTAGTCTAACAGACCCATGCAGACATAAAGGGTACTCTCACTGGAAGAGAGAAACATGTTCCAAAGCCTCAACTTTCAACTGACATCCAAGTCAAACTTTCAAAACAGAACCCTTTATTTCAAACTGAGGAAAGCTAGTCCAGATGAAAGTCTAGGTTGTCAGAAAGACGGGGAGAGAGAAAGAGGATTATGACCCAGCCCTTAGACAGGGTAGACACAGGTGCGGAGCAGGGTGGCAAAGGCAGGGGATACTGTACCTCAGCAGCGGGCTGCAGGCGTTCCAGTGTCACACGGGAGTCGCTGGTCTCCGATGGGTCCTGCCTGCCGACCACTGCGCTCCCCTCGATGTCAAAAGGAAACGCATTGCCGTCCCCTGACGCCGCCGCGTTGGAGCAGACAGCACCCCAGAGCAGCCCCAGGGCCAGGACTGAGCACCAGGCTGGGTTCCAAGCCATCTCTGCTGATATTCAACAGAGCCCTTCCTGGAGTGAAGGATCTGGGGGTCTTGGTGGATACCCCCCAAGAGATGCAGCGATGCCTGGTGTTTTGTCTTCTCTGGGCCTGCAGTATTTAGATCCAGGAGCTCTAGTTGCAACTTTGTCGTTGCTGTATTAAAGAAGAGGGAGTGAGAGTCAGCGTGCTCTCTTCTCTCACTCTTGCTTCTCTCACTTTGTCTCCGGTCTCCCGCAGCTCCTGAACCTTGGGTTCTGGGACCTACAGATAGATGGAGCGTAGCGCCCTGTGAGCATCAAAAAGCAACGGATCGGGACTGGCATGAGGCAGGCGAGCGCTCCTGGCCACCTCCTCTCCCTGGCAGCTGGGACCGAGGACGGCGCGGCTCTGGCTTCCTTCCCACACTCATTCTCACCACTCCCTTTCCACCTTCCCCTTCCAGGCCCTCCCACTCCAAGTTGGCTTTCAGACCCCGAGGTCAGGCCTTTCCTTGACGCTGCCTTCCCCTCCCCCTCTCAGTCTGGAGTCTCTCCAAGGACTCAAGATGAATATTCAGCGTTCCTGATTGCTTCCCCACATCCCTTATTTACGTAGCCAAGGCGCCGGATGTCTGATCTATATTTATATAGATTTATATGTGGCCCCCACTAGTGTACAGGAAAGTGGGTGGAAAAGGGATTCCAGGGGCGGGAGGGAGCCTGAGGTAGATGACCTCAGGAACCAGAGGCAGGGTGTCCATTTCTGGATGCAGTCGGTCTCCTTCTCTCCTTTTCTAGAGATAGCCTGTGGCTCTCCTCACTGGCCACTCCTCTTCCTCTGTGGAGTCCTCACCCAGAGGGCTGGAGAGAATATCTTTCACTATAGTACTAGAAAATGACTTCATTATTGAAATGCATGAACTTTTATTTACAAAGAACATCTTGTTTTCCCTAAAAAGGTGCTTTGTGAGGGACCCAGAACAAGGCTTGCAGTGTATGAGCCTGTCAAATATGCAACCCACAGCCCATAGTAGCGCCGACCTCTTCCTCTTGGCCTGTAATCTCATGCCTACTACATTTGTCTGAATCATGTAACCTTTCCAGGGCTTCCATAGAACTTAGGCTGCAGTTATGCCAGGGCGCCCTTGAACTCCACTGCCATTGACAGGTGCCTTTATTTCTATGGGCTTCAGGTCAGAGCTTTAGGTATCTCGGAAGTCCCCAAAGTGACTTAAAAATGGCCAGATGAGCAAGATAGCCATATAATGACACCCAGGCTGGTTTTAAGGTATTGGGAATTACAATTACACAGTAAGGCAACTCTTTGAACATTTTCATGAGCCACATTTCACCAAATGGGCTGTTGTCTCTAAAAATACACATGAGCAACTGTTCATTCTCTACCATGCACCAGTCACTTTCCACACATTATTTGTAAACACCATAGCATTCCTGCATAGTAGGGCTATTATTTCCTTGCTGTGGAAGAAGAATGGGAGATTCCCCAAGGCCACACAGCTGATAGAAAGCTGAATTGAAGCTTAAATGTGAGCCTTCTTGGCCTAAAGCTCTGGTTCAGGTCTGTAACACACCGGAACTGATAAGATAAAGCCTGAACTCGGACGTAGAGATAGTGGGTGGTGGGTGGTGGGTGGTGGGTGGTCTCTTTCACTTTTTGAGTGCTTTCTATGCACCAACAGTTTGCATGAGTTATTTTATTTAATTTCATGTCATGGATAAGTGGACATTGTCACATGTATTTGGCCATGGTGGAGTAGTCTGGTATTATAGTAATGATGCCAAGACAGTGGACCTGTGTGCTGGGTATGAATTATCCTAACACTCCTTCCATGTCCCCTTTGGCCACTTAACTCCTTTCAATACCTGCCAATATGTTCGACAGATTTGAGTTACTCCGTCTCCTTAATTAATCCGATGTCAATAAAGTTCTTTTGGCAAAACCAACAATACAAACAATAACAAAATAAACAAAACAAACAATAACAAAATAAATACTTCCAGTGTAGTAGTAGTGGCTTCTGTGCGTGCTGGGCAAGGAGCACGTGCTTGGTCACAGTAAGATTCTTGATTTTAAATAATAAAATGATGTGTCATGAAAGAACTGAAGTAGGAGAAAGCAAAAAGGGTTCTCATAGATTCCATGATATCTGTAGTGTTTTGTTTAAAGATTTAACAATAATATGACAAGGAACTGTTAAACTAAGATGTCATATTTTCCCCCATAGAAATTGGTTAACGTACTAAATTAAGTGAAAGACATGAAGGGTGTGTTTGGTTTGAGTCTTTAAGTGATTTCTACTGAGGGAGAAGGTGGCCAGGAGGAGGAGCAGTGCTCAATAATCCTGTTACACCCTCTAACATCATAACTCCAAATAATACTACTATTATTATGCATCACATTTGAGCATGAGTGCGCACTCGCGCACGCACACACACACACACACACACACACACACACACACACGCTCACCTATGTAGTCTGGCTTCAGATACTGAATGCTTTAGCAAACTCAGACTGTTCACTTTTGCTTTCAACTCAATCTATTCCTCCTTAGTTATCAGCTGTTTCTACAACTGTTATTTAGCCTTGGATGTCTTCTCTCTGCCCGGTTAATATACATGTTCTACAGTGCTTGGCACTGGGAATTGGGTGTATTTATCTGGGACCCATGAACTTCTTTATTTTTTTTTTTATTAACTATATGCTTCTGTTCCCCCCCCCTTATCTATTGTTGTTTCTTTGGCAAATGGTAAGATATATACACATGCACATATACACACACCACACACACACACACATATACACACATATGTTCATATATACGCATACACACACAGGTTTTTGTATGAAACCTAACAGAGTTCATCTTGGGCCTGTTTATAGTAGTTCTAAGAGCTTGACACAAAACTCAGTCTTCCATAATGTCAGTTTTACCACCTGTAAAATGGGACTAATCATGCCCCTTTCACTGAGTTATTATAATAAATAATGTAAATAAAACAATATGCACTGACATATATAAAGTATGCACTTAGTAAAGACAACTTAACTACTCAATGCTTTGAAGTTGTATAAAGATGTATAAAGAATAGAATGGCACTTCCTACAGTAGGAAAGCAGCCATGTTTATATATCCTGTGGCTTGGGAGACCTCCTGTTTTCTAATATCAGCCATTTCCCTTTCTGGCCACTCCCAGTCCCTCCCCTATCCTAGCTGTCCACTGAGGATGTCACAGATCTTAGGTAGGGCAGTTAGGGAGTGAGAGAGCATAGAGGGATATTTTATAGTAAGCTAGAAGGCATTAGGGTAAAGGGCACCCCCTCTTTCCACAGGGACACTCAGACCTTTAAAAGTCTTAATGTTGATTTTTTTTTTTTACTAGAAGTAAAATTGGGGAACTTTTTCAGTGTGTGGCTACTTTTCCCTTTTCTATGATTGTGGAGGAGGGCTCACCAAGAATCTTCAGAATTCTATCCTTGTTTCCTGAGAAGGAGGAGGCTCCTACCTTCCTCAAGATCAACATGGGCATTTGGAATGGCTCAGAGGCTAAATGGCTTGTCTAAGGACACCAAATCAGTTAGCATTAAGTGAGAGCCCATTTCTTTCCAACTTCCAGATCAATGGCCTTTCTATGACTAGTAAAGCTATTTTTAGTTTTGGCAGCAGTAGACCTGGGGGTTTTGAGGCTTTATCAAAGGAAAGTTCTGGAATTCCCTTATAAGAACCTGTGGAGTTATCAGCAGATAAAGATCAAGGCTGCCTGCCTCTGCAGCGCTTTGCTCTTGGGCCTGTCCTCGGCATCCAGGGATCTCACCAGCGTGTTGTTAACACGTCCCGCCTGCCCTTCTGCAAATAGAAAGTTGTGTCAGCTGCTATTTTGGGGTTGTAGGTGCTAATCTTGGCATAACTAGATGGAGGATTGTTGTGGGGACTGTGTACTAGTGACAATAACTTCATGATGATTTTGGTCAGGGAAAGGAGGTTGGGTTGCCTCCCCTGATCCCCCCAAGTCTCTCTCTCTCTCTCTTTCTCTCTCTCTCTCTCTCAATCTCTCTCTCTCTCAATCTCTCTCTCCCAAGAATACTTCCATTTCATACACATGATTAACTGTGATGAAAGTTCAGATTGTATGAGGCAGACCAACAGCAAGAGAGCTAGGAGATGGAAGAGATGGAGGAGATGGAGGAGATGAAGGAGATGAAGGAGATGGAGGAGATGGAGGAGATGAAGGAAATGAAGGAGATGAAGGAGATGGAGGAGATGGAGGAGATGGAGGAGATGGAGGAGAGAGCTGGAGGAGGGAGGCCTTTAAGGTTAGGTTCTCTAACCTAAGGTACCTAACCTTAGGCCTTAAGGTTAGGTATTCGATATGACTTACCTAACCTTAGGCCTTAAGGTTAGGTAAGTCATATCGAATACAGTTCTTTTGTTGTGGAGTGCCTCTTTAGGCCAAGCTTAGCTAATCAAGGTCAAAACATAATCTTAAGTGCTTAGGAGCCAAACGCCAACTGAACAAGATATAAGTACTCTCCATAAGAAATGTAAAGTGATTAGCCAACGTGGAAATGAAGATGGGCTACTAATAAAATTATTTGTACAGACCATCTTACTTTGGGGTTTTTTTTTTGCTGGGAAGAGGCACCATGACAATGGCAACTCTTATAAAGGACAATGTTTATGAGACTGTCTCACAGTTCAGAGGTTTAGTTCATTATTGGTATGGTGGGAGCATGGTGACATACAGGACGATGTGGTGCTGGAGAGGAGCTGGGAGTTCTACATTGGCAGATAGCAGGAAGAAAGAGTGAGAGTCTGAACCTGGCTTGGACTTGTGAAATCTCTGACTGGGTTCATCTGTATTATTGTCCACCCCCAGTGACACACTTCCTCCAACAAAGCCACACATCCTAATGCTACTCACTAAGCATTCAAATATATGAGTCTATTGTCATCGTTCTTACTCAAACCACCAAAAGCCCTTACAAAGATGCAGCTAGAAGTTAGGGAACAGTCTACAGAAGGCAACTATCCCATGTCCTAACTGATGAGGGATAGAAAGAGCAATGGTTCGGGAGTGGAGACCTGCAAGAAAACAGAGACACTAATGTCACACAAGGAATGAGGAAGCCAAAAGATCATCTAAATCAGTGGTTCTCAACCTTTCTAATGCTCTGATCTTCTAGCGCAGCTCCTCATGTTGTGATGACCCACAACCATGAAATTAGTTTGTTGCTACTTCATAACTATAGTTTTGCTACTGTTATGAATTATAATATAAATATCAGATATGCAGGATATCTGACCCATCCCCAAAAGGGTCATGACCCACAGGTTGAGAATCACTGGTGTAAATGGTCTCTGAGCCTGTGTTTCTGAAGTTGGTGTCTTAAGCACACTAGCAGCTCCTTCCAGGTGCCAAGATGAGAAGTGGAGAGCTATTCCTAATACTTATGTGTTGATCAAAATCTCCAGGCAACTAGATGGGGGAAGAGCAACATTTAAAGGGCTTTCTCCATCACCAGCACATGCCATCCTTCCTCCTTGTGTTCCTCATAAAGGAGAAGACCAGGACATTATCAGAAAAGATATCATCATGAAACACCTCATCCTCCTGCTGCCGAGCTCCAGTTGGAGCTTCAAGGGGAGGATGTTGGAGGGGAGCACAAATGTCATTCTCTGACTGGGCTCATCTGTATCATTGCTGCTGTCATTTCAGGCAAAGAAATTTAAATCTAGGAATGAGACAGTCCTATTTACACTTGAAGAATTTAAAATGTACTAGGCAAAATAATTTCACAAAACAGAAAATTATAGACATCAAAAAGGAGGAAATAACCAATACAGATTATTACCTTTGGGTGCTAACTGCACTAAAAGTGTTTTTTTTTTGATCATATCTTTATGTTTATATTATATCTACAATGATGCATTTTTATATATTTTCATATTTTATATACTCCACTATATATTTATGTGTGATCTTTATGTATACTGAATCTGTAGGTTTTACAAAAATAGGAATCAGTCTGTTTCTACTATTTTAAGGTTTTTTTTCCCCCAGCGTCAGTGTGATATCAGTATGTTACTGTGAATAGCTTGCCCTGTTCAAATGTGCCTTTTGGGAGGAGCATCTTGTAAGCATGGGATTTTCCCTGGGGGCAAATTGAGAGACAGTTAGGAAATTGAGAACATGTTTCTGTTCCTACATCTCTCAAAGCCTTGAGAGTGGGGACTGTATTCATAAATAGGGCATCCTTGAAAGCATTTCAGAGAAATTCAGTCAACAAGGGCATCCAGATGCAAGATGCACTTAATAGATGGAGCACAGGTGGCAGAGAATGGTCCTAAGAGCAATTATTGCTTTGCCTGTTTTGTGGTCACTCTTTGTGGCCTAGCAAGATAATTACTTCATTGGCAATAAAGGAAAATGATGTTTCTGGTAATGTGCCAAACAGAGAGTGACTGGTATTGAAACAGTCAGGCAGGTGACAAGATCAGGACAAGCGAGGAGCTCCTGGGATTGTATAATTAAGAACTGGAAGACACTGTCAAAAAGACAAAGCGGCAACCAACTAACTGGGAAATGATCTTTACCAACCTTACATCCGACAGAGGGCTAATATCCAAGATATACAAAGAACTCAAGAAGTTAAACTCCAGAGAGGCAAGTAACCCTATTAAAAAATGGGGTACAGAGCTAAACAAAGAGTTCTCACCTGAAGAATATCTAATGGCTGAGAAGCACCTAAAGAGATGTTCATCATCCTTAGTCATTAGGGAAATGCAAATCAAAACAACCCTGAGATTCCATCTCACACCAGTCAGGATGGCTAAGATCAAAAACACAGGAGACAGCAGTTGTTGGCGAGGATGTGGAGAAAGAGGAACACTCCTCCACTGCTGGTGGAATTGCAGGCTGGTACAACCACTCTGGAAAGCAGTCTGGCGGCTCCTCAGAAAACTGGGCATGACACTTCCGGAGGATCCGGCTATACCACTCCTGGGCATATACCCAGAGACTTTACCTGCATGCAATAAGGACACATGCTCCACTATATTCATAGCAGCCTTATTTATAATAGCCAGAAGCTGGAAAGAACCCAGATGTCCCTCAACGGAGGAATGGATTCAGAAGATGTGGTATATTTACACAATGGAATACTACTCTGCAATTAAAAACAATGAATTCACGAAATTCCTAGGCAAATGGTCAGAACTTGAAAATATCATCCTTAGTGAGGTAACCCAATCACAAAAGATCACACATGGTATGAAGTCACTGATAAGGGGATATTGACCCAGAATCTCAGAATACCCTAGACACAATCAGCATATCAATAGATTTCTAAAAAGATGGAAGGAGAGACCCCTGGTCCTGGAAAGACTGGATGTAGGGGAACGCCAGGACAGAGTAATGAGAGGGGGTTGAACGGAGAAAAGAGGGAGGGAAGGGGGCTTATGGGACTTTCGGGGAGGGAGGAAACGGGAAAGGGGAAGTGATTTGGAATGTAAATTAAAAAAATAAAATAAAATAAAATTAAAAAAAAAAAAAAAAGAACTGGATAAACTTCAGGAAGGAGAGAGGGAAGAAGAGAGGCAGGGTAAGAGAGAAAGAGGGAGGGAGGGTGGAAGGGAGGGAGGGTGGAAGGGAGGGAGGGAGAGAGCAAGAGCGAGAGAACAGTTATATAATATCACATTTTTGTTATGTGCATTGTAGTTTGGAGAAGGATAAAAAATAAAAGGCAAAAGAACAGAACAGACAAGCTAGGGAACGAGGAACGAAGCTTCTGTGGAGCAGGCAGGGAGGCTTTGTGGACAAAGGTTAGGAGTAAGCCAGGCGTCTGTCTGTAGTGTAGAAGAACTGGCCGGAAAGAAAGGCTCGATGCTAGATGCTACAGGAAGTGTGCTTGCTTTTTGAGAAAGAGGCTAGAATCAAGACAGGTAAAAGAACTGTTGAAAATCAAGTCAGAAATGTGGTCATGGGGTAGTCACTGATGGAAGACCTTTGAGATAGTTGTAAAGGCTTTGGCTTTCTGACCTGAGCATGCTGGTATTTGGAGGTCTTTATGCAGAGAAGCAGTATGTCCTGACTTACTCTGTGTGCTATTTGAAGAGGATATTGTAGGGAAGTAGGATGTAGGGAGACCATGTAGATGCTGTTGCCTTAGCACAGGTTAGAGACCATGGAGACTGGGCTCAAGATGCTAGCATTAGATGACTTAAAGCCTAATTTATTCTGAATACAGAGGGAATGGGTGGTGATGGTAAAGGGACTAAGAGTAAGAAAAGATTAAGACCGATCAATATACATATTTTTGACATGAGCAGACTTAATGCAGTTGGCACTATAAAATTTGGGACAGACTATGAGAAGAGCATCTTGGAGGTACAGAGAAGATAAAGAAATTAGTTTGGAACAGTTGTTTTTCCCCTGAGAAAAGTTCTCATTGTGACCTTGAACGCAAGCCTCTAGCTCCTGTGTCCTGGGATCACAGCTGTGTGCAAGCACACTTAGCATGGGTTGTTTTGCTTTTGCTTCTTTGGTGCTTGTTAGACCATTCCTTAAATTTACCATATATTAATTTTACAAAGTAAGAGGTTTTATTGTGACATAAACATATGTGCCTATAATGTATTTTGATTATATTCTTCCACTGCATTCCTTACATTAAAAAGATTAAGAAAGCATACATATCCATAATGTATGATGTACAGTCTTCTTTCAATTGGTATCTTTTAGTGAGGGACATGAACCTCACTATGCACAACAGCAGGTAAATGTCTGCCCTATGAAAAGTAATTACACTGGAAGATTAGAGCAGAGAGAGAGAGATGTCCTTAAGCCCAGTGACAAAAGGTATATAGTTGAGCTTGACTGCAATCTTGTCCTGGTATAGGAAGGCAGGTGAGGAGGGATGGGAAAGGGATTTCTGGGAAATGAAGTCTTGTAGCACAGACTTGGGGGTGGTGGGGGTGGGGTGGGGGTGGGGACCTTTATGTTCAGGTGAAGGCAAGTTGGTATTATACAAAGACGATTGTGTGAATAACAGGAGAGGATAATGTGGACTAGGTCAGCATGGCCTGATTATTTGTAGATTGCCACAGGCAATGAACAGGAGACATCTAGTAATGAGGTGTATGCACCAGAATGGAGAGGATCTCACAACTGGTAAAGCAGTTGGTAAGACAGAATAACATGAACTATCTTTATGCCTTCTCGACACAACTCCTCATCCCTGGGTTAATCTAGATAAGACATAAATATCTCAATTTGTAAAACCAGTATCGCCTTGAAGTTTACTTAGATTTTAGCTTGAATACAGTCATTCACTGGGAGAATAGACCAAGGCAGGTGAGGGAGGGTAGGAAACAATAAAGTATTACATTTGTGTTTCCCAACCAGCATACACTGTTGAGTTTAACCAGCTACAGTTCATCCACTGGCTTCTTGGACAACAGGCAGTGTTCCCTGGCAGCTGGCTAGGAGAGAGAATTCATAATATTATCTGTTACACAATTCATCGTTCAGTGAAATTCCTTAACTATTGGCCTTGAGTGTACCTTGATTATACCATCTACTTCCAAATAAGTCAAGACTTCTTCCCCCTCTCTCCCTCCCTCTCTCTCCCTCCTCTTTTCCTTCTCTCCGTCTTGCTCTCCCCCTCTCTCCTCTCTCTCTTCTCTTGTTCTTGTTTTATATTTTCTTCTCTTCTGCTTTTTTGCCTCATGTGTTTTCTCAAAAGTCCTAGAATTTTTGTTTTGTAGTTATATGGGTCCCAAGATAAATGTGTAATATATTTCACGGATTCAATAAAAAGTCAGCATTTCTCATTAAATCAAGTTCCAGGGCCATTTTTCTTTTAAAAGATAAAAAAAAATGTATATATATAAAAATGAATAACTATTTGGATATTTATGGATGATAATCCATGAAGTTTCTTATTGGTAGAATAGTTGATAGAAAAGCTTTTCACTTTTATATGTATCCAGAGTCCTCTGTGGCATTCTGTAGACTTATTCTTTCTCTGATATAGCTAGGACTCCAGAAATGCTGAGAACCAGAGGGGACATTTGACAGAGAGCTATTGGTAATTATTTTCAGTGGATCAGTCAAAATTCCTCCTATCATCTCTATGTTAGTGTTTCATTGTTCTTGAGTGGATTGATAGAGTCAGGTTAAACCAACCAATAATGTTCCAACCCAACTTGGGGCACAGTTGGTTCATAGATTGTCTCATGACTCGCCCCAGTGGAATCTCATGAAAGAAGATGTTTGCTAAGGTTTTTTTTGAAAGAAAAATACTGTTTATTTGGAGGGTGCTTTCAGTAATAGGCAACAATTTCACTTTTCTGGCTGGAAATTTACCTTAGTTAATTGTCCAAAGGGGATGTAACTTTAGGGGAAACTAACCCCACAGAAGACAGAGAAGAAGAGAAAGGAAATGGGTTCTATCTAGAAGAATCAATTTATCTGGAGAATCTGAACTTTCCAATTTCACAGACCAAGAAATATCCTTCATTACCAGGTAAGGTAGTTTTTCTATTCTCAACCACCCTAAGGATTTTTGGTAATATAAAGAGCTGTAGAAATTCAAGAGATATAATCGTTTTTTTAAAATTTTTTATTAGGTATATTCTTTATTTACATTTCAAATGATTTCCCTCTTACTGGTTCCCCCCCTCCCCAAAAGTCCCATATGCCCTGCCCTCTTCCCTCCCCCTGCTCCCCAACCAACCCACTCCTGCCTCCCTTTCCTTGTATTCCCCTACACTGTCACATTGAGCCCTTCCAGGACCAGGCACCTCTCCTTCCTTCTTCTTGGGTATCCTTTGATATGTTAATTGTTCCTTAGGTATTCCAAGCTTCTGGGCTAATATCCACTTATCAGTGAGTGCATATCATGTGTGATGTTTTGTGAATGGGTCACCTCAAGAGATATAATCTTGAAAGTTAACAGTGGGGCTGGAGAGATGGCTCAGAGGTTAAGAGCACTGGCTACCCTTCCAGATGACTCAGGATCAATTCCCAGCACCCACATGGCAGCTCACTCCTGTCTGTGAGTCCTGTTCCAGGGCATCTGATGTTCTCACACAGACAAATTTGCAATTAAAACATCAATGAGCATAAAATAAAAATAATTTTTTAAAAAAGAAAGCTACTGTGCTGTGTGGATAAGAACTGGGGGAAAGTAGTTTGCTGGGCAAGGTTGTTAGCAAGAATGAAGGAAAACAAAATTAACACGTAGAAAATACTGATTTTTCTCTAAGTTCAACAGACTGTAGAAATTAGACATTGGTGTTAAAACCTAGTCTTTGGTTTCAGAGATGCTGTAATTCTGGTCCCAGGGCATCTGATGCCCTTGGATTGTTTATTGCTTAAGCAATGCAGAAAGGTCTGCATGAATGATTTGCTCCAAAAAGTAGATTTACTTGTCTCATACAATTTTTTCGAGAGTCAAACAAGATCATACATATAAATATTCCACATAGGGCCTGGCATAGAGTGAACATTCTATAAACTTCAGCTGTATAATATCATTATTAATGAGAGTACTAATATTTCTACTGTCATGGATGTCTAATACGTTTTCGAGAAATTAGAAGAAGACAGGTAGGTTGATGGTGATTATAAAACTAAGAGAATTTACAGTTATTTATAGTATAATGCAGTCAGTGTTCTTTGGTTTTGATTTGTAGTTATTTATGCCACATTGCAGTATTGTTTGGTTTCTCAGTCACTTTACTATTCAGATACCGTATTTTAGCAATAATATATATTGTGAGAATGGTTAATATTCATAAACATTTCTTATGGAGGTTGCTAATTAGGCTATCACATGGTTATGTTCCCTTTAGGAACCTGAGACAATATTGAGCCCTTGCTTTACGGAGCCTATATGTTCCATCTGTTAAGTGTTTCCCCAACTCTCTTTCATTATAAACTATTTTATACACTATATTATTATCATTTCTCCTCTTTCCCCTCCTGTCCAGTTCTCCCCGACTCTTTACTCACTCTACTCCTAGTAGGTCCCATCTAATTTTTAGCACTATGTAAATAATTTAAACTCCAACTACCCTGACTTAATTACTTGGTTCTTTCTATTCAGAGTGGTTTTATTATAGGCATTTATCCCTACTCAGTTTCATTCTTTATTTTAATTTCCATGTGTTGACCCAGACACAGTAACATTCCCTAGAAATGGATGCCTAGAAGTGAATAGAACTTTCTAGGGGAATAGACTTTGTTTTAGAGAGAATTTCTTACCAGAGATTCTGTCACTTAGGTTTAGACTCTGTAACTCATCAGAGGTTTTTTTTAGAATTTCAGCATTATACGCTGGCTTTACCCTTTCAGTATTTTGAGTATGTGGAATGCAGTCACCTGAGTGCTGTCTAATGATTCTCCTGGCAAGTTTCTGGAGTGAGCATCATCACTCAACCTGGACTACAGAGGGGGAAGAGGGAGAGAGAGAGAGAGAGAGAGAGAGGCGGAAGGATCATTTCTATCACACTTTTTCAAACATTAACCCTTTTGGTGCTTTTACAACAGCAATTAGGAGAGAGAAATGTTTGAGATTCTATCTTACATTGTTAAAAGACAAGCTATTATCGTTGTGAACTTAGTATCTCTTAGAAAACAAAATGCCAGTGGCAGGAAGTGGGAGAGAAGTGCTCCATCCTCAAGTAACCAGTGAGACAGAAGTTTACTGCATGTTTATGAAAGGAGAGTTCCAGGCTCGAACCTACTGTAGCTCATTCTTAAAGGGAAGAGATGCGTTGAGTGACTGAGTTTATGTACCAAGGACCTTTAAGACAACCTAGACAACTAGTAGGAACAGGCCTGGGGCACTTCTGTGCCTAATTCATCTGATTAGCCTCTAAAAGAGGTTCAGAGTGACTTCCTTTGTGGGGTTAAGAAGAGAAGTGGTTATTGCTCCAGGAAAGCCCTAAAGCACATCACAGGGCTTGAGGGCTTGTTTCCATCCTGAGACTGCTTCTCCATTGGCAGCTTTGAGAAACCTGCTCTTCACTTTCCTCTTTTACAAAATGGAAAGTGAGACAAGATGAGCCTGGTTCCCCATGCAGCATCCAAGCACCAATGTTCTAGGAAAGAACTTACCCAAGATACACTGTTATGGCCATGCCAGAGCAGATGGCTCAGAAAGCAATACACTGAGGATTGATTGTCCCATAGCCTTCCCACTGGAGAAATTAAGCTGAGGAGCTGGTAATTTGTGCCTAGGGCTATATTTGAGGTGCCCAAGGAAAGCCTGAGGACACTTTGTGCAAGAAATCAAATTTGGAATTATGAAGCACAACTTCAAAGCCTGCCAGAGTTAAAAGTGTGAGCCAGAAAAGAAGTAATACTGTGTGAGACCACAAAAGGAAAAGAATTTGCAAATGTCTCCGGTCCAGGCTCTACCACTCTGTTTTATAGCCTTTCCCTGGTTCTGTGGTACCTGCCTCTTAGGACAAAAGGTCATCAAATAGTGTAATGCCAGAGATGGAGAAAGAGCAGACAAACCACACAGGACACTGTTGCAGGAAGTCATAACTTCTGCCAGAGGAGTGTGGCTGCTCTCAGTGAAAGTTCATCTTTAGGACCCATCAAAAACCAGCTAGATGCAATATGTTAATGAAGCTAAATTTTATTTCATTTACCTCCCCTTTATTAGCTGTGAAGCAGCTTATTCTTGCTATTTGTGAAGATCCTGAATAATTGATTAGGAATGGTTAGAAGCTAAAGGGTGTATTTGGACAAAATGTACATCAAGTCCCCAAGTCCCCAAGTCCCATGGTCATCAGTGTGGCTGTGGTGTATAGAACAGGAGGGCCTGTTTGTGGGCATCATGCTGAGGCACATGGAGGATCAATATTTATATAGTTGTAACTGTGAACTCAGATTTTATGTAACTCAGAATTTATGCAATCTACTATGTAGACTAAGTCTTTTGTAGAACTTTCCCCCCTGTGAAGTAGCTGTGATACTCAAACTGCTATATAGTTTTGAGTACCACATATGGCCAAAGTAGGACACAAGTAAACTCTGCTCTACATAGAACATAATCATTAGGATAGACCATGAAAAGAAAAGAACTTTAAAAACCATTAAAGCCAGGAACACTGAAACACAAATCAGTCACACTGAAACCACAACACTGGCTTTACCTTCCATTTCATCACTGGCACCCCGTAAAATAATTGAAACAGTTGCTTCTGATATTTTCTTGGAATAGTGGACAATACAATATGCTGTGATTGGACCCTCTTCTTGGTTCATTCCATTACATCATGGGTGGATGTCAGCAACACCATCGGAAAAGCCAGCTGGCTCAAGGAGGAAGGCGTGGTACCGTGCGCATGCCCAGAAAGCTCCTGCAATGAGCCCGGTGGAGTGGTCAAGCATTTGTTCCAGAAATGATTTCCAGGGCATTAGCTGTAATCAAGTGCCTTCATAAAGGGCTAATCTTCTAGCTAAATATACTCAAACGGCTTCTGTTATGGGGATTGTGACCCATGGGAAAAGACCATGGAGTCAATCCATTTATCCTTAAAAGATTTATTGATTGGCTAGCAGGATGAACAGTCTCTGAGGAGATAAACCACAAGAAGACCTCCAGTATCTATGTAAACAAGCAAAAACTAGTCTATTCTGCTAAGTGGTTAAGGCACTCAAAACAATCTTTGGGTATCTGCATAAATCAGTTACAGAAGCAACAAAAGCTGTTAGTCAAAGCATAACAAGTAGATAGTCACCACTGTACATTTTTGGGTGTAGATCATTGAGTCAGGATAATTGAGAACTTATCTCCCAGGGACTAGAGTCAGAGACAAATGACTAGTGGGTACTAAGATGGATGCCTAGCATAAAATGGAATTTCTTTGGCCATCACACTCCTCACTGGCTCTAGATAATATGAATCAAATAATTGATTCACATCTATGTAGGGTTAAAGTTGATATTTTAACTGTATTGAATATATATGTATGTATATGTGTGTGTGTGTCCCATTTATGATACAAGGGCCTTTGATAACTTCCAGAAGTAACAGAAGGAGTAGATTTTAGTCTATCATATTCTTCACTGGCTCTAGGAGAATCAGCTGGGGAACTAAATTTTAGGGTTCTGGTATTTATATAGTGTTTGACATTGACTCTTATAAGCTATCATTAGGATGCATTAGCAGCAAGACAGAGAAAATAAACACCTGTTTTTACCCAGGAAAAATTTGGTAATTATGAATTAAGCCATTTAATCAGATCCAAGCCCCCATCTTGAATAACCCTTTTGTAAATTCTCTCATTTTAACAGGTATTTTTAATACTGAAGGAGTCTGGAGTCTAGTATGATCGTTGTATGTCAATAGGCATCCTAGATAGTTATTTGTCCTCTTTGACAGTGATAGGGAAATGACTCCTTTGGTAGAGGGGAACTGGTTTCCTTTGGACCTAACATTCCAGCCTGTTGTTAATGATACAGGGTAATGTAGTCATTTTTGTAACTGCTTCTCAGCTGAAATAGGACATTGTTGTTGGGGCCCAGGAAGCCTGGAATGTCAGACAAAAGGTGGAAGAGACAGGGTACATCTGGTTTGCTATCCATATTCTATTGAACCGTCTGGGGTCCAGCAAAGTGTAAGTAGTTTTGTAGAGTCTGGGGTTCTGGCCTGAAACTGGAGTTCAAGCTGGTAGGAAATTTTGTCAAAAAACATCTGGTTTACATCAGCTTTCAGCAAGTTCAGGGCTTGCTAGTTTTGAAGGACCACCTGAGGCTGGTGTATTTGGAGCATTTTGTAGTCTTCAGTTGACTGGAAATCTGCTGGGACAAATATAGACTAGGAACAGGAGGTAAAGTTAAAGATTTTAGGGGAAAATCTTAACTCCATGGATTAATGTCAAAACTCTGAACTTTTGAAGTTCTTAATATAACAATAGCACAGCTAGAGAGGAAGAAATCTGAAAAAAAAAACCTTAGTTGTTTTATATATATCTTTAACCATTATTTTAGACTTTCATAACTTGATTTTATATACCTTAAATCATTTTAGACCACTATAGCTTATTTAAGCTTTTATGTACTCAGATCTTTATATATCTTAAATTACATTTTTAGATCCTTATAACTTAAGTTTTCATATTTTAGACCTTTACAACTTGTGGCCTACATAAGTTTCCTAGTCCCTTATAAATTTTATTAATTGTACTTTTTTTTCTTTTTTTGGTTTTTCAAGACAGGGTTTCTCTGTATAGCCCTGGCTGTCCTGGAACTCACTCTCTAGACCAGGCAGGACTTGAACTCAGAAATACGCCTGTCTCTGCCTCCCAAGTGCTGGGATTAAAGGTGTGTGCCACTGTTGCCCAGCTTAATTTGTGCTTTTAATCTAATTATCTACCATGAGACAACCACATAGGTGGTTGATTACCGAAAGCAGTTGTTGCTAAAGTTAGCCATCAATATCATCAGAGATATGAGAAGGATACATTTAAGCAGGAAGTACAATTTGAAATGGCCTTTATATCAATTAAAATGACAGGGACTTATCTAGACAATTATCCTAGGATCCTCCATTGTGGTCTTGGGGATAGAGGTCATCAGTCTTCCAAGCAGTCATGCAGGACAGTGTTAAGTCTTTCATTGTCACAAAGGGCAGTTTGGCCTTTAGCTTTCTGACCCACAAGATCTGGAAGACTCATTTTTGTATGTGAGGAACTTGAGAGACTGGCCTTCCTTGTGTGGCAAAAAGAGACTGCCAATTTTCTATCTACCTCCCCTATCTCATATATCCATCTCTGTCTCATATCTTGAATCTATCTCTATCTTGTATCTACATTTTGATACGGGTCCTGGCAGTAGGAAAGGCATGAGGCAATCTTTTGCCCAGTGGTTAGAGCTACTATAATCCAGGTGGAGTCATTTGTGTCCTGATTCTTTGGAAGAAACCTTAGAGCTGCTGCTAGCATCTAGCAATTTTGTTTATCATGGGAAGCTTTATTAAATTAAGCATTTTAAATAAATATTCAGCAAAACTCTTAGAAGCAAGAGGGCCAATACTTAGTTTATTGAGTATATTTAATTTTAAATAAATTTCATATTTATTTACTTTGAAAACATATACAGAGGGTAAATAAAACTTGTCCCTGCAAATGAATTGCATTTTTACTTAGCAAGGTTTATAAGAATAGTTTTGAGCACATTGAGATTTTAGACAGAGATTTTTATTTTATAACCAGTTTGTGTCTGCAGATGTTGACAAATAACCTGAAAAGCTTAATAAGTATTTTTTTCTTATCAAGTCATTAAGTTGCAGAATAATATATGTATCTGTAACCTAGGAGCCATTAAGCAGAAAACTATAAACATCAGGCATATATAGAACTGAGAAAATGTTGGCATAATTTGTTTTTGTTTTCTTTATGAATTTTAGTTTTATAGGTCTAAATTTTAGTCATTTTAAAGCACTTAGTATCCTTTCTTGAGCTGTTTTGTTTTTATCTCTTTGTCCTAGAGTCAGATGGCCTTCTGACCTAGGACAGAGATTTTGGAGGAAAATTTTCAACAACTATGCTTGGGTACAAAGAGGAAGGCCATACCCTAACACCAGAGCCAGCTTTTAAAAGACATTATCTATATCCAAAAAGATGCTTAACCCTTGAAAAACCAAATTTACTGATCAGAAGGAGAGACCAGGCAAGTAGAACACAAAGAAGGCTTGGAGATAAAAAAAAAAATTGGGGGTTCATACTAGCTGCAGTAGTGCAGGAAGTGACAGCTAGTGAAGCAGGGGGCTTATGGTGCCCACCATGGCACCTGCATCACCCCAGCCAGTGATGGGGGAGTGGCCACAGCCAGGGCTCCATGGTCAGAGACAGGAGACATCTGGGAGATAGGGTAAATAAGAGAAAAGAGGCATTCTTCAGAAAAAGACCAAGAGAAAAGAATTGCAAACAGGAGGGCATAAGAGGAATGTTTAATGTACCCGTGGGATTTAAACAGCAGACTTCAGTGAGCCAGTGTGAAGGATAGAAACAGAACAAGCTAGAAGCAAGTTCCCTGGAGGGGGTGTGGGGGCTAGTGTATAGGCAGCAGGAGCAGTCTGCCTCTCAAAAATCATGAAAATGTAGCATGCATTTCAGGGTCAGCTTGGCTGTGCTTAGTTTAATTCTCATCTCTGCAGCAAAGCTTGAAAACACAAATCCAGTAGACACCAAAGAACAATAGAAAAAGACAGTATAACAACACAATCAGAAAAAATAAAAAAAATAAAAAGGAGCCAGATAAACTCAGACATACGACAGCCACCTTTACTCATACACCAAAACCAGAAGGACAGTCCCTCTGCCCCAGAGACTGGGCCTTTAATAACATCAGATCTCATCTTTTGTCTCTCCAAATGTCTAGACTTCAAAGCAGAACAAAACAACTCATAAATCAGTCCAAGCTTTGGAAGCACATTGGCTGGCAATTCTTACATTTATTTTGCTTTCAATTTGTAAATTTGGGATAATTGCAGTCTGGGATCTCTGGGACCTATCAAGTCTACTTTGGACTTGCTCTCTCTGAGGCCTAGTTCTTACCAGCAACCTTTAATCTGCAGTAGCCTTGTAGTCTGGGCTCCCTTGGGCCTATGAAGGTCATCTTAGACTTGCTCCCTATGAGGTCTATCACAGACTCCTGGCTGAGTCTGGGGTCACCCTGGGATCTTGCTGTGGCCTCCAAATGTTATGATGTTTGTAACCCCAGGTAAAAGATCATAGACTCAATCCAATTATGTTTAAAATTTATTGGATGAACAATTTTAGTCAAATTTGAGACTGCTGTGAGAAGGGGGTTGAGGGAAGACTTTTAAGGGGAAAAGCCACAAGAAGACCTCCAGTATCTAGGCAAGTAATCAAAAACTTGTCGATTCTGCCTAATTAAGTGGTTAAGGCAATTCCAAACAATCTTTGGGTATCTGTATAAGCATGTTACAGAAGCAAAAAAAACAAACAAACAAAAAAACCAGTCATGTCATAACGAGTAGACATTCACTGCTGTACATTTCTTAGTATGGATCACTAAGTCAGGGTTGATGGAAACTTATCTTCCATGGATTGGAGTCAGAGACAAATGACTAGTGGTTACCAAGATGGATGCCTGGCAAGTGATGCTTTAGCCATCACACTTGCTTACAATTTTAAAAGGTTATTCCATTATCAAGATGGCAGGGAATATGGTGGCAACAGGGCAGGCATAGTACTGGAGAAGTATCTAAGAGCTTTATATACTGATGCACAGTAAGCAGATAGATAGATAGATAGACAGACAGACAGACAGACAGACAGACACAGACACAGACACAGACACAGAGAGACTGGGCCTCTTAATCCATTCTCAACAAAACACCTCCTCCACCAAGTACCCCTATAGGGCCACACTTCCTAATCATTCCAAAACAAAGTATGTAAATATATGAGTCTGCAGAGGACATTCGAATTCAAACACATGAGGATCTCCATTGCTAGTCACTTTTCCTGCAAATGACAGTTTCATTCTTCTTTACAGCTAATTCAATCTTCATTGTGTGCACGTGTGTGTGTGTGTGTGTGTGTGTGTGTGCACGTGTGCCTCTATTTGTCACCTTTCCTGCATCCTTTGGTTTGTTAATAGGCATCTAAACCGGCCCCATGCCTTGTGAATACTGACGAGTGGACATTTTATTCATGTTTTATTCATGTTTTACTGTGGCAGTACATGCTGCTTTTACAATGGAGCAATACTTCCATCCAGTTGCACAACTGTAACACCAATGAGCTGTGACTCTTGGGAAGTGAAGAGACTCTGGTCTATTGCTCACTGAAGTCAGCCAGCCACTCGCAGCCACCAGTGTCACAGCTGGTCTCTCTTCCCAAGATCCATTTCTCTCTTGTTAACTAACAAGTCCCAGCTTCTTAGCCTGAGCTTTGAAGTGTACCAGTGCTTCATAAACATATCAGTCTGCTTATTTACTTATTTAAAGTGTTTCTACATAATTTTAGAAGCTGTTGTTCTGAATCGTCACTGTCACTCACAAATGGTTCTTTGATATCATCTTGTGCAAATGGGGGTTGATTAAGTGATTGTCATGGTCTCCCTATCTCGAAGGTGACACCCGTGTTCTGAACCTTCCCAGTCTTAGTGCGTATGTTTCCTCACTGTCGCTCTGATGGATACTGACTCTTGCTGTTGTTAGACGCATTCTTGGTTTCCTCTTTTTTTTTTTTTAATTTTTTTTATTTTTTAATTTTTATTTTTATTTTCTGTATTCTTTATTTACATTCCAAATGCTTTCCCCTTTCCCAGTTCCCCCACTCCCTGAAAGTCTCATAAGCCCTCTTCCGTCCCCCTGTTCCCCATTTACCTAAGAATTTCAAGAATTCATTGTTTTTAATTGCTGAGTAGTATTCCATTGTGTAAATATACATGGAAAATATCTCTGATAAAAATGAAGAAATATATAGAAAAACAAGTTAAGATTGACTATTTCATGGAAAAATTATACAGATAAAATGGTAGGCATAAAAATATTCCTAAAGTGATTGAAAGTGGAATTATAAACATTTTCTAATAAAATTGAAAATCTACAAGGAAAATATTTCTGATAAAACTCAAGAAATATATAGAAAAACACGTTAAAACTATTTCATGAAAAATTATACAGATAAGATGGTAGGCATAAAAATATTCCTAAATTGACTGGAAGTAGAAGTAAAACCATTTTTGATAAAATTGAAGATTTACATTGAAAATATCTCTGATAAAATTGAAGAAATTTATACAGATAAATTGGTAGGAAATAAAATATTCCTAAGTTGATTGAAAGTAGAATTATAACCATTTTCTGATAAAATTGAAGATTTACATGGAAAATATTTCTGATAAAATTGAAAAAAATATACGGAAAAACATTAAAAATGAAGATTATCATGGAAAATTATACAGATAAAATGGTAGGCATAAAATATTTCTAAGTTGATTGAAAGTGAAATTATAAATATTTTCTGATAAAATTGAAGATTTACATGAAAATATCTCTGATAAAATTGAAGAAATATATAAAATACACGTTAAGATTGAGTATTTCATGGAAAAATTATACAGATAAAATGGTAGCCATAGAAATATTCCTAAGTTTTTTTTCTTTATTTTTTTTTATTTTCTAAGTTTTTTTAATTTACATTCCAAATCATTTCCCCTTTCCTGTTTCTTCCCTCCCCAAAAGTCCCATAAGCCCCCTTCCCTCCCTCTTTTCTCAATTCAACCCCCTCTTGTTTCTCTGTCCTGGCGTTCCCCTACATCCAGTCTTTCCAAGACCAGGGGTCTCTCCTTCCATCTTCTTAGAAATCTATTGATATGCGAATTGTATCTAGGGTATTCCGAGATTCTGGGTTAATATCCCCTTATCAGTGACTGCATACCATGTGTGTTCTTTTGTGATTGGGTTACCTCACTAAGGATGATATTTTTAAGTTCTGACCATTTGCCTAGGAATTTCGTGAATTCATTGTTTTTATTTTATTTTTATTTTTATTCTTTTTTTTATTTTCTAAGTTTTTTTTTATTTACATTCCAAATCATTTCCCATTTCCCGTTTCCTCACTCCCCGAAAGTCCCATAAGCCCCCTTCCCTCCCTCTTTTGTCCATTCAATCCTCTCTCGTTTCTCTGTCCTGGCGTTCCCCTACATCCAGTCTTTCCAGGACCAGGGGGTCTCTCCTTCCATCTTCTTAGAAATCTATTGCTATGCGAATTCTGTCTAGGGTATTCTGAGATTCTTGGTTAATATCCCCTTATCAGTGACTGCATAAAATGTGTGTTCTTTTGTGATTGGGTTACCTAACTAAGGATGATTTTTTTAAGTTCTGACCATTTGCCTAGGAATTTCGTGAATTCATTGTTTTTAATTGCAGAGTAGTATTCCATTGTGTAGATATACCACATCTTGTGAATCCATTCCTCTGTTGAGGGACATCTGGGTTCTTTCCAGCTTCTGGCTATTATAAATAAGGCTGCTATGAACATAGTGGAGCATGTGTCCTTATTGCATGCAGGTAAAGCCTCTGGATATATGCCCAGGAGTGGTATAGCTGGATCCTCCGGGAGTGTCATGCCCAGTTTTCTGAGGAACCGCCAGACTGCTTTCCAGAGTGGTTGTACCAGCTTGCAATTCCACCAGCAGTGGAGGAGTGTTCCTCTTTCTCCACATCCTCGCCAACAACTGCTGTCTCCTGTGTTTTTGATCTTAGCCATTCTGACTGGTGTGAGATGGAATCTCAGGGTTGTTTTGATTTGCATTTCCCTAATGACTAAGGATGATGAACATCTCTTTAGGTGCTTTTCAGCCATTAGATATTCTTCAGGTGAGAACTCTTTGTTTAGATCTGTGCCCCATTTTTTTTTTTTTAAATTTTATTTTATTTTATTTTTTTAATTTACATTCCAAATCACTTCCCCTTTCCCGTTTCCTCCCTCCCCGAAAGTCCCATAAGCCCCCTTCCCTCCCTCTTTTCTCCGTTCAACCCCTTCTCATTACTCTGTCCTGGCGTTCCCCTACATCCAGTCTTTCCAGGACCAGGGGTCTCTCCTTCCATCTTTTTAGAAATCTATTGATATGCTGATTGTGTCTAGGGTATTCTGAGATTCTGGGTCAATATCCCCTTATCAGTGACTTCATACCATGTGTGATCTTTTGTGATTGGGTTACCTCACTAAGGATGATATTTTCAAGTTCTGACCATTTGCCTAGGAATTTCGTGAATTCATTGTTTTTAATTGCAGAGTAGTATTCCATTGTGTAAATATACCACATCTTCTGAATCCATTCCTCCGTTGAGGGACATCTGGGTTCTTTCCAGCTTCTGGCTATTATAAATAAGGCTGCTATGAATATAGTGGAGCATGTGTCCTTATTGCATGCAGGTAAAGTCTCTGGGTATATGCCCAGGAGTGGTATAGCCGGATCCTCCGGAAGTGTCATGCCCAGTTTTCTGAGGAGCCGCCAGACTGCTTTCCAGAGTGGTTGTACCAGCCTGCAATTCCACCAGCAGTGGAGGAGTGTTCCTCTTTCTCCACATCCTCGCCAACAACTGCTGTCTCCTGTGTTTTTGATCTTAGCCATCCTGACTGGTGTGAGATGGAATCTCAGGGTTGTTTTGATTTGCATTTCCCTAATGACTAAGGATGATGAACATCTCTTTAGGTGCTTCTCAGCCATTAGATATTCTTCAGGTGAGAACTCTTTGTTTAGCTCTGTACCCCATTTTTTAATAGGGTTACTTGCCTCTCTGGAGTTTAACTTCTTGAGTTCTTTGTATATCTTGGATATTAGCCCTCTGTCGGATGTAAGGTTGGTAAAGATCATTTCCCAGTTAGTTGGTTGCCGCTTTGTCTTTTTGACAGTGTCTTTTGCCTTGCAAAAACTTTGTAATTTAATGAGGTCCCATTTGTCTATTCTTGATCTTAGAGTATAAGCTATTGGAGTTCTGTTCAGGAAATTCTCCCCTGTGCCCATATGTTCAAGGTTCTTCCCTAGTTTCCCTTCTATTAGTTTCAGTGTGTCTGGTTTTATGTGGAGATCTTTGATCCACTTAGAATTGAGCTTAGTGCAAGGAGATAAGGATGGGTCAATTTGCATTCTTCTGCATGTTGACCTCCAGCTGAGCCAGCACCATTTGTTGAAAAGGCTATCTTTTTTCCACTGGATGGTTTTAGCTCCTTTGTCAAAGATCAAGTGACCATAGGAGTGTGGATTCATTTCTGGGTCTTCAATTCTGTTCCATTGATCTACATGTCTGTTACTGTACCAATACCATGCAGTTTTTAACACTATTGCTCTGTAGTACAGCTTGAGGTCCGGGATACTGATTCCCCCAGAGGTTCTTTTACTCTTGAGAATAGTTTTAGCTATTCTGGGTTTTCTGTTATTCCAGATGAATTTTTGAATTGCTCTTTCTAACTCTATGAAGAATTGAGTTGGGATTTTGATGGGGATTGCATTGAATCTGTGTATTACTTTTGGTAAGATGCTCATTTTTACTATATTAATCCTGCCAATCCATGAGCATGGCAGATTTTTCCATCTTCCGAGGTCTTCTTCAATTTCTTTCTTCAGAGACTTGAAGTTCTTGTCATACAGATCTTTCACTTGTTTGGTTAGCGTCACGCCAAGATACTTAATATGGTTTGTGGCTATCGTAAAGGGTATTATTTCTCTTACTTCTTTCTCAGCCTGCTTATCCTTTGAGTATAGGAAGGCTTCTGACTTGCTTGAGTTGATTTTATATCCGGCCACTTTGCTGAAGTCGTTTATCAGCTGTAGGAGTTCTCTGGTGGAGTTCTTTGGGTCGCTTATGTATACTATCATATCGTCTGCAAATAGTGATAGTTTGACTTCTTCCTTTCCAATTTGTATCCCTTTGACCTCTTTTTCTTGTCTAATTGCTCTAGCTAGAACTTCAAGTACTATATTGAAAAGATATGGAGAGAGAGGGCAGCCTTGTCTAGTCCCTGATTTTAGTGGGATTGCTTCAAGTTTCTCTCCGTTTAGATTGATGCTGGCTACTGGTTTGCTGTAAATTGCTTTTACTATGTTTAGATATGGGCCTTGAATTCCTGATCTTTCCAAGACCTTTAGCATGAAAGGATGCTGAATTTTGTCAAATGCTTTCTCAGCATCTAATGAGATGACCATGTGGTTTTTTTCTTTGAGATTGTTTATGTAGTGGATTACATTGATGGATTTCCTTATATTGAACCATCCCTGCATCCCTGGGATGAAGCCTACTTGATCGTGGTGAATGATCGTTTTGATGTGTTCTTGGATTCGGTTGGCAAGAATTTTATTGAGTATTTTTGCATCGATATTCATAAGAGAGATTGGCCTGAGATTCTCTTTCTTTGTCGGATCTTTGTGTGCTTTTGGTATTAGTGTAATTGTGGCTTCATAGAACGAGTTGGGTAGTGTTCCTTCTGTTTCTATTTTGTGGAACAGTTTGAAGAGTATTGGTGTTAGGTCTTCTTTGAAGGTCTGATAGAATTCTGCACTAAAACCATCTGGACCTGTGCTTTTTTTGGTTGGAAGACTTCCAATGACAACTTCTATTTCTTCAGGGGTTATAGGACGGTTTAGATGGTCTATTTGATCCTGATTTAATTTTGGTACTTGGTATCTGTCAAGGAAATTGTCCATTTCCTCAAGATTTTCTAGTTGTGTTGAATACAGGTTTTTGTAGTAGGATCTGATGATTTTTTGAATTTCCTCAGTTTCTGTTGTTATCTCTCCCTTTTCGTTTCTGATTTTATTAATTTGGATACTATCTCTGTGCCCTCTGGTTAGTCTGGCTAAGGGCTTATCTATCTTGTTGATTTTCTCAAAGAACCAACTCCTCGTTTTGTTGATTCTTTGTATGGTTTTATTTGTTTCTACTTGATTGATTTCAGCCCTGAGTTTGATGATTTCCTGCCTTCTACTCCTCTTTGGTGTATTTGCTTCTTTTTGTTCCAGGGCTTTCAGGTGTGCCATTAAGCTGTTAGTGTATGCTGTCTCCCGTTTCTTTTTGGCGGCACTCAGGGCTATGAATTTTCCTCTTAGCACTGCTTTCATTGTGTCCCATAAGTTAGGGTATGTTGTGCCTTCATTTTCATTAACTTTCAAAAAGTCTTTGATTTCTTTCTTTATTTCCACCTTGACCAAGTTATCATTGAGTAGAGCATTGTTCAGCCTCCATGTGTACGTGGGTTTTCTTTTGTTTTTGTTGCCATTGAAGACCACCCTTATTCCATAGTGATCTGATAGGAGGCATGGGATTATTTCTATCTTCTTGTATCTGTTGAGGTCTGATTTGTGACCAATTATATGGTCAATTTTGGAGAAGGTACCATGAGGAGCTGAGAAGAAGGTGTATTCTTTAGCTCTAGGATTAAATGTTCTATATATATCAGTTAGTTCCATTTGGTCCAAGGCTTCAATTAGATTCACTGTGTCCCTGTTTAGTTTCTGCTTTCCTGAACGATCCATTTCAGAGAGCGGGGTGTTGAAGTCACCCACTATTATTGTGTGCGGTGCGATGTGTGCTTTGAGTTTTAGTAAAGTTTCTTTTACGAATGAGGGTGCCCTTGCATTTGGAGCATAGATATTCAGGATTGAGAGTTCTTGATGGTGGATTTTTCCCTTGATCAGTATGTAGTGTCCTTCTGTGTCTTTTTTGATGACTTTGGGTTGAAAATCAATTTTATCCGATATTAGGATGGCTACTCCACCTCGTTTCTTGGGGCCATTTGCTTGTAAAATTGTTTTCCAGCCTTTTACTCTGAGGTAGTGTTTGTCTTTGACACTGAGGTGCGTTTCCTGCATGCAGCAAAAAGCTGGGTCCTGTTTACGTATCCAGTCTGCTAGTCTATGTCTTTTAATTGGGGAGTTGAGACCATTGATATTAAGAGAGATTAAGGCATAGTGATTATTGCCATCTGCCATTCTTGACGCTATCTTTATGTTTGAGTGGTTATCTACTTTTGGGTTTGATTCAAGAAGGTTATTATCTCATTTTTTCCAGGGTGTTGTTTCTCTCCCTGTATTGGAGGTTTCCACCTATTATCCGTTGCAGGGCTGGATTTGTGGAAAGATATTGTGAAAATTTGGTTTTATCATGGAATATCTTGGTCTCTCCATCTATGGTGATTGAGAGTTTTGCTGGGTATAGTAGTCTAGGCTGGCATTTGTGCTGTCTTAGTGTCTGCATGAGATCTGCCCAGGATCTTCTGGCTTTCATAGTCTCTGGTGAGAAGTCTGATGTGATTCGGATAGGTCTTCCTTTGTATGTTACTTGGCCCTTTTCTCTTACTGCATTTAGTATTCTTTCTTTGTTTAGAACATTCGGTGTTTTGATTATTATGTGACGGGAGGTATTTCTGTTCTGGTCCAGTCTGTTTGGAGTTCTGTAGGCTTCTTGTATGTTCATCGGCATCTCTCTCTTTAAGTTAGGGAAGTTTTCCTCCATAATTTTGTTGAAGATGTTTACTGGCCCTTTAAGTTGCAAATCTTCACTCTCATCTATACCTATAATCCTTAGGTTTGGTCTTCTCATTGTGTCCTGGATTTCCTGGATATTTTGGGTTACGCGTTTTTTGCATTTTGCATTTTCTTTGACTGTTGAGTCGATGCTTTCTATGGAATCTTCAGCACCTGAGATTCTTTCTTCCATCTCTTGTATTCTATTGTTGATGTTTGCTGACTCCTGATTTCTTCCCAAGGTTTTCTATCTCCAAAGTTGTCTCCCTTTGTGATTTCTTAGTTGTTTCTACTTCCTTTTTTAGTTCCTGGATGGATTTGCTGAGATCCTTCACTTGTTTGTTTGTATTTTCCTGTATTTCTTTAAGGTATTTTTGCATTACCTCTTTCAGGATTTCTTCCTGATGACCCACGTTCTCCTGCATTTCTCTGAGCGATTTTTGTGTTTCCTCCTCATGGGATTCCATCTGTTGATCCATCGTCTCCTGCATTTCTTTAAGCAGTTCTCGTGTTTCCTTTGTAAGGGCATCTAACCGTTGATTCATTTCTTTAAGCAATTTTTGTGTTGCCTCCTTATGGGCATCCGTCTGTTGACCCATATTCTTCTGCATTTCTTTATGCAAATTTTGTGATTCCTTTGTGAGTGCATCTACCCGTTGATTCATCTTGTTAAGTGATTTTTGTGTTGTCTCCTTGTGCGCCTCCATCTTTTGATCCATGTTCTCCCGCATTTCTCTAAGCGATTTTTGTGTTTCCTTTGTAAGGGCTTCTAACCGTTGATTCATGGTTTCCTGTAACTCTTTATGAGATTTATTTGTGTCCTTCTTGTGATCCTCTAATAGCATCATGAGAAGTGATTTTAAATCCAGATCTTGTCTTTCGGGTGTGGTGGGGTATCCAGGACTTGCTGCTGTTGGAGAGTTGGGTTCGGATGGTCCCACATTACTTTGATTACTGTTAGTAACATTCCTACGTTTGCCTTTTGCCATCTGGATACCTCTGGTGTTAGTTGGTCCTGCTGCCACTGGCTGTTGGTTGGACCTCCTGTGAGCTTGCAAAGCTATTTCTGCCCCCCCTGGATTACCAGGATTCCCCTGGCACCGATTTCTGGGGCCTGCCTGCTCCTGAGTGACTTTGGAGCCCTAATGTGCTTTGCCCCAAGTGATCTTATATTGGGGAGGCCTTGCACATCTAAAGGCTCAGCCTAGTGGATTCCTGGAGCAGAGGTCGCCAAAGGGAGGCTGGCAGGCTCCTGCCCTGTGCAGGGGTGTGTGATCTCTCCTGGGGGGGGGAGGGGGCGTCCCTCTGCCAGGCAGAAGTCCCACAGCAGATCTGGCGCGCTGGTCACTGCAGATCAGCCCAGCACCTGGGAGCAGGTTACACACAAGCTGCCTGAACCCGAAGCGATATTATGCCTGTCTGTCTCTGAGCCTGGTGGTCCCAACTACCTGGTCACTGGAGCAAAGATGGCGGAGGGCACTCTCCGTGGCGCTGCTCACCCTGTGGTCACGATGGCCCGCCGATCTGGCACCCAGACGACCACAGCGCCAACCCGCCCTCGGGCACAGAAGGAAGCCCCAACAGGCCGTGTCCCAAGTGATGTTATATTGGGGGGAGAGCCTGGGTACCGGTCTCTCCAGCGCAGTCCGCGGGAACAGAGGTCGCGGAAGGGAAGCTGGCAGGCTCCCTCCCTGCGCGGGGTCCCTCCACCAGGCAGAAGGTCCCACCGCGGAACTTGTGCCCCATTTTTTAATAGGGTTACTTGCCTCTCTGGAGTTTAACTTCTTGAGTTCTTTGTATATATTGGATATTAGCCCTCTGTCGGATGTGGGTTGGTAAAGATCATTTCCCAGTTAGTTGGTTGCCACTTTGTCTTTTTGACAGTGTCTTTTGCCTTGCAAAAACTTTGTAATTTAATGAGGTCCCATTTGTCTATTCTTGATCTTAGAGCATAAGCTATTGGAGTTCTGTTCAGGAAATTCTCCCCTGTGCCCATATGTTCAAGGTTCTTCCCTAGTTTCCTTTCTATTAGTTTCAGTGTGTCTGGTTTTATGTGGAGATCCTGGATCCACTTGGAATTGAGCTTAGTTCAAGGAGATAAAAATGGGTCAATTTGCATTCTTCTGCATGTTGACCTCCAGTTGAGCCAGCACCATTTGTTGAAAAGGCTATCTTTTTTCCACTCGATGGTTTTAGCTCCTTTGTCAAAGATCAAGTGACCATAGGAGTGTGGATTCATTTCTGGGTCTTCAATTCTGTTCCATTGATCTACATGCCTGTCACTGTACCAATACCATGCAGTTTTTAACACTATTGCTCTGTAGTACAGCTTGAGGCCCGGGATACTGATTCCCCCAGAGGTTCTTTTACTCTTGAGAATAGTTTTAGCTATTCTGGGTTTTCTGTTATTTCAGATGTATTTTTGAATTGCTCTTTCTAACTCTATGAAGAATTGAGTTGGGATTTTGATGGGGATTGCATTGAATCTGTATATTACTTTTGGTAAGATGCTCATTTTTACTATATTAATCCTGCCAATCCGTGAGCATGGCAGATTTTTCCATCTTCTGAGGTCTTCTTCAATTTCTTTCTTCAGAGACTTGAAGTTCTTGTCATACAGATCTTTCACTTGTTTGGTTAGAGTCACACCAAGATACTTTATATGATTTGTGGTTATCGTGAAGGGTATCATTTTTCTTACTTCTTTCTCAGCCTGCTTATCCTTTGAGTATAGAAAGGCTACTGACTTGCTTGAGTTGATTTTCTATCCGGCCACTTTGCTGAAGTTGTTTATCAGCTGTAGGAGTTCTCTGGTGGAGTTCTTTGGGTCGCTTAAGTATACTATCATATCGTCTGCAAATAGTGATAGTTTGACTTCTTCCTTTCCAACTTGTATCCCTTTGACCTCTTTTTGTTGTCTAATTGCTCTAGCTAAAACTTCAAGTACTATATTGAAAAGATATGGAGAGAGAGGGCAGCCTTGTCTAGTCCCTGATTTTAGTGGGATTGCTTCAAGTTTCTCTCCATTTAGATTGATGCTGGCTACCGGTTTGCTGTAAATTGCTTTTACTATGTTTAGATATGGGCCTTGAATTCCTGATCTTTCCAAGACCTTTAGCATGAAAGGATGCTGAATTTTGTCAAATGCTTTCTCAGCATCTAATGAGATGACCATGTGGTTTTTTTCTTTGAGATTGTTTATATAGTGGATTACATTGATGGATTTCCTTATATTGAACCATCCCTGCATCCCTGGGATGAAGCCTACTTGATCGTGGTGAATGATCGTTTTGATGTGTTCTTGGATGGATTCGGTTGGCAAGAATTTTATTGAGTATTTTTGCATCGATATTCATAAGAGAGATTGGCCTGAGATTCTCTTTCTTTATCGGATCTTTGTGTCCTTTTGGTATTAGTGTAATTGTGGCTTCATAGAATGAGTTGGGTACTGTTCCTTCTGTTTCTATTTTGTGGAACAGTTTGAAGAGTATTGGTGTTAGGTCTTCTTTGAAGGTCTGATAGAATTCTGCACTAACACCATCTGGACCTGTGCTTTTTTTGGTTGGAAGACTTCCAATGACAACTTCTATTTCTTCAGGGGTTATAGGACGGTTTAGATGGTCTATTTGATCCTGATTTAATTTTGGTATTTGGTATCTGTCAAGGAAATTGTCCATTTCCTCAAGATTTTCTAGTTGTGTTGAATACAGGTTTTTGTAGTAGGATCTGATGATTTTTTGAATTTCCTCAGTTTCTGTTGTTATCTCTCCCTTTTCGTTTCTGATTTTATTAATTTGGATACTATCTCTGTGCCCTCTGGTTAGTCTGGCTAAGGGCTTATCTATCTTGTTGATTTTCTCAAAGAACCAACTCCTCGTTTTGTTGATTCTTTGTATGGTTTTATTTGTTTCTACTTGATTGATTTCAGCCCTAAGTTTGATGATTTCCTGCCTTCTACTCCTCTTTGGTGTATTTGCTTCTTTTTGTTCCAGGGCTTTCAGGTGTGCCATTAAGCTGTTAGTGTATGCTGTCTCCCGTTTCTTTTTGGCGGCACTCAGGGCTATGAATTTTCCTCTTAGCACTGCTTTCATTGTGTCCCATAAATTAGGGTATATTGTGCCTTCATTTTCATTAACTTTCAAAAAGTCTTTGATTTCTTTCTTTATTTCCACCTTGACCAAGTTATCATTGAGTAGAGCATTGTTCAGCCTCCATGTGTACGTGGGTTTTCTTTCGTTTTTGTTGCCATTGAAGACCATCCTTATTCCATAGTGATCTGATAGGAGGCATGGTATTAGTTCTATCTTCTTATATCTGTTGAAGTCTCATTTGTGACCAATTATATGGTCAATTTTGGAGAAGGTACCATGAGGTGCTGAGAAGAAGGAGTATTCTTTAGCTCTAGGATGAAATGTTCTATATATATCTGTTAGTTCCATTTGGTCCAAGGCTTCAATTAGACTCACTGTGTCCCTGTTTAGTTTCTGCTTTCCTGAACGATCCATTTCAGAGAGCGGGGTGTTGAAATCACCCACTCTTATTGTGTGCAGTGCAATGTGTGCTTTGAGCTTTAGTAAAGTTTCTTTTACGAATGAGGGTGCCCTTGCATTTGGAGCATAGATATTCAGAATTGAGAGTTCTCGATGGTGGATTTTTCCCTTGATCAGTATGTAGTGTCCTTCTGTGTCTTTTTTGATGACTTTAGGTTGAAAATCAATTTTATCTGATATTAGGATGGCTACTCCACCTCGTTTGTTGTGGCCATTTGCTTGTAAAATTGTTTTCCAGCCTTTTACTCTGAGGTAGTGTTTGTCTTTGACACTGAGGTGCGTTTCCTGCATGCAGCAAAATGCTTGGTCCTGTTTACGTATCCAGTCTGCTAGTCTATGTCTTTTTATTGGGGAATTGCGACCATTGATATTAAGAGAGATTAAGGCATAGTGATTATTGCCAT
Organism: Tokudaia tokunoshimensis; assembly: GCA_036184795.1. NCBI lineage: Eukaryota > Metazoa > Chordata > Mammalia > Rodentia > Muridae > Tokudaia > Tokudaia tokunoshimensis. Next base: position 40,442,974 of record BTHU01000021.1, on the reverse strand, counting down.
TTGCCATTCTTGACGCTATCTTTATGTTTGAGTGGTTATCTACTTTTGGGTTTGATGCAAGAAGGTAACTATCTCGGTTTTTCCAGGGTGTTGTTTCTCTCCCTGTACTGGCGGTTTCCACCTATTATCCATTGCAGGGCTGGATTTGTGGAACGATATTGTGAAAATTTGGTTTTATCATGGAATATGTTGGTCTCTCCATCTATGGTGATTGAGAGTTTTGCTGGGTATAGTAGTCTAGGCTGGCATTTGTGCTCTCTTAGTGTCTACATGAGATCTGCCCAGGATCTTCTGGCTTTCATAGTCTCTGGTGAGAAGTCTGATGTGATTTGGATAGGTCTTCCTTTGTATGTTACTTGGCCCTTTTCTCTTACTGCTTTTAATATTCTTTCTTTGTTTAGAACATTTGGTGTTTTGATTATTATGTGACGGGAGGTATTTCTGTTCTGGTCCAGTCTGTTTGGAGTTCTGTAGGCTTCTTGTACGTTCATCGGCATCTCTTTCTTTAGGTTAGGGAAGTTTTCCTCCATAATTTTGTTGAAGATGTTTACTGGCCCTTTAAGTTGCAAATCTTCACTCTCATCTATACCTATAATCCTTAGGTTTGGTCTTCTCATTGTGTCCTGGATTTCCTGGATGTTTTGGGTTACACGTTTTTTGCATTTTGCATTTTCTTTGACTGTTGAGTCGATGCTTTCTATGGTATCTTCAGTACCTGATATTCTTTCTTCCATCTCTTGTATTCTATTGTTGATGTTTGCATCTATGACTCCTGATTTCTTCCCAAGGTATTCTATCTCCAAAATTGTCTCCCTTTGTGATTTCTTAGTTGTTTCTACTTCCTTTTTTAGATCCTGTATGGATTTGCTGAGATCCTTCACTTGTTTGTTTGTATTTTCCTGTATTTCTTTAAGGTATTTTTGCATTACCTCTTTCAGGATTTCTGCCTGTTGACCCACGTTCTCCTGCATTTCTCTGAGCGATTTTTGTGTTTCCTCCTCATGGGAATCCATCTGTTGATCCATCGTCTCCTGCATTTCTTTAAGCAGTTCTCGTGTTTCCTTTGTAAGGGCATCTATCCGTTGATTCATTTCTTTAAGCAATTTTTGTGTTGCCTCCTTATGGGCATCTGTCTGTTGACCCATATTCTTCTGCATTTCTTTATGCAGTTTTTGTGATTCCTTTGTGAGTGCATCTACCCGTTGATTCATCTTGTTAAGCGATTTTTGTGTTGTCTCCCTGTGTGCCTCCATCTTTTGATCCATGTTCTCCTGCATTTCTCTAAGCGATTTTTCTTTGTAAGGGCTTCTAACCGTTGATTCATGGTCTCCTGTAATTCTTTATTAGATTTATTTGTGTCCTTCTTGTGATCCTTTAATAGCATCATGAGAACTGATTTTAAATCCAGATCTTGTCTTTCGGGTGTGGTGGGGTATCCAGGACTTGCTGCTGTTGGAGAGTTGGGTTTGGATGGTGCCATATTACTTTGATTTCTGTTAGTAACGTTCCTACGTTTGCCTTTTGCCATCTGGTTACCTCTGATGTTAGTTGTTCCTGCTGTTACTGGCTGTTGGTTGGACCTCCTGTGAGCCTGCAAAGCTATTTCTGCCCCCCCCCCCGGATTACCAGGATTCCCCTGGCACCGATTTCTGGGCCCTGCTGCTCCTGAGTGACTTTGGAGCCCTGATGTGCCTTGCCCCAAGTGATGTTATATTGGGTAGTCCTTGCACATCCAAAGGCTCAGTGTAGTGGATTCCTGGAGCAGAGGTTGCCAAAGGGAGGCTGGTAGGCTCCTGCCCTGTGCAGGGGTGTGTGATCTCTCCTAGAGTGGGGGGGGGAGGGGGCGTCCCTCTGCCAGGCAGAAGTCCCACAGCAGAGCTGGCATGCTGGTTACTGCAGATCTGCCCAGCTCTTGGGAGCCGTGTACACACAAGCTGCCCGAGACTCAAGCGATATTATGCCTGTCTGTCTCCAAGCCTGGCAGTCCCAATTTCCTGGCCACTGGAGCAAAGATGGCGGAGTGCACTCTGCACTCTCTCCGTCGCGCTGGTCACCCTGCAGAGGGGATGGCCTACAGCAGATCTGGTGCCGAGACGACCAAAGCGCTGTCCCGTTCTTGGGAGCAGGCAGAAGCCCCAACAGGCTGTGTCCCAAGCGATGTTATATTGGAGAGAACCTGGGTACCTGTCTCTTCAGTGCAGTCTACTGGTGGTTTCCTCTTTTTAATCTATAAAGATTTGTGTATCTTTCACTGACATAATGAAATTATGACGTAAGAAATTCATACTTGTTAAAATGTTATAATACAGAACTAACTAAATAAAAGCAAATGCCTTTCTTTTATTTACCGATCAGTTCTACTCTCTTAAAAGAATTGTTTTAATTTTCTGGGCATTCTTTAAGAATAAACAATATCATAAACATATATAGTATGAATTTTTAAATAAATGTATATGATAAACATAGGACATACACTACTGATCTTTCTGCAACTTGATTTAAAGTGTTTTTTTTTTCTTGAGATAGGATTTCTATCTAGTCCTGATTATCCTGGAGCTTGTTATACAGACTAGTCTACCCTTGAATTCACAGAGTAAGTGCTGGGATTAAAGGCATGCACATTAAAGGCATGTACCATCATGCCCAGCTCTTGATTCTAAATTCAACATTATATTTTATTCAACATGGATTTGTTGAATAAACTCTATCTATAGCTCAATCCTTATGCTTAAGCTTGAGTATAACAAAATAAGATAATATGTATGTTTCCTGCTCCAATAGGACTTACTGTGTTGATCATTATTTTTAGTTAGGGTTCCTATTGCTATAAAGAGACACCATGACCATGGCAACTCTTACAGAGGAAAACATTTAATTGGGGCTGGCTTATAGTTTCAGAGGTTTAGTCCATTATCATCATAGCAGGAAACATATCAGCATGCAAGTAGACGTGGTGGTGGAGAAGAGGCAGAGAGTTCTACATTTGGATCAGCAGGGAGCAGGAATAGCAACTGAGACCTTAAAGCCCGCCTCCACAGTGACACACTGCCTCCCACAAGGCCACACCTCCTATAGTGCCACTCCCTGTGGGACCAAGCATTCAAACATGAGTCTGTGGGGGCCGTGCCTATTCAAACTACTACAATCAGTTTTCGGTCACTGTTCAGATAAGAAGAACTGGTTTATTTTGGATCATGGTTTCATAAGGTTTGAGTCCATGGTCAGCTTGCCCATTGTTCAGGGTAAGGCAATGCTTGTGGCAAGGGAGAACATCGAGGCTGTAATACCACAGTGACTACACCTCATAAAGCGTTTACTACCTCCTAATAGTGCTTCAGGTTGGGAATCAAACGTTCAGCATAAGCAGGGATGAGAGGGGCAGGGGCACATTCCATATCCAAACTGTAGCATTTCTAATGTACTGTAACAGTATTTTGAGCTTCATCTTATTTCAGTGCCTATATGGTTTGCTCATCACTTCTAAAACCTACATGGCAGGTTCAACATCTCTTGAAGAGGTCTAGCATAATTTACTTTATCACTCATTTACTGAAGGGCATTTAAGGTTTTTTTTTTCCTAGTACAATGAATGTTATGCTGAATATTGCTACGCACGCACTTCCGTGAGTTTTTATGTGAGACTGAATCATACTTTTAAAGCTGCTGGGACAAAGGGTACGTGTACTTGAGAGTTTGATAGCTATTCTAACACTAGTACCTGAGAGACTGTAGCAATGTATCTTCCCAGTAGACCAGATCCCTGTCCTCAGTCCCTTCATCCTCCCTGGAACCTCGTCAACTCCTCTTTTGCTCGCATCTCTCATCATTATAAGAAGCTCATGTCCTTCTCTTACCTCCTAATAGTGTGAATATTCGCTCCATTAAGTTACCAATCTACTGTTTTCAATTCTCTTCATCCCAGACTTGCTAAGTCACAGCTCCTTCTGTTACTTCCTCTGCTGTTAACCTTTCCCTAAGGTCCTTATCATAAGGGCACTATGCTTACTAGAGGGGTCCAGGCTTCACAACTGTCACACTCAGTGACCTTGTCTAAAGCCTTGGTCTAGTTAATCTCGAGGTATCATTTTTTCTTCCTTAGTCTTCATCTGGCTTCTACCAAGCTTTCTGAGGGTTCTGTAAACACAGGAAGAAGCTCTGACTTTGTTATTCTCTCCTCTCTCCTTCTTGTCTCATTCTTGATCTAGCCCACTGACCTGGCTTTTGTTACATCTTCTGTATAAGGCTGAAATAGTCAGGACCACTATAAAAAGCCCTATACTGAATTTTCAATTCCTAGGCTTCCATGTTTGCAAAATCATCTTTATATGATCAGAATGGAACTCATCATTTCCCTGCCTTGACATCTTCCTTTCTTGGCAATGGAATAACATTCTTCCAGGCATCCTTGTTCAAACCACCAGCACATGTATTGCATTTTCCTCTCTTTGGACCACATTTTCTGCTCCTTGCAAGATCAACGGAGTCTGTTAAAGCTGATTCACAGACAAGCATCTTGATGAATAATGGGTTAAACAGTGCTTAAAAGGAAACGACAGTACTTCTCAGAGACTGGCTTCATAGGTCTCTAAATAAAACATTTTAAAACATTTCTCTACTTATTAGGCTAAAGAATGCTTTTCTTCATACAAGAAACCCATCCTTAGGAAGCAGTGGGATATATTTTGCCAAATGCATATTCAGGAAAACCATCGTTCTGTAATAAGAGCATTTTGATGTATCATTTTACTGAATCCAGAAGTGAGTATTAAGAGAGAGCCAGGCTTGGCAAGAGCTATGCAGAGCAGAGTGGATGCCTTACTTGGCACTGTCCCTTACAAAACCAGAAAGTAAACACCTGTGTAGTTTATTGCAGGCAGATTGCATAACCAGTGTGAGAAGAGCCACAGTCCTCTAAGCTTTAAAATGTGGGTTTAGACAATTTTCTGATTACTCAGAATTACCCTGGCTCAAAATTCTTTTAAGTGATACTCATCCCTCTCAGATGGTTTCACACACTTGGTCCTGCCTGGGTTGTGAAAGCTGTCTTTTCATGGCTGGGGATTATAGAACACTTCTTGGTTCTCCGTGAGTGAGTGGAAAAAACATGCCTCAATATTATCATAATGTACTGACATGTTTGACTTCTCTAAAAGGAAATACAGATAAGTACATGCATTCATTATACTTTCTTCTGAATTTTAGAACATTGGCTTTATCTATCATAGAAAGCATGTAGCTCTAAAGTTACATATAGCCTTTTCTATTTTCACAGCAATTATGTTCTTATTTTAAATTCCTTTTCATTTCAAAGAATATTTTCAGACTGTAATATGATCAAAATGTATAAAAAATAGAAAAATTCATTTCTTTGCTTCTCTCTAAAAGTCAAAAAGAAACACATTTTGTGTGACAGCTGTTGAATGTTTATTGCTAGATACACATTTCTAGTAGTGACTTTCCATGCCTTGTTTATAAGGAATAGCTACCCAAGAAGGATAAAAGTGTCAGGGATTGGAGAGATGAATCAACCATTAAGAACACTTGGATGTTCTTGCAGAGGATCTGGATTCAATTTCCAGCACACAATGGCAGCTCACAACAACTCATAATCCATAATTAAATAACTCTATAATCAAATTCTGGGAGATCCAATGCCCTCTTCTTACCTTGGCTGGCACCAGACATGCATATAGTACACAGACATACATGAAGGTAAGCCATCTCTACACAAAAAATAAAATAAAATAAATATATCTAAAAATTTGTTTTTAAAGTATCAGCTAGGATCCAAGGAACTGGAAACTCTCCCACTGGATAACACAAATGTAGTTTTTTCTACAAACAGGACCAGAGAGTTCCTTGCATGGCTAGAGGTAAGGGAACTCTGGGTTTCATTCTAGAGTGAAAAATGGCCACATCCATTCCAGGTACTACTACAGGCTGATTGGCAGTATCTAGTATAAGAGAAGGATCTTGTCTGCCAGCAGACCAGCCATAAGGAATTTATTACCTGTGTTGTTTGGTTGTTGTTGTTGTTGTTAACTTGACACAAGCTAAAGTCATCTAGGGAGAAGGAACTTCAACTGAAGATTGTCTCTATCAGATTGGGTCGTAGGCAAGTCTATGAGACATTTTCTTGACTAATAGTAAAGTGGGAGGGTCCAGCCCAATAAGTGTGGTGAAACACCTGTGGGCAGATGGTCTTGGATGCTATAAGAAGCAAGGTGAAGAAACCATGGTTATCAAGCCAGTATGCAGCATTCCTTCATGGTCTCTGTCTACTTCAGTTCTTGCTTTGAGTTCTCATAGTGATGAATTGTGATTGAGACATGGAAGCCAAATAAACTCTTTCCTTCCCAAGGTGGTTTTGGCTAATGTTTTATCACAGTAACAGAGAATCGAGCCAGGATGCTGGGCAAATAGGGTTACATACTTCTTTCTTCCCAATAATTAGCAACAAATCAATTATAATTTGTACACGATGATGGCTTAGATAGTAAGCCTAAAATAAGAAATCAGTATGGATTAAAATTTAGAGGTGATTAGGCTACTGTCCCCTGAATCCACTGAACTAGTTTGTACTCTGTCATTCAGGAAGAATGGGAAATGGAGGCACCAGTTGTCTAAGATGGACTAATGAACCACCCAAATTGTGGTGCTAAGCAACTACTATTTATTTAGTTCATAATTCTAGAGTCAGATATTTGGGTTAGATTGCTTTGGGTGACAATTTGAATTTTTATGTCTCCACAGGTGTCTGAAGTCAGTTATGGGTTGTAATGGCTGAGATTTTGGAAGTAAGGTAGCCATTAGCTGGAGCTCTTGGCTCTCTTTCAGAAGGGCTACCATTTTCTAGAAGATTAGTCTGGACATTCTCACTTGATGTGGCAGGGTCCCAGCCAAGGAGCGCAAGCTTCAATGCACACAGGCAAGTTCAGCATCTGCTTTGTGAGCTGTGTTAGTGCCCCAGTGGTTGAAGTCAGTTCCAAGATTCATGACTACCTAGACTCAAAAAATAGGACCCTACCCCCACCACTTCTCTAATCTTTGGAGATAAAATCTTACTATGTAGCTGAAGTTAGACTCCAGCTTGAGGCTCTAGACAACTACAACCATGTCCAGTTTTATTTTCTGCTTCTTGAAGGAAGTAGATAGGGTTTTGGCCATGTTTGTCTATGTCTCATTGAGCTTGCTGTTATCTGCCATTCTGACTCCACTTCCACACCAGTTGCTGATCGTGAGAGGGGAATTGAGGCAGAATGGCTGGGGGTAGAAGAGACTTCAGACAGCTGTGAGCTTGATGAGTACAGACTCTCAGAAGACAACCTCAGTGAGACAGTCATTTAAATGGGAGGTGGGTGGGAACAAAGGCTATTTAAACAATTTGGGAGTGGGTAGAGACTTTTGGAGTGAGTGTATATCATTGGCTGGGGCCAGAGTGCTGGGGATGCCTTACTTATATAAGGAGGAATTCTAGGTGCTGCCACACATGACCATATAAGGTGAGAGGAAGTCTAACCTGGCTACTGGGCTATGTGAACTCCTGGGTAGGGGCATAAGTTGGGGGGTGGGACACACAGGCCTGAGGGAGGGGGGAAATGGGACAATCCTACTCTATCTGACCTCAGAATGAGATTTCTGGGGTTTGGACAGGCATTGACACCATTTTTCTCTGGACCCTACCCCCTTCCATGGCCCACAGCTCCCTGGAGGGCCCCACAATTATCTGGCAAATTTTATTATAAGATTGTTAGAATAAGTATTATACTTTCCGTGCCTTTCCCTTTATATGACTCAGTTCAATGCTGATTTAGATAATAGTCTAAGCAAAATTTAGATGACTTCTAGGTATTTAGTGTTTTATAATAATTTTTCTTCAGCCATACACATGCTTTAGAATATGGCATAAGGTATAGCATCATAAAAATGATTGTTCAAGAACCTCAAATACCTCAGTTCTATGTCTAATGAAAGACTCAGAAACTTGAAACTCTTTTCTGGAAATTTGTAAGCATGGGCCAACATGTTTAGATTATTGATTAGGACATTTGTGATGTATCCAGCCTTCTAGAGTAAGGACAAGATACATGGTAATAACCAAGTCTCCAGAATTAAGAGAGTGGTTGTTTCTTTGGAGGTGTAAACTGAGAGATACTAAGGGTCACTCAGTTTGTTGTTCAATCATTTAACAATCAAATATCAGAGTTGAAACAGAACCTGAATTCTGGTTTAAATTTTTTACTGAACTATTTTTAGAATTAAAATTTGACTATTTAGTAAGAAAACTATGCCACCCCCCCCACACACACAAAATCCAACTAATTCCAGGTAAGTAAAGTAAGCCTTTAAGCCTTAAAAGTTGCACTTTGAAGTTCATGAAGTGTGCTTAGGAGAGAGCCTCTGAGCTGCTTCCCAGAGCCCCTCTCCTTATGTTATACACAGTTACAGCAATCTGGGAGAGATAACTTGAAATAATGCAATCTGCCCAAATGCCTACTGCAGACACCAGAATTTTGCTACAGTATTTTCTTCCACATCAATCCCCCAATTCAAGGATTTTCCAAAAACAATCCTTGGAAAAACTTATTAACTTGGAGATTCATACAGGAATAAAAGGGTGTATTGAGAATGACTGAATCCATAACTCATGGAACTCATTTTTACTGAACAACTAACATAAACATAAAATATACATCAGACAAAGCTCTCAAGTTAACTTTGGCTCCACCCGTCCCCATATTGACTGAACCTGGAATGATCTGTAGCACAGGGCTCATCCTGTGCTTCCTTCACAGAGTCTGTGATAGACCCTTGCTCATCTTTGTCCTTCACAGAGTCTGTGATAGACCCTTGCTCATCTCTGGCCTTCACAGAGTCTGTGATAAGACCCTTGCTCATCTCTGTCCTTCACAGAGTCTGTGATAGACCCTTGCTCATCTCTGTCCTTCACAGAGTCTGTGATAGACCCTTGCTCATCTCTGTCCTTCACAGAGTCTGTGATAGACCCTTGCTCATCTCTGGCCTTCACAGAGTCTGTGATAGACCCTTGCTCATCTCTGTCCTTCACAGAGTCTGTGATAGACCCTTGCTCATCTCTGGCAAAGGTGGTGAGTCTTCTAGTAGTCACTTTTGCCTGAGAACATTCAACATTCTACTGTGGAGTGAACATTCTCCTGCCCTGTAGGCTACCTCTTCTGCTTAAAACAAGCAAGACAAGGATGCCTTGGTGGAGAAAGTAGGAAGAAAGGACATTGTAGTATAAAGTTTTCAATTCATAGCTATTCCCAACGCTGAACTCCCCAGAAGGCTGCCCTGCTGAGCCTAGAGATTGATTTCATTCCTCCAACTACATATTTGACATACACCAGCACCCATTCTCTGTGTGATCCTAAGTCTGAATTCAGTCCACTTTACTGTCCCTTCATGACCTCTTTTGTGTAGCTGGCAGGAGATAAAGGATGGTATAATGAGAGTAGGTTTCATTAGCACATGCCTTTTGACAAGTTTTCTCCTCTTTTGACAAGTTTTCCCCTCTGAGGAGAACTGCTTTTCTGGCTTTGGATAGTGTCTTAGTTAGGGTTTCTATTGTTGTGATTAGACACCATGACCAAGGCAACTCTTATAAAGGACAACATTTAATTGGGGCTGCTTACAGTTTCAGAGATTTTAGTCCATTATCATCATGGCAGAAACCATGGCATCATGCAGTCAGACATGGTGCTGGAGAAGGAGCTGAGAGATCTACATCTTGGTCATAGGTAGCCAAGAGGAAGCTGGTTTTGTTTCTCACTGGGTGTAGCTTGAGCACTTAAGACCTCAAAGTCCCACCAAAACAGTGACTTACTTCCTCTAAGAAGGCCACACCTCCTAATAGTGCCATTCCCTATGGCCAAGCATTCAAAAACATGAACCTATGGGGGGCTATATCTATTCAAAATCTAAATGTGTCTTAAAAATCTAAGTTTTGAAAAGTTTTGTTTTTTTTTTTTAATTTAGTTGTAGGTTAGTGTTCAGGATTAGCACAGTTATGTAAGAACCTTAGCAGGAGACTTATATTCACACCCACAGAAAAAGTCGCTTAGCCAGGGCAGAGCTCTCCTCCTCTGAAGACAACTATGATTGCTGAAACAAAAAGGGGAAGAACTCCAGGACAGAGATAATTAGGACATATAGTCAAGAAGCTGGTCTGATGGCATCCCTTCCCTGTCTCCACCCTGTGCGTTCCATCCCTAGGGGAGGCTGTTGGAGCAAGAGACTCAGTCTGTGGAGAGCCAGCTGTTTCTCTTAGACAGCATATTGGACTTACAATTTGGGGGACTGAAGTTCTATCTCTTTCCTTCTCCACCCAGATGAAATCATCTCCTTGCACCATCCTGCAGCTCTGTTCTTGTGGGAGAGAGGAGCTGATGCTGTAAGGAGGTCACAGAGGGAAAGGCAGAGGAGGAACTTATAAGCACGCCCAGGTTTAATATGTCCGCTGGTTAGAAACACATGCTCACACAAACAGGATGCTCACAGGCTGGGTTTGCAAGGTTTGTGAGGACCAACCACTCTTCTCAGCTTTGCCAAGGCAGACCCTGAAAATGGACCTTACTGGAAGGAATCCTTGTTATTATAATAACATTTCTGTCCTTTTAGAGATTGTTAGGCTGTGTGTGTGTGTGTGTGTGTGTGTGTGTGTGTGTGTGTGTGTGTCAAAATCTTACTTGGAATTTTGAGGTAATTTTCAAAGTCATGTTAAATTGGAAAATGGAGAAAGTACTCTCTAGCCCTCATAAATTTACAAAAATGTAAAGCGGCAAACTCTGCTTTCACCATGAACATATAGAATTTGAAAAATGGCATACAGGAGCATGGGATAAGCTTCTCCCTTTTGTGTCCTATAACTGGCATTGCAACCTAGAGAATGAATGTATCTATTCACATATGTTGCCATCTCTTAATAAGTGAAGAGTTTCTACAACTAGGTATGACAGTACAGCTTCTAATCCCCAGGCAGATATAAGTGGATCTCTTTGAGTTCAGGCCCACCCTGGTCTGCATAGTTTGCTCCACTCCAGCCAATGATACATAGTGAGACCCTGTCTCAAAAAATGAAACCCCCAAACAATAAAATGTTTCCATAATATAATGTTATTTCTTCAAATCACACTAAGTAGTCCTTTTTGGATATAGATGGTAAGGGGGTAATCAAACCACTTTTTAGGACTTAGGACAAAGAAGAGACAAAGGGTGGGAGGTAGGAAGGGAAAACATAGTTGGAAATTTCATGTTATACTTGCCTATTATCTTAAGGTTTTCCTGCTGTGAACAGACACCATGACCAATGCAACTCTCTTAAAAGGACAACATTTAATTGAGGCTGGCTTACAAGTTCGGAGATTCAGTCTATTAGCATCAAGGTAGGAATATGGCAGCATCCAGGTAGGCATGGTGCACTAGGAGCTGAGAGTTCTACATCTTCATCTGGGGGCTGCTAGGAAAATACTGGTTTCCAGGCAACTAGGATGAGAGTCTTAAAGCCCACGCCCACAGTGACATGCCTACTCCAACAGGGCCACGCCTTCGAATAGTGCTACTCCCTGGGCCAAGGATATACAAACCATCACACCTATCCAAATTAAATATTGAGATAAGTCCATAAGAGACACTATATCTGTGGAAAGAGTAGCATTTGGAGGACATATTCATGTATTCTTACATTAAGGGCCAGTCATACTGACATTAGAGGAGCTGCCTCTCAAGAATTATAACCCCCACCCCACCCCCAGACATCACTGTAATGAATGCAATACACTGCTGCCCCAAGGCACTTACTAAAGATGCAGTGATGAGTGGAAATTTTTGGTTCCAGTTGTTGGTTTGCGAGATCACAGGCTTACACGCTCATACCTTTCTTTTCTTCAGCTCTGGATGTGAGCATTTTTTTTTTTTAATCTCTGCTCACAGACTGACTCACAAGCTAGGCTGTGGGCCCCTTTCGCACTCTCTCCATTTGAGAGCTCAGAATCTTCAAAGAACTTTCAAACAGCTAACAGTGGGGGAAAGAACAGTGAGACTATAGGGTTTTAGTTTTGGGTATTTTTTTTTCTCATTTTACTTTTCCTTTCAGTGACTATTAATACTTTGGTCTCATCTTCATCCCTGTTGCTGCATTCTAGATTGGAAACCCATTAAGGGCAAGCCCTGATTTCAGATGCTTTGCCTTGTGGTCCCTTGAAATAGCCATGTGGACCCGGTGAGAGATCTGCTCAGTGGCTCCTCAGTGTACACGGCCTCATGCTCAGCAGGGTTCTTAGTTACTTCTCTGTGCTCCTGGCTCTGAATAGAGAATGTGGTGGCAGCTCCTTATCTTTATCAGGTTAGTGATGACATCCCCAGGAGGTTCCTACTTTGATCTTGCTCCCAGGACTGGATACTCTCAAAGCTCCAGGGGAGGAAGAAAAGTCCTCCAGTAACTGTAAAACTGCAAAGAGACGTTTATAATTGTGATCCTGAGTTGTGTCAGAATATATATAAATATCTACACATATATACATACATGTACACACACACACACACACACAATATATATCAGCATTGTTCAAATGTCTCTTTTTCAGGATATTATCTTCAGTTCATAAATTTAGCCAACTGAGACATCTCTAAGTAAGCTCCATTCAATTGGTTTTTTTTTAAAGATTTATTTATCATTATATCTAAGTACACTGTAACTGTCTTCAGATGCACCAGAAGAGGGCATTAGATGTCATTATGGATGGTTGTGAGCCACCATGTGGTTGCTGGGATTTGAACTCAGGACCTTCGGAATTGCAGTCAGTGCTCTTAACTGCTGAGCCATCTCTCCAGTCCCCATCCAATTGTTCTTGAGTAGCAAAGCTGCTCAGTGAAATGAGGCTTGCGCTGTCTTTTCAGCGAATCTTTGAAAATGTAATGTTACTGGTTCTGATTCACTTCTTCAGTTTTCTTGCTATTTCAGCAGTTTGAGTGAAGACTTCACCTTCTTGTTCCCAGGAAAGTGTTTCAGTTAGGACTTTACCCTTTAACCCCTGCTAAGCCTGCTACCCTCCCCTCTCTGGGGGTGGGGGGTGGGGGAGGGGGTGCTCTTGGAGCCACTGACGCAGCAGGATGGAATCCAGGCAGATGTGACTTGGATGTGAAAGGGAAGCGCATATTAGGCAGTGAGAGGAACTGAACAGTTTCTTCTACCAGAGAACATTTGGATGCTAGCACAGAATACTAGGTCCATAAAAGTCAGAATCTCAAGTGAGGGCCTGAAGCACATCTCTTGACCCTGAAGTTGATGCTAAATACTCTTGAACAAGGGTCAGAAACAAAAAACCATGACGCTAATAGAGTTTAATGGGTAAGAGTGATTTCTTATTGAGTTTTCAGAAGCCCTTCAAGTTGCAGTTGGTATTTCCTGTCTGCTTAAGGAAAACTTAACTCTTTCACAGCCACTGATCCATATTTATTAATATTACTTTATCAGAGACACAAAAGTAATATAGCCAAAATGCTTGATTTTTGTCCTTTTCCTTTCTGTTCTAGACATACTTAATTTCATATCTTTTTTTTTTTTTAACAAACCACGCACCATTTTGTTTTCCTCTTTCAGCATACACTTTCCTATGCTATAAGGAAACTCCACCCTTTTCCTACTTCTTTGCTAGATTATCTCCTTTGGATCTTGTGTGCCTTGTGGTACCTTCTCATTGTAAGAATATATATGTACACACACACACACACACACACACACACACACACACACGCACACACCTCAAATGTCTCTATTTTAGGATATTATCCTCAGCTTTCTGAATTCCTGTCCTTACTCTTCCCATGTGTTATATACTTCTGGGTTCTTTCATCATTGCAACTTAGCACTAAGGCTTTGTGATTCCTTGAAATAACCACAGTAGCCCTCTCCAGTGCTTGGGCACATACAAGGTTCTAAACCAGTAGTTGTTGGATGGATGAATAAGTGGACAGCAGAAGACTGAACGAATATGTAAATTGTTTTCCAATGGTGGGAACAGAATGGCTTTCAAATGTTGCACATGCTTCAGCCTCATTTGGAGGACTTTCAAGTTGTAACCACAGGGATTTTGTATGAAACACAAAAGACTACTAGACAAGCTGCATTACTACAGATGGAAAAATGTGGGAGAAAAGTTGGAGGCACAGGAGGAATAATTCCTTTGGATATTTAAGTTGTTTCCAATTTTGCCTATTAGAATTAAAGCTGTTATAAATATTTATGCACAAGATTATTTTGTCAGTTTGAGTTCTTATTTTGGGTGGACAAATGCCCAAAAGTTCCCTGGATAAATAAAATTTAAGATTTGAAAGAGACTATTGATGAGCTGGTTATAAGAACCAGCAAAGGATTTTCAGAAACTTCTATTTCTATTTCTGGTGACTGTGTAGGAATCAGACTCAGATATAATTCCCTATTTTACAGTGGGTAGAATAAAAACTAGTGGTCACCATTACAAGCTGGAGAGAATGTAGGTAGAGAACCTGGCTTTTCCATACATCGATGATGAGAATATGTGGTGTTTTTCTTGCCAAATTAATACTATTGTAGGACACTCCACTGCTGGACATTTGTTCCAGAGGAATGAAAACTTAGGTTGACAAAACAAAACAAACCTATATAATTGTTCATAACAGAGGCTGTAATTCTAAGCCAAAAATTGAGGACAACTTGAATGCCCTTTTAAAGGGTATTGAATGTTTCATATTGTGATGTGGTAATCCCCAATAACAACTGAGCCAATTTTTGTCACACATAACAATCTAGATGGATCTCAAAAGCAATAAAAGCAGTCTCAGAGGGTAACATACTATAGTCCTATATTTATAACCTTAAAAAAGCCTATGGAAAGGAGAATAGATTAGTGAGTACTAAGGATGAAGAGGGAAATAACTATAAAAGGGTAGTCTAGGGGGTTCCTTTGTGCTAACAGAATAATTCTATATTCATGTCATAGTGATGATTCCAAAGATCTACACAGAAGAACAGAGTGCATAGAGCCATGGACAGCCACATCCATTCATTTATATCTGCTAAATATTAGCAGTCTCCTCACAAGCAAGTGACACATAAAAACGACTAGAAATTGAATAAAGTATGCAGTTAGTTATCAGTAATTATAAAGGCTGTTCTTGGTGGTCCACTTGTCTACATCTGGAATTAACTAAAACCCAGAAATGGAGGGCACACCTGTGAGGAATTTCTGCTAAATTTGAGGTAGGTAGGTCTACTAATCTGCATCTTTAAGGTAGGAAGACACACCTTCAATCTAGACCTTTAATCCAGATCTAGAAGGTGGGCCACACCTTCTGCTGCAAGCCTATAAAAAGGACACTGAAGAAGGAAGATTTTGTTCTTTGCCTACTTGCCATGCCTTGCTAGCACATCCATTCCTTCACTGGCATTGAGCCTACTTCTTCAGAATTCTAGCATGTACTGAAGACCAGCTGAGATATCCAGCCTCATTGGCTGAGCAACTACTGGATTCTTGGATTGATTTTATGTTCATAGTCAGCCATTATTGGATTGGCTGGACTATCCTGCAAGCCACTCTAATAATTATGTATATATAATTTCATTCTATAAGTGCCATTACTTTACTCTAGAGAACACTTACTAACACAGAAATGTACCAGCATCAATTTTCTGGTTTTGATATTGAGTGTAAAGTATAAAAATGATGCCATGAAAGCTGGGTGTGGGTTTTTTGCAGCTTCTGTGTGTTTATAATTATTTCACAATAAAATTTACAACTTTCTATTGATATTCATAAGTTGTATTCTTCTAATTTTATGCACAATAGAGCCATAGCTAGGTTGCAAATTTGGTACCAATGCTTCATAAGTGTAAGAATTCAAGTTAGTTTAATTGTTGGATTCATGCAAAATAAATGACATTAGTTCTCTCTGATTCTCATATTGTCCTCCCAGCATAGCACATGGATACATATATGCAATATGTTTTCAAAAACAATATCATTTAACTAGCAAATTGCCTTATTAATTTTATGGTGATTGTTGTAGTTACATGAATGCTGAATTTTTTATATTGATTTCTTTCTCTGAAATTATTAAACATATTTGTAAAGAAAATAGATTTTCCAAATTAATTCTTGACACCTAGAGCTAAAGCCACAGGACCAGTGAGAAAAATAATGTGTGTCATAATTCTCATGTTTTAAGCTTTACACAATTTTACATCAAAAGACAAGATATGTTTCTAAACTTATCCGGAAGTTAGGATAGGATATCTATCAAATGATAGTCTTGATTTTTAAAAAAAAAATCCACCAAACATCAATTTGTGGGGAGGAGAGCAATTTCCCTAATGTTTTCTTCTTGATTTGACATTCCTAGGCAGCAATTACAAACTAAATATTATTTCACTAAGTGAGAAATTCTTGTTTTCATTTGCTGATTGGCTTTATTGCACACTAAGGTTAATTGGGAAGCTTCGTGGGCCTATCTGGGTAATGATGAACATCTGCAATAGACTGAGCTCATTGCCCCCCTCCCCCCACATCACTTTGACAGAGAAGCACCCAAACAAAACCCCTGGCAACGTGGGTGTCGTCCTTAAGCAATCATGCAAACTCTTGGCGTGATTGTATCTGAGATGGAATCACAGAAAGCCTGAGAAGAACTCAAAGCTTGAGCAGAAATATTCAGATCAGGAGGAAGGTCATCCACCACAGTGACAGGGCATGGTCACCAGTGTTCATGGGGACTTTAGTGACCTAGGGAGTTCATTTCACACAAATAGGTGGTACCACTCACAGAAAAATGTACTTGCCCCACCAAACAACCTTAGTGGCAGAGTTTTGTTTAACATGAAGATGACAGTATTGACTGAGATAGCTACTTTGAGAAGGAAAAAAAAGATGCCTGTGATTGCCTTCAAGAGCTTGAAAAGTGTTTTGCTTGTCTTATGATGTCTTCAATAGCAATACTGAATCCATCTGGCCACAGACAATGGCCCAAACTCTGTGTTTCTTGTGTATCAGACCAATTGATTTTCTCCATAAAACTAAAGTAAACCTAGTGTGCATACATTATAAATTGTACCTAGAATAAAGCTTATCCAAGGTCACAGAGTCAGTAGGATTGAAGTCCACTCTCTTCTGCTCCCAAACTCTCTGTTGTGTTGGAGGCTAGATGGAGGGGCATGATCTTTAGGAACTCACTGCTTCGTTAAGCACATATTAGGGCAGCACATATTTTCCCTGTTCAGTTACCAATTGGTGTTGTCACTGGGTAGATTACTGACTAGTATCCTCCTGATTACCATCATGCAGAGTTGGGGTGGCTTTTTCTGGGTAGTATCTCTGTATACCTCCCCCAACTGATACCTCCCCCCACCCAAACACCACCCTACCCTCATGCTGTGGGCAGTCCGCCCCATCCCTAACTCCTGGCTTCTTCAACAAGGTTTGGAACTGTTGCAATTTTCATTTGTGGCTTGGTGGGGCTAGATAAGCAGTCATGAGTCTCCCTGGCTGTTTCTCAAATAGGCCTAGTCTTTCCTCTTTTATTATATGACAGCAAGAAAGTACAGTAAATCCTGTCAAGGTCAGCTTTGGAGCCAGACCAAACCAGCCTCAAGTCTCTGAGCAGGAATTTGCTGACATTTGGACACTAATTTCAGTCAAGTCATTTAATTTCCCCGAGTCTCATAGAGTTAAATGGCATCATTCACATAGAGTCAAACTCTAGACACAGTGGACATACTCAATAACTAATTTTCAACCGCAACCCAGTTTTACTCATTTCTAATCTGTTACATCTGCTCTTTCTATAGTCTGAAGTTTCTTCTTGCTCCACTGATCTCCGAGTTTCCTTAGCCTCACTGTATCGTCAGCACCAAGGAAGCATTTTCTAAACTTCAATTGCTCTGTATTCCAGTTGCCAAAAGCTGTAAAAGGCCCTGCTGTCTCTAACTTTTCTCTCGCTGATGCTATTTAGCACCTGTGTAAACCTTTGCAGCTGTGCTCAGCCATGTATAAATGTTTGCTTCTGCCATATTTATTATGTGGCTCTGTGTCCAGCCAATCACTCTGTTAAGTCATAAGCTTCCCAGGACCAAAGATCATACTTTCTACTTTTGCAACAAGCCCCTATTTCCTTCCAAGAATAGATTTCCAGAGGGCTGAGACGTAAACACACAGTATTACTTTAATAAGAGGTCAGGGACACGTTCTCAAACGTTGTGTTCTTCTTCAGGGCATTATTCAAAACACAATTTTAGTGATAATAATTTTATAGAAATATTCAGGTTGGGGGCCTTCGGTTGTTGACTTTTCATATTAAAAATTTGAACAGGTCTATTGTTTCTCGTTAGAGAAGTAAATCAACAATAAAGAAAAGAATAAAAAGCAATCGCTACTTTCTCTTTCCCTCGGTCCGTTAAGTGGTGTGTAGAGGGTTAAGAGGGCGCCAAGTGATGCCTACTGGAAATGATGCCAGCCCCACGCTTAGAGCACTGTAGCTAAGTAGCTAGTTCATTTCATACTTAGTTGGTGCTGGTGATGCGTTAGGAGCTTGGTTTGCCTTCTTCAGTCTTTCCTGTCCTCCAGAGAAGGAAGTGTCATGTTTCTCCCATTTTGCTTTCAGGGAAGTTAGGAAAGGTTTGATCAGGACCCACCCAGAAAAGTCTGCAGCTGGGCTCAACACCACCCTGGGTTAGTTATGGTGCCTTCCACTAAATGAAGGGGTTTTCCAGATGAGCTATAAAGATAAATCTGATCCTGCTCCTCCCTGCTCTCTCTCTCTCTCACACACACACAACATTCCCTCCTGCTTATCTTCAAAGAAAAGGAAGTTCTATTACTACCTAGAATTTGCTTAGTGGAGATAAATAAAGTGAACTGCAAGGGCCGTGGATGGATGGAGAGAGAGAGAGAGAGAGAGAGAGAGAGAGAGAGAGAGAAAGAGAGAGAGAGAGAGAGAGAGAGAGAGAGAGAATGAAGAAAATATCTCCCTGGTGTTTGCCTCCATCGCTCTTATTCCTCAAAGAACTGGCAAGGCATTCCCTGTCTGATAGTGAAGTCCCCAGCGGGTATTTCCATTTCAGAGGTTTGCCATTAGGATAGGCGTCTCATTGCGGTTCTAGAACACGGACAGACCCCTGCTTTTGCTTTCTTTCCTTGTAGCTCTCTGCTTTCCCTCCTCAGCTGTCTTCTTGTAGATGGAGTCACAGGCAAGCATCTTCCAGGCTTGGTGACTGGGCCCTCGCAGCCCTGGCTGAGAAGGCCGCTTCTCAGCAAGCTGGAGCTGCAGGCAGCTGGTGGGGCTCTGCTCTTTGGCAGCCTCTCAAGTCTGTCTGCTCCTTCTGGAGCACACGGTCTCTGCTTGCACGTAAAGCACGCTCTCACACAAAAAAGCCTCAACTTGGTCCTTCCAAGTGTGAGATTCTGGGAGTCTCTCAGCGCTGAGTTGAAGGGGATCCAAGAGCCTTCCCCATGGAGTCAGGATTATGCTGCAGTTAATCCTGTAGAGCATTCTTACATTTGTTCCGCTTTATCACAGGGGTACTGAGAACTTTCAAATCACAGTAACATCTCCGTGCTGTAATGTGCTGAGGGACCTTGGAGGGCTCTGGTGATAATTCAGTAAGGACTTCTTAAATATCTGAGCTCTACGAAGGAAGGGCTGTGTTGCAGACTGTTTGTAATTCTGTTTTTTTGTTGTTGTTGTTTTGTTTTTTTGTTTTTTGTTTTTTCATTTTAGGTTTTTTGAGACAGGGTTTCCAGGCCTGTCCTGGAACTCACTCTGTAGACCAGGTCGGCCTCGAACTCAGAAATCTGCCTGCCTCTGCCTCCCAAGTGCTGGGATTAAAGGCCACCACTGCCCGGCCTAATTCTGTGTTCTTAGGTCCTAGGTCGGACTAGGCACATCTCTCCCGCTGAGGTCAGACAAGGTGCCTAGCTAGGGGAACCAGTTCCATAGGCAGGAAACAGATTCACAAACAGCCCCTACTCCAGTTGTTGGGGGAACTGCATGAAGATCAAGCTGTATATTTCTACACATGTTTGGGGGACCTAGGTCCAGCCTATGCTCGCTCTTTGGTTGGTGGTTCAGTCTCTGAGAGCCCCCAAAAGTCCAGGTTAGTTGACTCTGTTGGGCTTCCTGTGGGGTCCCTATCTTCTTCCTTCCATTAGTCCTGCCTCTAATTCTTCCACAAGACTCAATCTGTCCTTTACCTCTTCCATAAGACACCCAGCTCCATCTAATGTTTGACTGTGAGCCTCTGCATCTCTTTCCTTTGGCTGCTGGGTAGAGCCTCTCAGGGTACAGTTACGCTATGCTCCTGTCTGTAAGTGTAACTGAGTATCATTAATAGTGTCAGGGATTGGGGCCAGGGTGTGTGGCTCCCCCTTCTCAGAGGGAAGAGGTGGGGGGGGGGATAAGGGTAGGACCTGTGTGAGTGGGAGGAGAAGGGGGACTGATATTGGGATGTAAAATGAATAAATGAATACATTTTTAAAATGGCCTCCTCAATTGCTTAACCTTCAGGATGCTCAAAACCTTGTTCTGTCCTTGGCCAAGAGATGTTCTGAGCAGTAGCTCCATCTATAGTATAGATTCTACACCATGTTTGGCTGGCACATTTCTATTTATAAGAAACTAATTCCTCTGGATGTTAAATTTTTGACAGAGTATACACAGTGAAAGCTTTTATTTGAGTCTGTATTCAGGAAGCATTTTTTTCTTGAAATCTCTAGTATTCGGTGCTCACAGCTCAGCAGTAAGATCTCCTATTAGGGCGTTTTAAGATGGGCTTACTAAGGTTAAATAACTCACTCTGGGCTGTGGGTGTTAAGGGACAAGGGCTGAATTTGAACCCGGGCAGCCAGATTGTCTCTCTTCTGTCTTTAGCTATTCTGCAATGCTGCTGTGAAATAATGGCTTCTGTTTTACCTCCTCTCTTGGGAAGCACTTATTCTTTTTGTTCAGCATAATACTAAATTTCTTTTTTGCAGGAATTTCATCTCTTTGTTGCCCAGCAACGACAGTAGATCTGTGTGTGTTTAATGCAGGAGATTGGATTGAAAGCATCTGTAAAGTGTATTTTGAACACAATCAAGAGAGGGAGAATATTTGCCACTTGATAACTGAACGGAGACATTTCTTACTCCTTGCCACGGAGAACCCTCTATTGAATAATACACTTACCTCATAGTGGGTCCTCAGTGTAGAACAATAGAGCAAGGAATGGTAAATATAGAGTCAAACGTCCAGCTATAGTCAGCTAACATTTGATTTAAACCAGTGCTCTTAATTATTTAAAAAGCATTTCCTTTTGTGTTTCCTAAAGATGAATGGACTGTATGTTTTGTCTACATCTAAAAAAAAAAAAAATCCTGGGCTGTATTTCAGAAGAGAATAGCAAACTTCTGTGACTCATATGATTATTTTTACGAGCAATTAAATAAATAAACAGTCCCCATTTCAGCCTACACTTGTTTATGCTTTCAATATAGGTGTTCTATAAAAATGTAGCTTAAATGAATAAGTCAAAGTTGTTTTGTTTTTTTTTTCAAATGTGTCTAAACATTTGTTCCCATGTGAGGAATGAAATGTAGATTGTTCTTTTGATGTTTACAGTGGCGTTTCAGCCACAGGCGCCCATCAATGTATGTCTGCAATGTCAGGAAACACATTGCCTGATTGTTCTCAGACCAGCTGACCATCAGTGTATGTCTGCAATGTCAGGAAACATATTGCCTGATTGTTCTCAGACCAGATGAACACAGTCAACTGACTGACGTCTAACACCAAAGCATAGGTAAAAACACAGAACTGGGTTACTGTGGTGTTTGTGTGTGTGTGTGACAATAGCAATCCTAAACATCAGAGTTTATGAAAACAAACTTCTGTATCATTTTCTACTTTCTCTTGGTCCCTGTGTGTACACTATGAGGGGCTCAACAATTTCTTTACCTGGCTCACCTGAAGAATTTCTGCGTACTTTGAGCAATAGTATCTCTTCTGCTTTGGACTACAAAGTAATTTATAAAGCAAGAGTCACAACTGGCCTAGCTCCAACCCATTGACTTGCCAGGGTTTCTGATCCAACAAGGAAGGAAGGGTAAAAGAAAAAAGAAGAAAAAATACCTCTGTTCTACTTGAATATCTCCTTAGGACACCATTTATGGGTCTTGGGTATCCTGACTTCCACTGTCTTTGAAGTAGAGGTGCCCTGTGTCTCTAAGTGTCCCCTGTAGTGGTAATTTTCGCTAACCACTCTGTGCTCCTGGTGGGTTGTGCTCTCAGCCACTTGCCAGAGCCCTCTGAATTCATGAACGAAAGACAGACAGACAGACAGACACACACACACACACACACACACACTCACAAGTTCATTTTTAAAGCCTTGACTAGCTCAAAGCCTGGGCTAGCAAACACTTCCCTCCAGTACTTCCGAGTTAACATCTTTTAAAATCTATATTTCATCTCTGCTCCCCAAACACAATTGGGAAAGTGGCCCATGTGGCCACTTTCCCTGATTCTCACATGTCTACCGCCCCTTAGGTCTGGTCTTCCTTCTTCACCATCATGGCGATTTCTACCTTCTTTCCTTTCTCCCCCAGTTCCTGGCCTGGGGAAATCCCCAGGACTGGCCTCAGTCTACCTGCCCAGCCATTGGCTGTATGGCAATTCTTTGTTGCCAATCAAATCCAGCCGGGGGCGAAGAGCCTCAGCATTTGAGAACACAGCCTTCCTTTGGGAGTTGAATTGAATTGAGACAGTGTTAGAACCAATCCCGAACAACCTCATCCCTTCCAGACCTTTGTACCTCCCCATCTCCTATGCCTGCAGCCCTGACGTGGCTGACCATTCCATTTGACTTTCTAGACACTACTCACATCTGGTTTTCCTCTTTGCTCTCTGCCTTCTCCTTTATTAGCTTCTTTCCCCCCAGTCCAATCTTAAACTTTATCTAAATTTCCAACCGTGCATGTTGTTCCTTTCCCCAGCTTGCAAATCACTCTGAGTGATTTTGTACAACCTCTCGGTGGGAGTACCAATGTTTTCTGCACAATTTGTGCCTTCAGCTTGATCTTCTTATCTAAGTATCAGGCAAAGCTTCCAATTGATTGTTAAACTGCTCCAGCTGGAGGATCTGAAGGGCTTCAAGCCTGACACGTGCAGCAGTTAAACTATTCCCTTGGCTTTATAGCACATCCTTTGCTTTGTGTTCTGTAAGGCCACTGGTAAATGTTATCACTGTTGATGTCATTGCATTGGAAAATGCCAGACCTCTTCAACCTTTTCCTTTGTCTCTTCAGTATCCAGTCATAAAAAAATAAATAGCAGATAAATAAACATTGAGATGAACTACAAAGTACTTGATCAGTATCCTTTGAATGTACAAAAGTCCTGAAAAACAAGAAAGGTTAAGGAACTTTAACAGATTGGAGAAGACCGGGGACATGTAGGAGTGAGTAAATCTAATGAGACCCTGTTTGGCTTCTAGAAGAGACAAGATAGTTAGAAAAAGTGGTGAAATCTCTAGTTTTGTCTGAAACAATGAGCTAATGAGAATGTAGTTCTAAGTGTGTAAGATCAGGAGAATCTGGGGAAAGGTAGATGGAGACTATATTATCTTAGCAACATTTCTATAAATTATATGTTATTCCCAAATGAAAGCTAAAGGCCTAAACTAAAATATGGCTTTGATGGCACCCGCCGCCACTGTACCGAATATCGGGCATAGGCTTGGGGGATCAACAGAAAACACAGACTCGGGTCATTCTGGTGAGGAGAATGCCAAAGCTTTACTGAGGGACCAGCAATATATACTAGAGGCTGGGTGAAAAACAACAGGAAAAAACAATCATAGCCATAGGTCAGGCACCTAGGAAGTGCAAAGGCAGGAAGACAGAAATCAAGCTAAGCCACAGGATGTTCTGCTGTCAGGAAACCTGTGCAAACGGCTCAGCTGGGGGCATTGAGCTAAGCTCACAGCTGCCCAACAGGCTTTCTATTGCTTGTGTGATGTTTTTTCCAACCTTCTTGAAAAATTCCTCAGGGAGTGTGATCATTTGAATGAAAATGACCCCCAGGTGCTCATATATTTGAATTCTTGGTCCTCAGTTAGTGGAACTGTTTGAGAAGGACTAGGAATTTGGCCTTATTGGAGTGGGCGTGAACTTGTTGGTGGAGGTATACAGGTGGGGGGTGGGCTTTGAGGTTTTAACAGTTCATGCCAAGCTCAGCATTTTTCTCTCTCTGCCTGCTGCCTGTGGATCAGGATGTAAAGTTCTCAGCTACTGTTCTAGCACCATGTCTGCCTGTTTACTGCCATGCTCCCTGCCACGATGATAATGAACTAAACCTCTGAAACTGTAAGCAAGCTCCCAATTAGATACTTTCTTTTATAAGAGTTGTCTTGGACATGGTGTCTTTTCATAGCAATGCAACATTAACTAAGACAGGAAGATTCTTGAAATCTAAACATTTGGTAATTATCTGAAAGACTCTGGTTTGACATGCCTGTCTTGTTGAGCCAGGGAAGCTACACAGCTGTCACATGTCACAGGTCACAGGTCATTGCAATTCACCTGTTGAATGTTGTTTGTGGGAAAAAATAGAACCCACCTGTACCATTTTCCCTGTGTAAACTTTATAAACTATTTTTTCATTTTTGACAGAGTCTCACATAGCCCAGACTGGCCTAGAACTCATCATGCAACTGAGGATGACTTTAGACTTTTGATCTTTCTGCCTTCATCTCTACAGCTCTGGGATTATAGGAGTATATCACCATGCTTCATTTATACAATGCCGAGGATTCAACCTAGGGCTTGGCAAACACTCTACCAACTAAGCCACCACCATAGTTCCTGAATAGCCTTTTAAGCCTTTTATATGAAGCAATTACTCAAAGATCAATAGACTGGCAGAACTGTCTTTTAATTCTCTTCTTCTCTTGTATCTTCAGAGAAATTTGCAGAATTTTAGATTTTGCATCTGTTGGCCCCAGCACATACTTCCCTGAACTGTTCTCACTGTGTGGAGCTCATTTATTAAGAATTGTGTACCTGCTGTGAACTGATTCTGGAATTTGTGTGAGGCCAGTCTCAGGTCTCAGTGAGTTAAGCAGGGAAGAGACAAGTCAACCAAACACTTTTCTATGCAGATATTTCAGGTTCCTTGTTTCATTTAATCCTCACACTGACCCTGTGAGGTGAGGTGGGTGATTCCAGTAGGCCAACATTGGAGCCTCTCAATTGTTAGGAACTTGACTCAGGGTCTCACAGTTGATGGGTTCTAAATGTGGGACTCTCTGGTGACAAAGCTTGGCACTCTGGACTGTTCTTTACAGACAAATAAAAATTTATAAACATTCAACATACAAAAGAAGAATCTGCTACCCAATAAGACATGAATAATCAATCCTGAGTATAAGGAACAAGTGATATTTTGAATAGCTTTTTATGTGAAGAGTTGAATGACACTGTATATTTTATTTTTGGGGAAAAGTTTTATTGTGGCTTAAATATATTGTAGCCATTTTAAGTATACAATTTATTAACACTAATTATATTCACAATAGTGTATAATTGTTGCCTGTTTCACTGTCTTAGAGTTTTACTGTTGTGAACAGACACTATGACCGAGACAACTCATACAAAGGACAACATTTAATTGGTGCTGGCTTACAGGTTCAGAGGTTCAGTCCATTATCATCAAGGCAGGAGCATGGTAGTGTATGGACAGACATGGGGCTGGAGTTCTACATCTTGTTCCAAAGGCAGCTAGGAGAAAACTGACTTTCACGCAGCTAGGATGAAGGTCTTAAATACCATACCCACAGTGACACACCTATTCCAAAAAGGCTATACCTCCTAATAGTGCCACTCCCTGGCCATCACATTAACCCTTTTTTATCTTTAATAGAAACTCTGTAACATTAAGCAGTGACTCCCCATCCTTCTATATCAGAAACATTTTGCTTGTCCATTCATCTTCTGATGGTCACTTGGATTGTCTTTAATCCTTTGAGACTTTCGAGATGAACTTGAGAAAATAGAGTTACAAGGGGAAGATTCCAGATCCAGCTTGTAGAGTCCCTGACTGAAGAGAAAGCTGAGTGGCCACACATTCATGCTAGGGAAGATGCTGTAAGTTCCTGACATGAGAGGAGGGCATTGAGGTAACTTAGAGAATCTGGAAAAGGCAGAAAAAAAAAAAGTTTGGGACTTCCTAATATACCAGCGCTGCTACTACCCTTATGAGCTAGATAGGCATTTAAGATTCAGATGATTGTGCTGAATCACCAATGCAATGTTTTAATTTTCTTTTCTTTTTCTGATGAGAAAGAGATAAGAAAAAGGAGGTCAGGTCTGAACAGCCGATTCGTCACATGTCTTTAAAGGCTTCCTGTTGCAGGAAATATTAAAAAGACAACTTGCTAACTCTCCGCAGTGCTGAACGATGCTCCAGTGCTCCTGCTGGCCCACCAATTCTCCAACTACACTAGACCACAGGGCTCCCACTGGACCATCTCTCCAAAGGGACCGTAAATTCCTCTTGCTACATGCAATGCCCACACACCTCACAGTCAGCCATTTCAACACCTAATTACCCAGTAGAATCAAGACTCTTAAAGCTTAATTAACCAATCAGAAAATCACAATTTACAAGATGCCAATACAGTGATTTCAGAGTCAATTGATAATGATAAAAGCTTTATCCCAATATTTCTTAAAGATTTATTTATTTATTATATGTAAGTACACTGTAGCTGTCTTCAGACACATGAGAAGAGGGCATCAGATCTCATTACAGATGGTTGTGAGCCACCATGTGGTTGCTGGGATTTGAACGCAGGACCTCCGGAAGAGCAGTCAGTGCTCTTAACTGCTGAGCTATCTCTCCAGCCCTATCTCAATAATTCTACCCTTGTGAAATCACAGCTACTTATGACTGGAAAACACCATGCAGGTACATGTCAGCAGCCTTCTTCCTTCTTCCTCCTACCCTGAGATGCTCCTCTCTTCTTGACTCTTAGCTCTGCCTCCCTTTTCCCTGTCTAATCATGGGCCTCCCACTGCCCTAATGTGATTGAACAGGGAAAATTGAGCAACAGCTTCCCGTTACTGGGAATACACTGACTGAAGCTTCTGACTTTGGGTTTAGGCAGTAATTAACTTTGACCTCATGGTCTGGCTTTATTTGATAGAAATGACATGTGTTGGTCAATTCCTTCATTCCATGTTCTTGGAAACTTCCGAGTTGACCTTTGAACCTCACTCTCTTTCCCCAGGGTACTAGATAAGACAGCAACATATTATGATACTGGAAATCTGAAGCCTTGCCTACAAACTTTCTAGAGAACTGTGTTGGGATGATCTTCTTGTGCACTGTGTAAAGGTTGTCTTTGAATTATTCAGTGTTGACTTCTGTACCAACAGAGTGCTGAGTACTGTCTGGACTTTGGTATTGTTATTTTTATGAAGCATCACCTGTCTCAATGTTTTGTAAACATTCTTCCCCATCATCTTCTGATTGGTTTAACAAGAGCTGAAGGCCTATAGCAGGATAGGAGAGGAAAGGAAGAACATCTGGGCAGAGATAAGAACTCTGGGAAAAAAATCAGACCCGGGAGATTTTTAGCCAGCCAGACAAGGAGGAAGGAACAGGTACCAGGTAATGTGCCATGTGGCAGAATGTAGATTACAATAAATGGGTTGATTAAGTGATATGAGTTAGTTGAGAAAAAGCCTAAGTTAAAAGGCCTAAGCATTCATAAATAAATATAAGTGTATGTCATTGTTAAAAACTGGCAGGTTGAGACAGTCTGGCAGTAGAACTAGATACTAGAGATGACCACACTAATGTCAGCAACAGAGATGCTCTCTGTTGGCACCCACCCACTATAGGCTATGTTGAGGTTCAGTGATCTCTGTCAGAGGCATTCAGTGGCTTCTATACAATGAGAAAGTTTCCTAAGTAAGCTGCCTAACAGATGCTGGTCATGGGAATACCAATGGACCAGAAATATCCTTCTATTTCTCCCTTTCAGTCAGAGTGGAACATCTGCAGTTTGCCCCCACTCAGCGACAGGACAGTCTCCAGACTGGTGTACAGCATGTGTTTCAGGTCCAGGTGAATGTTGATATCTTTCAACAGATTTCCCTAAAATACTTCCTTTTCTTTGCTAAGATAGAAGTGAGTCACCAAAAAGGCTACAAAGATACCCTTTAGAGCAGCATCCATGGACGCTGTGCCATGCTGGTCATGCTTGGGCACCTTGGCACCAAGGCCTTGGCACAAGGCCACTTTGTTGAGCCACATCCTTGGTCAGTGTTCTCCTTGTGATCTGTCTGTTCTCCAGCATGGACAGGGACAACCTGAGTCCCTGAGCATTAAGAAACACTGACATAGGAATTTTCTGAGAAATGACAGCATAATTTCATTTTAAGTAAAATAACTGAAACATGGATTTTCTGTGGTCTGATCTTAAAAAGATGGCCTGCGGCTAGTGAGAGCTTGTTTGTCTCTCTCTTCCCACCTCACCCCCCAGGAGAGAAATTGGAAACTCTTGAAAGGCAGTAAACACTCCCAGAAAGGGTGACCCAGACTGAAGCTTCCATCCTAGGTGAGGCACTCACTCCTTGATGTTCACAGAACACTCACTGTGGTGGTTAGAATATGCTTGGCCCACAGGGAGTGGTACTATTAGGAGGTGTAGCCTTGTTGGAGTAGGTGTGGCCTTGTTGGAGGAAGTGTGTCACTGTGGGGATGAGCTTTGAAACTCTGCCCAGCATGGAAGAGTCAGACTTATCCTGTTTACATTCAGAACATCTGTAGAACTTTCAGCTCCTCCAGTGTCACGTCTGCCTGCCTGGACACTGCTATCCTTCTTTCTATGGTTATAATGGATTGAGCCTCTGAACCTGTAATTAAATGTTGTCCTTTATAAGAGTTGCCTTGGTCATGGTGTCTGTTTACAGCAGTAAAACCCAAACTAAGACAAAGGAAGTTCTTGGATTGTGGGGGCGGGGGAGGGGGAAGCAAACATTTGACTCTACATGAGTTCATATTAAAACAAGAGAAGAACTGCTTATCATGTTAGAATGTGAGATAGAAATGGAACAGAGAGAAGGGGAGGGAGGAGAGAAAGGAAGGCAAGCGGCCAACTGGGATAGGAGATGGTTGCACTGTAAATAGGGCAAGAGCGGCCTCATTGCAGGGGTGGGGTTTTAGCGAAGATGCCAATGAGGGAAGGGGTGACCTAAGAGGGAGAACATTTCAAGCCGGGGAAGCAGAGCAAAGGTCTTCTGGCAGCAGGGAAAAGGCTCCATTAGGAACCAAGCAAGCGTCAAGGCAGGAGACAGGCCCAAAAGAAGCCTTGGGGAGAAACTGAGGAGGTAAAGGTCCTGTGGACACCGCACGGCCGCCAGCTTTCTCTCCGGGTGTCCTCAGTTTGTTCAATTTTGTTTATACTGATCCACAAACATAAACCTTCATTTGTCTCTGTCACTACTGACAAGTCAGTGCAACATCTAAAGTGCCTGGGGGAATTTGATGAACAAAATCACCACTCGAACCAGCTTGAAATCTAGTTCGCATTCCATACTCACAGGGACAGACAGATGTGAAAATACCGTCTGTGTATACTCAACCTCAGGTAAAGTCTCAGGGAGGTGGGGGGCCGTCTGGAAGGAGCTGGGGGAGAGGAAAGAACATGACCAAAATATGTTGTATAAAATATTTTTAAAAATTAAAGTGAAGTCTTTAAGTGTTCAAGAAAGAAAACAAAATACACACCATGCTATCTTCTAAAACTGCGAACAAAGTATATGCCAACAAGTACAGAAAATATTAAAATGCATACACATTTTGGCAAATTGAAACATTTATTCAAATAACTCTTGGTTTCAGAAGGCTATCAAATTCAAACTATGAAAAAAAAATCAAAGGCAAGAAAGCCCCTGTGCATTACCACCTATTTAAAGAAGCAACATGGCCCCTTGAAGCAGTAAATTGAATTCAAGACTCTTGGGAGTGTTTATGTTGAGGTTATTGTGTAGGAAGGAGGTGACCCTGGCAATTGGGATGGGAACATGCATCATCTCTCTGACTTGGAAGCTAGTTTCTCTCAGCCAGGAGAACCTTCAATGGCCTCCCCTGAGGGAACTAACTTCCCCCTGAAGAATTTTAAACAGAAACAATAGACCTTGTGTTTCATATGGATTTTTTTAAAGGTTGTATAACAAACAATACTAGGGGACATTTTGGATCACAAAAGACTAGTGGGCTATTATTGAGGAATTCAGATGACAGAGAGCCGGTGGGTGTAGTGGCACATATCTCTGTCTGTCTGTCTGTCTGTCTATCTGTCTGTCTGTCTGTCTGTCTGTCTGTCTGTCTGTCTATCTGTCTATCTTCTGTATTCTGTATTCTGTAGGCAGAGGCACGTGGATGCCTGTGAGTCCAAGGCTAGCAAGGTCTAAATAGTGAGTTCCAGATTGTACCAGGACTACATAGTGAAAACCTGTCTCAAAACACTGAAAAAAAAAATCAAATGACAGAGGGACAGATGACAGAGACTAGTAACATATTGAAGGGACATTGTGAAGACTTATTTGAATTTTGATATACTCTAAATGTGAAGTAAATATATTGTCCTAACTGGCTAAAAGACATTTGTGAGAAAGGAAGACTGATGCCAAGGTTTTAGCCTGAGCAACTAAGGATGGGGTTATTCTCAGTTGAGGGACAGGAGACTGTGGGAGGATCAAGTTCTGGCAGAAGAGGAGATCAGTTTCAGTCCTGTTAAGTCTGAGGGGTGAGACAGCCCTATGGAGCCCAGTTCGTCCATGAACCTGGAATTTGGGAGAGAAGTCTCTCCTGGAGACATGCATTTAGATCACCATCATATAAAGGCATGAGGCTTGATGAGATTTCCAAAGGAGTGGGGGGAATTAAAGAAACAAAGAATCCAAGGTCTGAGCCTTGGGGACTTCTGACACTAAGTCATCAGGGAAGAGCTGACAACCAGATCACAAGGACTGAGAGGGGTGGCCTGGGGGTAGGAAGGAAGAGCCAGTGTACAAGGACATAATGAAACAGGAATCTCCTGAGCACATGCAGAGCGGGTCCAACCCATCAAGAAGCCTGATTAAGGAGACTGAACATGGACTTTGAGAACACAGAAACTATTAGCAATTTTCTCTAGAACAATTCAGCAGAGTTTTGAGTGTTGAGAGCAAAGGCCTGATGGGTACTCAAGAGAGAATGGGAGGGAAATGAACACAAGATAGATTTCTTGCAAGGGAAGGCATGATGGGGAAGAGCTGAAAGGAAACATAGGACCCAGCAAGAGCGCAGGCTTTGTTCTTCTAACTCAAGGTAGGGAAAATGAAGGATGTTGAATTCGGATGAAATCAGAAGATAAATGGAGGGTGTCTGAGCTAGAGAAGAGAACTGGAGTGGGCATGATCTATCACACAAAGGGAACATCTTTCTGGAGAGCAGAAATTTCAGTTTTGTAGAGGTGGGACGAGGGTGTGTGCTTTGGTAGAAGCCATGAAACGTTTCTTCCAATTGCTTCTGTTTTCTCAGTGCCATGAGAATGAAGGTCATCAGCTAAGATCACAGGATAGTCCAACATTTCCATGAAGTTAGAAATATGTCAGTGTCTCATTACTTTTGAGCTTTTCCTGTTCAGTTGTGGTTTCTTGCTGGAGGTTTATTTCATTTGAGCAGATGTGTTGTGTCTATTAAGTTGTGTTTACTTACTGGAGCTTCAGTTGAATGGATGTGTTGGAAGCAAGGCTTCAGCCCGAGAGGTGCCACCCTAACATGGCCGACCTCAAGAACATCTGTGTGTGATGTGGTTGTGTGTTGAGAGTGTACAACTAGACAATTCTCCAGAACTCAGCATATTGTGAAGGGACATTTCAAGGCCTCTATTCCTGGAGAATGTTCTGAAAAGGAGAGAAATAATAATTGATAGGTTATTTCTCCCCTGGTGAAATGAGCTAATTCAAGCCAGATTAGAATATATTAAAGGCAGGTTTTGGGGGAAGCTGCTCTCAGGCAAGTGAGTTCATTGGCCCCAAGAACTGAGACCAGGGAGCTGCCATGGGGAGAGAGGAGCAGGGGAAAATGAAAGGGTTGGGGGGGAGAGAGAGAGAGAGAGAGAGAGAGAGAGAGAGAGAGAGAGAGAGAGAGAGAGAGAGAATGACAAATGTCTGGATTATACAGAGAGAAACCTTTGGGGGAAGGGCAGTCCAGTCCCTAGGCTGGGAAGTTGAAGGTTGGGGGTAGGGTATATGCAAGGTAGGGACTGATGGATTCTGGGAGAACCTGGGGGGTCAGGTCTGCTTTGATATGTAAAATATGTACTTCAGTCCCTTGTCCCCAGGATAGGAAATCAAACAATAATATCAGCACAGACTCTCCCCAGAGGCCTCCGAGGAGAGCTCCTGAGTGGAGATTAGGTGGATAGACTCATCCTGCCCCCAGTGGTCTAACTTCACCCAGGGTTTAAGTTTCTGTCTCCTGTGCCCGGTGAGTTCCTTGAAGCAAATGTGAATGTTTAGCTCTCTCCTCGGCTCAGTCTCCTCTGATTTAGTTGTCAAGTCCATTTAGGTCAGCAAAGTCACTGTGTTGACCCTGCTTTTAAAAATTGATGTTTTCCCCTGGCTGTCTCCTGAGAGTTTTTACAGTGGCACACCATCACACATTTCTTCACGCAGAAGCTGCCCAATGTGGGGACTCCCACAGGACATGCCAGCAAAGTGACTTCATCTAGCTAAGTTGAATGTGCATTGATCTTTTTTTAGAATGTTGGAATATATGAAGGCTTCCATTATGTTGGCTCAAAAACAAAACAAAAGCAAAAAACCCAAAACAAAAAATAACCAAACAATTGAAAGAGAAAGAATGTTAAAAATTAAAAGCAGATTAATCAAAACAAAACAAAACAAAACAAAACAAAATGAAAACCCCAAACAACCACCTATCCTCCCCACCTTTTCTCTGTCTCTAGCCCATCTAGCAACAGTCTTGTATAACCCTTGCTTACTGAATGTAGACTTGGTTCTAGCCAATAGAATTAGAAAGGTACTTTCATGATTAGGCAAAGGTAAAGAGAACAGACACTCTGTATCTCATCACATTATATTCACATTACAACTTGGTGAAGTGAATGGAGATGTTCCTTTCTTTAAAAGAGTGAATTGTCATATAGTACTGAACTCCATGGAATGGAAACGTAACAAAGATATGCATGGCCTGTGGTTGCTAGAGAAGACCCCAGGTGATAGACAACAGGGAATCAGGGATTTCAATCTACCCCAGAAGAGCTACATTTGTTCCTTGGGATTATCAGATCTTTAATACAGCATTTTCCCAATATCCCTCACTTTACAGCCCCACTACCAAAGGAATTTCTTGGTCTCAGTCTTTCTTGATTTCTTGGGCAGGAATTTAGCATGTGTCTTCTATGTTTACACTGTAGAGGCCACATGCAAATGTCTCTGATGGTCACTTTGGGTTTTTTTTTTAAAGATTTACTTCAGACACACCAAAAGAAGGTGTCAGATCTCATTATGGATGGTTGTGAGCCACCATGTGGTTGCTGGGATTTGAATCAGGACCTTCAGAAGAGCAGTCAGTGCTCTTAACCGCTGAGTCATCTCTCTAGTCCCCTTTCCTCTCACCACCATGGTCACTTTAAACCTAGCATCCTTACCTTTGAGAGAAAAGAAGTTAAAACTGACGAGGCCTCCTGTTCTTGGTATATAAAAAGGATCAGTGTTCACAGCGTTAATTCCTCCAAACAATCATTTTCAAATCTTTCCTCCTCATATTCTGAATTTATGGGTAAACTTGATCATTTTAGAAGACTTAAAAGTGACTATAATCTTCAGTTTCCATGATGCAGGGACTATTTACACATGTGAACTTTGCTCCAGTCCTCATGATCACTGAATCAGGCTTTGTCACGAAACACTGCTAAGATAGTTTCCAATTGTATCTGGAAACTAATAGGCAACTGTGTAAATGTTCCATTAGCAAAGGGGGCAGCATGTGTGTAAGGTGTAAAATGTTGTGATGAATGTATGAGAGATAATTGAAAGAATAAGGCCACTGCTGTCTTTATTAGCCCTTTAGTGGTATTGATCTTCTACACACATCCTCCTATATCTTATAGATTATAAAGATATGCTGTGTTACTATTATCTCTTCACTGGTCCTTTCAGATCCTGTGGGAATGGACATAGGAACTGTTGTTCTTTAGTTAACTAGTCTGCTAGGGAAGCACAGCAATGCTCATGAAGAAGAAGATATAAAATCTTTGGAAATATGTTTTCAGGCTGCTAAGAAAATAAGCTTCAACATATTATGTGTGATGACCCAAGCTACCATTGCCCAACCTTCTAAAACACAGATCAATGATACTTTATCCAAGTTATTTTTCTTTCAAAGTTATAAAGCTTTGCTCAAAATAGCACTGAATGCTGGCTGAGGGGCCTGTATTTGACATAGCTTGGTGTTAAATTGTTGCTTTCAAGTTTATATCCCTGCAAGTTAATGTCTACTTGAATGAAATACTTGACCTCCAGTTGGTGGCACTGTGTGGCCTTTCTAGACATCTGCTGTTGGGAGCAGGCTTGGAAGACTCAAGGCCTTTCCCTATTTCCAGTTTGTTTTCTGTCTGGTGCTTTTGGCAAAGGATGTGAACCCTCAGCTTCTTGGTTCAGGCACTGTGCCTGCTGTGTGCGGCAAGTTGCTTGTTAGTGGTCTTGTATCACAGCAGCTGAGGAGTAACTGATACATTCTTCCTCATTATATCTATCTTTGACAGTGATGTGCTAGACACACTGGTACATAGATGTACTGAGCATGTAAATTCTGAAATGCTGAGACCAGTTTCATGGTTTGCCAGTGTAGCATGATAGCTTATTTCAGAGATAACAAGAACCAGGTCAAAGCAAACAGGAAAATAGCAGCATTTGTACCTGACCCATCTGCTTATTTCTGTGTGGTGAACTGACCTAGGACATTTTGGAAAGGCCCAATTCTTGACTTATTTTTGGTAGATAACAAGAGCACCAGCTTGAAGTGGGTAAAAGCTTCTCTTTGACGTGTTGCCAGTCAGCTGTCTGGGATCCTCTTGCTCTACAAGGGCCGGCAGGAAAGACCTTTTTAAGGGCTGGTCTTTGGCAGTTTAGTGTCCCTAGATGCCTGACCACAGCTTCTGGGAAAAGCCTACCTGTGTGCACAGGTGGAGTCCTCTAGTGTTACTGGGACCCTTAGCTCTCAAGGGTTAGAGCTTTTGTGTATTGAGATGCCTCAGTCGCTGTCAGTATGAGTGTCCAGGGTGACAGTTCCCTGTGACCACTTTCATGGCTGCTGCGGATCAGAAAGCAGCTACTGCAGCCACCAAGCCCCATTCTTTCCTTTGAGGTGTGGCTCTGCCTCTCCTGGAGATGTCAGCAATCAATGCAGCCGATCGATCATTGGTTGGTTTTGCAGCCTGGCCCCCAGACTGTTCAGCACTACTTCAGATTCCTGCTCAACATGGCTGCTGCGGATCCCTCCGCCACACCACTGCTGATCATCAGAGCCCTGTAGATCCCTCCGCCACACCACTGCTGCTCATCAGAGCCCTGTAGATCCCTCCGCCACACCACTGCTGCTCATCAGAGCCCTGTAGATCCCTCCGCCACACCACTGCTGATCATCAGAGCCCTGTAGATCCCTAGGCTCGTGACTCAGCCTCTGCTACTTATTAAGGCCAGGTCCCTCTTGGTTTCCTAGTTTTCAGAGCAGCTAGCAGGCTGCTCTCCTCAGCTCTATCTCTTCTCTGTCTGTCAGAGTGACCTGTCACGCCACCTCCTCCTCAGGACTAGGGGACAATGACAGATCCATTATCACCACCAAGACTGCCACCGTGGCTCTGCTGTCTGTTGCAGCTGCTTCCCTCTCTTGTTACCTCAGCCTACTCTATCAAAATCTAGCAAGAAAGGAGCACTGGAAAGAGACCATTTTTCTGACACTACTATTGCAACACCAGGGGCGGCAGCTTAGAGGGATGCCTCTCAGCTATCTCAGAAAGTGAGCTGAACAGCCTGCTTACATAGCCCAAGGAGAGTTTTTGCGCAAAGCATAGCAAACCTTTTGTTTGTATTTGTACCAATAACAACATTGTTCCCTGTGTACCAGTCCCTCTGTGAGATACCAGGGAGAGTTCTCCCCATCTGGCCTGAAAGGACTTGGTTGTAGGGTCATCTAAAGTTCACCAGGGTACGTGGTAGTAAAACATCCAAGGTAACCTTATGAAACAGTTGTGTCTGAGGTTATACCTTCACAGTGTAACTGTATGAAACAATCAGGGATATACCTTCACAGTGTCACTGTATGAAACAGTTGTATTGGCGTTATAATCTTAGAAGCTGAAGCATACCATTTTTCTTGATGGATAGTTTCCTTAGCAGTGTAGGACATGGGACAGTGCACACAGCAGGCAACCATCCCTGCCACTAGCCACAACTGCAGTCTCTAGATTTCCATCTTTCTGTGCTTCAACCCTTGTGTATAGAGTTCCCCCCAGATGGAAACATTTCATCTTGCAGGGACGCTCATTAAGACAGGAAGTAAATCCTGTTAGCCGGGCGGTGGTGGCGCACTCCTTTAATCTCAGCACTTGGGAGGCAGAGGTAGGAGGATTTCTGAGTTCGAGGCCAGCCTGCTCTACAAAGTGAGTTCCAGGACAGCCAGGGCTACACAGAGAAACCCTGTCTCGAAAAAAAAAAAACCAAAAAAAAAAAAAAAACCCAAAAAAAACCCAAACAAACAAAAACCAAAAAAAAAAAAAAAAAAAAAGAAAGAAAGACAGGAAGTAAATCACTCAAAATAGCTTTAGGAAGTCCCTGAAAATGACCATAGTCTCTAGGGCCATCTTTTCTGGAGAGTGTACAAACAGAAAAGATTATTACAAGTCACTCTGAAAGGAGGCAAGCTGCAAAGTAGACTCCTGAGATAAGCCCAGTTGTCTGGAAGAGGTTTAGACCAACTGAGTCACTTGGAAAGGACACTCCCCAACCTGTTGAGCTGCCTGCAGGCTGTGCGGTGTGTTCCAGGTTCACAGCTGTTGTGAGCTGTCACCTGTGCTGGACTGGGCTTTGATGACACATCTGTCTTTGAGTCATTTCTACTTCTGTAAATAACCCTTTGCTCATATTCCTGTAAGTAACCCCATTAACCCCATTGGGTCACCAAACTGGACTGTGGTGGTATCTGTACTTTGGTTTCCCTGTCCGAGGTGAGTAGACATTTATTCATATCTCCCCAGGAATAGTGCTATACAATCATTTTTGCCAGGGGAAGAAACATTGATTTCTTGAGAGTTGATATTAAAAATTCAGAGACTTCCAATCTTTGAAGGCATAGGACACGGGCCTTCCTAGATTTGTTTTGTAGGACTAAAAGTTACCCCAAACCATTTTATTGACACACCTGCATACCTACTGTCACAGTAATTTAATCAGTGAGTGACTGAATTCACTCTTCCTTAGCCTAATTTCCTGCCTGTGGTGCAGATTATAGTGGAAAGTGTGTGTAGCCTTGGGGTGGTTTGAATAAAAACGGCCCCCATAGGCCTATAGGGAATGGCACTATAGGAGGTATGACTGTGGAACAGGCATGGCTTTGCTGGCAAAAGTCTGTCAGTGGGGATAAGCTTTGAGGTCTCAGAAGCTCTAGCCAGTTCACTTCTGCTGCCTTCAGATCAAGATGTAAGACTTTCAGCTCATTCTCCTGCACCATGTCCGTCTGTATGTCACCATACTTCTTGCTGTCATGATAACAAACTAAACCTCTGAACTGTAAGCCAGCCTCAGTGAAATGTTTTCCTTTGTTACCCTGCTCATGGTGTCTCTTCATAGCAACAGAAACCCTAACTAAGGCAAGCCTCTGTGGTGTAGACATCCTGAATCAACTAGCTAGCTGATCGACCAATTGTAATATATGAAATTCCACTTAGGATCATAGACAACAGTGAGGTTCTCTCAACTTAAACTAACACACACTATTTATGCAAAACTATTTACTTTGGTGCGTGGACTGTATGCGCGTGTGTATGCGTGCATGGGTGTGCCTGTGGAGGTGAAAGGCAAATATATGTCATCTTTCTTGATCACTCTGCACCTTGAGTTTGAACTGGGAGCTCATCAATTCAGCCTGGCTGGTTGACTGATGAGCTCCTCCCTGGATCTCCAGTCTGCCTCCCTAGAGCTGGGGTTGAGACAGGTACTACCCTCCCTAGCTTTTACACATGGGTGCTAGGGATTAGGACTCAAGTTCTCATGCTGACAGGCACCTTAGCCACCAAGCCATCTCTCCAGCTGTATAAGTAAAAAATATTTTAAAGTAAAACATGAACACCATAACAAGTCCCATTTGTTGGATTGTGTTCAGCTAGATTTTCTACTAAACATCAGTTGTCCTGGAGCAGGCAAGCACAGACTGGAAAACAAAACACCCGATTAATCTTTCACACTGGAGCTGGCTTTGGCTGTGCACCGAGGAGAAGTATAAATCTTGACATTGCACTTCATTCCTTTTCCATTTCTGAAACAAACTTGGCGAAAGACCTCAAGCTCTTGGTCATCACTACGCTGCTCCAAGTCATCGATGTCTCTTCATCCTTTCCTTGGCATTAGCACAAAATTGATGTCTTCTCTATAGCACTGGCTTGTGCATGATGCCATCTTTCTAGTAGAGAGATGCTCCTTATTTTATGAGTGTAGTTCCTGGTTAGCTAGGAAGTAAGGCTGGCTGTTTCTATCTCTGTCTCTCTATCTCTCCTTCCCTCTCCTCTCCCTTCCCCCTCCCCCCTCCTTTGTTCCTTTTTCTCTTCCTCTTGCCTTCCATCCTGTTCTAGTTTTCTAGTTCTTCACTGTTGTCCTTTTTCTTTCTCTTCCTTTCTCTCTCTCTTTCTTTCTTTCTCTCTTCCTTCCTTCCTTCTTTCCTTCCTTCTCCTCCTCCTCCTCCTCCTCTTCCTCCTCCTCCTCCTCTTCTTCTTCTTCTCCTTCTTCTTCTTCTTCTTCTTCTTCTTCTTCTTCTTCTTCTTCTTCTTCTTCTTCTTCTTCTTTCTTCTTTTTCTCACTTCTAATGTAAGGGAATCTACTATCTACTGCTTGGTTCTTTGTAAAAGAAGTCCCTAGCTTCTCTGCTACAAAGGCTGCTGGTTAAATTTCTATTCACCAATATTATACCAAAGGATGCTTCAGGTGTAGCAGCTTCTTCTATTTCTACTGCATGTTTTAAAGGTTCCAGGTCCCCAGAATTCTCCTTGGGCATATGTCTTAGGGTTTTATTGCTGTGAAGAGTTGCTGTGAAGGCAACTCTTATAAAGAGCAGTACTTAATTGGGGCTGGCTTATAGTTTCAGAGGTTTAGTCCATTATCATCATGGAGGGAAGCATGGCAGCCTCCAGGGAGGCATGGTACTGGAGAAGGAGCTGAGAGTTCTACATCTTCATTCAAGGGCAGCCAGGAAGAGAGACTATTGTGTCTCACTCACACTGGGCAGAGCTTGAAGCCCTGCCTTCACAGTGACACACCTCCATCAACAAGGCTACACCTCCCAAGAGTGCCACTCCCTGGGCCAAGCACATGGAGGAACCAGAGCTTAACTTTGTTTTTGGTTAGCTTCCTCCTTGAACTGTCTGAGGCCTTTTCTCCTAGCTGTTCGTTCCTTTTCCTGGCATTGTGGTGCATTCGTTTCCACAGGCAGGAGCTAAAACACCTGAGTTGCTTTCTGTTATTTATTTACCCTTTCATTTAGTCCCTTAAATATTTATCAATAATGTCTTCTCTGTTAAGAGGTAGTTTCCTGAGTGCAGCTGCCTCAGGGTCAGGTTCCACCTCCATAGCAGGATCAAAACTGAATGTGTGTTCCCAGGCCCTGAAACCCAACTCTGGTCCTGCATCTTCAGGTATTTCCTGTTTGTAGCCAGTAAGGAATGTAACGAGGGAAGATGCTGTTATCCTGTTATCTAAACTAAGACACACAAGTCACAAATGTGCTGCCTGTCTTGACCTAATGGACTGCATGCAGCTTGCATCACTTTAATCATTTTAAAATTCCAGGCCAGAGTCCAGAAGAAACCTGTCTGCAAAAGCTCACTCAAAGACACTGGAACCAGGGGATCTAGATAAGGCCCAGACACCAATGTTAACTTCCATGTTTAACCCCTTGTGTCAAAATATGATTGGTCAATGCAACAGCTCACCCCATCCCCCTTGCTTTGTGTTCCTATCCTATAAAAATGTTGTACAATCTTCCTTTGGGGAAGTGGTTCAGATCCCAAACTGGCTGCTTTCCTGTGTGCTCAGAAAATAACACTTCTATTTTTAAGCTTCCATATCTGGAGTAAGTTTTCTTGACTTCTGCCTGGAACCCGACATTTTCAAGAGGAAGTATGTAGCCATGAAAAAAATGAGGAAATGCACCATTGGGCCACAGCAATATACTCATTAATGGCTCTCTAACAATAATGGTGGGAGATTTCTCTGGGGTACCTTCAACAAATTTTTACTTCTGGGAAATGGCATGTTAATTGCAAGTCAAGAAGCCAAAGGTTAAGAATACATGCCCAGGGGCTAAAGTCAACCCCATCCTTTTCTTTTCTTTTCTTTTCTTTTCTTTTCTTTCTTTCTTTCTTTCTTTCTTTCTTTCTTTCTTTCTTTCTTTCTTTCTTTCTTTCTTTCTTTCTTTCCTTCTTTCTTTCTTTTCTCTCTCTCTCTCTCTCTCTCTCTCTCTCTCTCTCTCTCTCTCTCTCTTTTCTTTTCTTTTCTTTTTTTTTTCTGGTTTTTGAGACCGGGTTTCTCTATATAACCCCTGGCTGTCCTGGAACTCACTCTGTAGACCAGGCTAGCCTTGAACTCAGAAATCTGCCTGCCTCCGCCTCCCAAGTGCTGGGATTAAAGGCATGTGCCACCACTGCCCAGCCCGTCCTTTTCTTTTCCCCCAACCTTTCCTCCTCTTCCTTCTTCAAATCTGGATTTGAAACTGGATTGATAACTCAGCTGAAACAAAGCAAGCATCCATTCAAAATGAATTATATCAAGAAAGGAAATCAGACCTCTCATCTGGAAAGTCACGGAGACCTTGCACCAAGGCAACATAGCTCAGTGTAAAAACAGGGAGGGGTAAGATGGTGACATTTGGCTGTGTTACCACATCTCTCTCCTTTCCCTTTAGACAAAATGGACAGGACTTGGCTCTGGCTTGCTTATCAGGTGGGAAAGTCAACCTCTTAGCACTGAGCAGGTGTTCAGTAAACATCTACTTGTTTACTAAGGGATGTTTGAATTTCCTCTAGAGCATCTTTGACCACATAGAATTTAAAGACCTCATGGTCTCAGTCCTCTACCAGCTCTTTGAGGAGAGTCTCTTTAAAGGCAAAACTTCTCATGCTCAGTAAAACACAGGGTGGCATGAATATGCAGTACTTGGATTTAAGTAAATAATCAGCATCCTCCTTTTGACACAGGTCTGCAGATGACCTCACTCAGTTCCATGGATATGACCCAAATATCTCAGTTCATTATGGAATGTTCTCTTTCCCTTAGCTTTCATAGACCCGCCCTCACTTACAAATAAATGCTTAGTTAAGACAATCTCCAGTTTGGCCTTTCCAAAGGCACAGAAAACTTACTTAAATGTAGGCACCAATGGGTTCCTGATAAGAAGGTCTGGCTTCAGATGAAGCCATGTTTCTAAAGTGAAGTCCCACTTTAGTATACATGAGGTTGGACTGCAGTTGGTCACATGTCTTCTGATGTAGCCCTTCCCACTGGTGGCATCATTTCAATACCCAGAAAGTTTTAGATTCTGAAGAATTTCAGATTTAGATGTTGAGATTAGGGCGGCTCGGTTTGTATTTGGTATGGCACCCAACATTTTAACTTTATAAACCTTTCCATTTGTGTCAAATCATATCTCCTTCCAGAAATCTTTGCCAAGGACAGGG
The DNA here is from genome assembly GCA_036184795.1 of Tokudaia tokunoshimensis. Taxonomy (NCBI): domain Eukaryota; kingdom Metazoa; phylum Chordata; class Mammalia; order Rodentia; family Muridae; genus Tokudaia; species Tokudaia tokunoshimensis. Next base: position 40,400,931 of record BTHU01000021.1, on the reverse strand, counting down.
CTGCTTCCCACTTTACCGTCCCACAGTGCCCTCTACCATGTTGGCATTTTCTGGGTTCCATGTTGTTTTTCACTTTGAATCCTAGTTCCTGGACCTCATCTGACCTCTACTTCTCACTCTTGATACACAGTGTCCAAGGACAGCTGGCTGAGGCCCTGCTGTCTACAGCAGGCCACAGGCTCTGAAGTGGGCCACTGTCAGGAGTGTGTGTGTGTGTGTGTGTGTGTGTGTGTGTGTATGTGTGTATATATGTTCATGTATACATATATGTATGTATGTATGTGCATGTGTATATATGTGCATGTATGAATATATGTATGTATGTATATATGTGCATGTGTATATATGTGTGTGTATGTATGTTTGTATGTGTGTATATATGTGTGTATGTATGTTTGTATGTGTGTGTATGTGTGTATATATGTGCATGTATGTATGTATGTATGTATGTATGTGCATGCATGTGTGTGTGTGTGTGTGTAAGCTTTACAAGAGCTCTTTTAATTCACTAGCTATGCACCTCTAGGGTCATGTCTGTCAGAGGGAGATTTTCTAAGTTGCATGAAAATGTGACTTTATTTGTTTTAATCACCTCCAATCCTACCACAGCCTCTTCTGGTTTCAAAGTACTCTTTACATACAAGATAGATGGATTTAAAAGGTGTAAGCAAACCAGTTTGTGCATAAAAGCCAGCCTCAAAGAAGAGACAGCCTGGTGTCTAGAGAATCTCAAAGCTTCAAGTGCCCTGCTTAAAATGTAATGCTCGCACACATACACCACCTTGGGAAGCCAGTATGATGTAGATGCTGGTTCTGAGGCCCGGATGGGCCCTGAGATTGTGAATACCTAACAAGGCCCAGGTGGTGCCAATCTAAGCAAGTAATAAGAAAAGCTCACATGAGCTTTAAAATTTCTAAGCCTTTAAAAGCAGGCTTGTGATTGAAGGCATAGATGATCAGATTGACTCAGCAAGTCGTTCCAGGCCACACCTCTCACCAAAACCTGCCAGGCTTAAAACTGCTTTTCAATCACTACTCTGTTGGAGAGAAGAAAACAGACCAGAAGGGGCTCTCATTCAAAAAGTAAAAGCAGCAGGCGCTGTGATGGGCTGGCCTTGAAGCTAGCTGTTAGGATGGGCCTGGAGTGGCTGGGCTGAAGAACTTAGCGGGGATTTGGAGAGTTTGGGGTTATGGGGGTGTGGAGATGTGCGACGGGGAAGCTGGCCTGAAGCAAGTTTGAGATTCAGAGGTGCTCCAAACCCCGAAAATCTCATCCTGAGATTGGTAGGAATTGGGGCCGCTCTCTCCCTGCTCACGACCTCTACCTCCTTCACCTCTGACAAAGTTTGTGGCCAGATGACACGTTCAACTTCCTCTCTCCCTTCAACTTCCTCCTGCCTGATAACCTGCCCTCCAGGTTCTTGGAATTCTTTACGTAGATGAAGCATTCCTAGGCCTCCAGTCTAGTCAATAACGTATATCCTTCTTGGAATTCCCTACCCACTCCCCAAATCTATAATCGCCCTTGACCACCCCGAATAAAACCGAAGCAGAGCTTAGAAGTCGATCAACACTTCGTATTCCCGGCTGTCAGGAACCCTGTCCCTTGCCTCTGCTCTCTTTGTCCTCAATAACCGGAGGCCAACAGTCCATGGAGAGGAGAGTCGCGGGGGCAGTGGGAAGGATCTTTGGGTGGTGTAAGGAGCAACAAGGAGCATCCTGAGCTGGGGGCAGGGATTGCGTTTGCCAGAGCACTGAAGAAAGAGTTCTGCAAACCGCATATTCAAATCACCCGGGGAATCTTCAAATCTGTTGAGGTTCTGGTTACACCACAGGCCACAGAAGTCAAACTCTGAGTCTAGGAGGCAAACAACAATTTTCTTGATGCTACTCAAGCAATTCCAAACACTGATTATTTGGGGAAACTAGGTCTGAGAGTTCTTTGCTTCCAGTGCTAACAGGGCAACATGTTTTATTATTAAGAACACAAGGGGCATTAAAGAGTTCAGAACTTGGCAAGGTTTTTCCAAGCAGAACTAGAGAGTATAGTATTTTGGGCTTCATAAGACTTGAAGCAAAATTGAGCTTATCAGCTAAATGCTTAATCACAGAAAGCAAACAAATTTCCACAACTTTTGATGAAATATGAAACTTAGTGGTCAGTGAACACAGTTTCATATATAATTTTCATGTGAAAATTATATCTATTTTGATTTTTAAAGACCATTTTAAAATGTAAACCCTATTCCTACCTTGTAGTTCATACAAACATAGGCAGCAGGCTAGATTAGGACTTTGTGGGTTAAGTTTTCTTGCTTTTGATGTAGATAACCGTATCCCTCCAATCCAAAGACAAGGCCAGAAACAAACATCTAAGTAATAAAGTCAACTACCTTACCCAACTTTGAAAAATCAGTTTTCTCCAAAGACAGTACGCAGATGCAAATACATTTCAAGACAAGGCTTGTTGGCACTCATATTTTTCACAATCAATTAAAAGTACCTGACTGAGACTGTTATATGAAATAGAGACATTCTGACTTAAAATGATCCAAGATGTTCTACAGATGTCTTTTAAAAATACAAATGAGATTTTGATCAGATATTCAAATATGGTATTTAACAGATGTTCGTTTCCTGAGGCCTTGAGTTGTTAAAGATTCCTTGCTACAGAGTCATCCTTCCTGTGTTTGTAATGTGCACATTTCCACCCAGGGATTGTGGAGCAAAAAAAATCAAACCAAACCAAAACCCCCAAAAGTCAATTTTATAGAGTGTCTGTGTTATCAGCAGGATAGTCTGAAGTACTGTAGAGAGGCTGTGAAAGTCACTCTTCTATCCTAAGATATTCTATACCTACATTATCCTGAATTATGACATTGAGAATGTCATATAAAATTTCTCATTAAGCAGAAAGCATAGTGAGAAAAACTTTAAAGAAAGCCTTAAGACCTGAAAGTCTAAATATTGCTTTTGTAATTAAATTGTATATACAAAAAGGACAATTGTGCTTTTTCTGGGCATGGACATTTTCGACTGGAATCAGAAGTTTCCAGGCACTAAAAGGTTCTTTTGGAGTTTGTCTACCTTGAGAATTTGCCAGGCGTTGAAGGGGGCCCTCTGCTGGCAGTTCTATTCATTGCACTTAGGTTTGATTTATATTGTTTTCTGACAGGTTCTTTGAACCTGCCCGGATTTTTAATGTTTTCTGTTATGACCGTACATTTCACATAACAAAGAGAACATAAATTCCACGTTACCAGCTGGCATGGTTAATAATTCTTCACTCCTGCCCTTTTGAATTGTACTACAGCATTGGAACATCTGGCAGTTTCCAATTTCTCTGTCAGAGTGGGGTTTTGACCTCTATTTCACTTTCAAATGGGTCTCCTCGGCAGAGTAACTCTGATTTCTCGATTAATTTTGCCATTCTCACCCTTGGCCGTAAATGTGATATTTTTACGCGTGATGCTTGAGAAGGGAATGAGTGGTGCAGTTTTCAAAGGATTCTCCTCTGCTCCTTAACGACTTTGTTAGCCTCTCCAATCCCGTGACTGCGCGAACGCTCCTCAAATCTTACTCCTCACACATCGGGATTTTATAATGTCTACATTTGTTACAGTGGAGGGTTCATCTGTTCTAACAATCCCAGTAACGAGGTTTAAAAGTAATAACTTCTTAAGCTGGTTCAGCTCAGGGACCTTGAGGAGGCATGGGGAACTGTGTTTATTAGGTCTTGTACATGAGCAATTATATGTGTAAACATGTGAAAACATACATATCTCATCTAGTTTCCACTCTGATGCCCACAGTTGCACAATGGTTGTCATTCCTAAGTTATATCTTTGCCTAGCTCCCTTCCTGGAGTCAGAGCAGCCGCTCCTCCTGGGGCTCTGACCCTCGGAGAAAGCCTTTTAAGCATCTCTGATTCTGCATTTACACCTTTTATTTTCTGCCTTTTCCATCCACATGACCACTGTATAGATCGATAGCTCCGTATCTGGATGAATGCACTGGCATTTTAAACTCACATTCCTGCTCCTCTAATGCTCCCCAGGGCTCACAAGTTCAGCTAGCACTCCCAAACTCTGCCTTGAACCCTCCAACCTAATGGCCAAATCTTAACAAGGCTTATTCCCACCAGTACAGCCTACTCTCTGCCCTCTCTTCTTTTCATACCTAGTTTACAGCTCTATTGCAGGGCTTTCTAAATATGCTCCCTGTCTGATATGTGTGCTTTCTCTCTCCTTGTACAAACTCCAATTTAATCACTAGTGTCTACATCAAATTTATTTAACAATCTAGTCAACATTGAGAGTTACATGTCCAGCATTCATTATTAATAGCATCAAGCATTGTATTTTGTTGTATTTAACGTGTACTGACTTGATTTGTATTTAGTTGATATGCATTTCCTTGAGTATCCTTGATTGCTCCTTCACTACATCTTGCTTCACTCACAAGACCTTATGTTTCTGATGATAAGACTATATATAGCATACTTCACACTATGATGCACCACAGGTAATTCATGTCTCTTTTGTAAGATGGAGATAATGATGCCTCTCTATGTCATTTGACACAGGGCTAAGAAGGGATACTGTGGAGAACTGCTTTAAAGCTTTCAAACTTGTTCATTGTCATTATTATGGCAATGACATAGAACACCTTTCTCACCCTGAACACATGGGTCTGGAATTCCTTTCTGAAGACAAAGTGAACCATGGAAGGGAACAGCTATCATTTCCACCACCTCTGATTATTTCCAGCCACGTCAGACCAGCCAGAGTGCAAGGCAGAGATTAGAACCCCAGTTCAATTGTCTGCTTTGCGTAGCCAGACATTAGTGGCATCCTTTTTATTTCATATGAAGACCCTTTAGGTCAGTCTTTACCTCTTGTTTATCCTCTTGCAACTTGGAGTCAAAGATGGATATTGCTTGTCAGTTGTGAACAAAGGTATCCTAATAGTTTAATAGAATGCTTTGTCCTCTTTTTTTTTCTTTTTTAGAACTCTCTCTTGCGTAAATGCCAGTCAAAGATTTGTGATATAAGGTTTCAAGAAAGAGGGATGCTCCCATGAAGGGATCACAAAGGACAGATGTGACTGTATTTTATTTTTTGAAGGTTTGGAAAATATTAGCTAAGTATTTGGCAACTATTTTGTTATCCCTAAAACAGTGACCGATATTAAAAAGAATACCAAGTCAAAATATGAGTAAGCCCCAGAAGGCCCCGAAACAACACAGGCTGTTGTCATTTTTTGTGGTTGCCCTCCATATCTAGATGGCAAGACTCCACTGTAGAAGACACGACACCATTTTCAGGACACAGAAAAATTAATGTTGAATGGACTGAAAGGCTTCTTATCTGCAGACTAGTTTTCATGGTGGCTGAAGTGCTTTACATACTGCTGAGGGAGGAAAGTGTTAGTAGTCTCCTCCAGCAGTGGACCCTGCCTGCTATAACACTAACCTGCTAGGCAAGATGTATCCATTGGTACAATATTGACACAACTAGTATTGGGGTAACCCACTACTTTCTGAATGGATTTGAGGCCTCCACAGGAAGGAATCATGCCTAGGCACTGCAAACTTTGTCAAAAGTCCATGGCTAGAAGGATTAGACCCTATGGGAGATCCTATTATTGTTTTTAAAATTAGGTTGACATGCTGTCAAATTGTCTTTTAAATATCTATATTTGTCTTTATTCACAGAGGTTAATGCTGTTCTCAACCTTGGTCAGAGAAGCTGCATGGTCAACAGTGGTCCATGCAGAATCTTATAACTGGTCAAAGCGTGTAGTGCAGAACAAGTGACTACTGAATTCTCAGTCCCAAATGAGACATTTTTCTCAACCTGCATGTTCACCCATCCCACAAGGCTCAGGAGACACTGGGGAAAGAGGGGCAGAAAGAATGAAAGAGCCAGAGAAGAATGGAGGTATGGGGAATGGAGTGCAGTGAAGTGCTGTCTTCTGGGCATGTGTTACCAGTATGAGGTCTGTATAAGGCAGCATTCCAGCATGGACTAGGGAGAAGCTTATGAGACCCCACCCTTAAAAGATGGGTCACTGGCAGCTACTGGCTACTGGGGAGTGGAGAGTCATTTTTCTTCATGATTTGGCTTCTGGTAGGTTGTACAAGCTGCTGTGGATGGTCCCATACCCATGTAGGCATCTCCAACTGGACTCAGGGAATTATTTTTTTTAAAAAAATGTAGGTAAGTACATGAAGTTTGGAGGAGGATGTGTTGGGAAGGGGCCTAGAGGGAGGGGAGGGGGAGAAGGAGGGGGAGGAGGAAGAAGAGTTGAGGGTAAATACGATCAAGATGTGTTGCATACATGATGAAATTCTTAACAAATAAATGCAATTATTCTTTAAAAGGACTAAATTATGAAAACACAAACCACAGAAGGGAAAAAAAACCTAAATGTACTTATAATACAAAATAGTTCCTAACATGTGAGAGCTAAAGTTATACTTTTTTAACAGTGATGGCAGAAAAGTCATATGTGTCCAGTAGAAATCATACTTTGAGTTTTGCATTTCAATCTTTTACCAGGTTAGTGGTCAGCAGCGCTTGGTGTGAGGTGTCAGTTGGAAACAGGGTTTCTTTTTTTCCAAGAGTGGAGTAGAACATATATATCCTAATATTGATCTTGAGTGTAGCCAAGCTTATTCCAAGTGTATTCAGCTACTGGGAAGCAGAAGCTGGAAAATTGCAAATTCAAGGCTGGCTCAAGTGTATAGTGAATTAAAAGCCAGCCTGGGCAACTTTGTGAGGTCCTATCTCAAAAAAGGGTCAAATATAGCTCAGCAAAGAATGCTTGCTTAGTATGGGTCAGTGAGACACTTGGTTCAATGTTTATTCACACACACATACACACACACACACACACACACAGAGAGAGAGAGAGAGAGAGAGAGAGAGAGAGAGAGAGAGAGAGAGAGAGAGAGAGAAAGAGAGAGAGAGAGAGAGAGAAAGAGAGAGAGAGAGAGAAAGCATTAACTTTCAAATGCAAGCTTATATCAAGTTATGTCATGTATACGGTATATCTGCCATCCATCATCCAATAAAAAATCAGAGAGAAGGAAACATAAACAAAATTTTGCTAAATCTTGTTGAAAGAATGAGTGATGAGTTGTTTAGGAAAGTAAAGAATAACACAGAATTCGTTGCCATCTAAGCATTGCTTGAGATCAGTATTGTATATTTGTATTCTTGCTTCAGTGTTACAGACCTTCCCTGTCCGTACGTACTTCAGCTTTCTGTTATAAAGTCATAGGCCATGCTGCCAAGAGCTTTCTTACCTTCATGATGGTCTCCTCTTTCATCTCCAATATTAGAATGTGCCCTTTGGGATATTAAACCTAGACAGACATCACTTACTTTAGATCTAATAAATTCAAATGGAGCTATGTTGTAAATATTTTACACATACTTTCTTCTGTGTTTTAAAACAAGGCACTGTTAGTGACTGTATCATGCCAGATGCTACATGTGTGTACAGTTCAGTGTGATATCTTTGTAGGATTAGATAGGGATGTGTTTTGCATTCTAAAGAAGACTGGTGATTCAGATAAAATAAACATATAAGTTTATACAGTTACTGATGGGCTTCTCGGTTGAGCCCATGCACTTGACTCTAGAATCCGTGTTTTTTCATCTTATCTCATCCTACCATGCTTTTTTTTTCTTTTGATTTTATACTGTTTTAGCTTTTATCTCTTTTCAAATTAAGTTTTCAGGGGACTTTGTGGCAAAGTCTTATAAAGAACTCTTACTTTAGAATTTGTTGAATGACAATTATATTAGTCAGGGTTCTCTAGAGGAACAGAACACACACACACACACACACACACACAAATACACACATGTGCACATGCATACATATGCACACACATGTGGAGATTTATTAGAATGGCTTACAAGCTTTGGTCTGTGTGTGGTAGTTTAAATTAAAATGATGCCATAGGCTTATCGAGACTGGCACTACTGGGAAGTGTGGCCTTGTTGGTGTAAGTATGGGCTTGTCAGAGGAACTGTGTCACTGGGGGCAGGCTTTGAAGTCTAAAAAGCTAAAGCCAGGCCTAGTGTGTCTCTTTCTCTTTCTGCTGCCTGTGGATGCAGATATAGAACTCTAGTTCTCTAGCACCATGTCTGCCTACACTCTGTGTTTCCTGTTATATGATAATGGCCTAAACCTCTGAACTGTAAGTCCGTCCCAATTAAATGGTTTCCTCTGTAAGAGTTATGGTGTCTGTGGTGGTTTGACTATGCTTGGTCCAGTGAGTGAGTGGCACTATTAGGAGGTATGGCTTTGTTGGAGGAAGTGTGTCACTGAGGGAGTGGCCTTTGAGACTCTTCTCCTAGCTGCATGGAAGCCAGTCTTCTTCTGTTTGCCTTCAGAACAAGATGCAGAACTCTCAGCTCTCCCAGCGCCATGCCTGCCTGGATACTGCCATGCTTCCTGCCATGATGATAATGGACTGATCTTTTGAACCTGTAAGCCAGCCCCAGTTAAAGGTTGTGCACTGTAAGAGTTACCTTGGTCATGGGTGTTTCCTCATAGTGATGGAAATCCTAACTAAGACAAAGTCTCTTCACAGCATTAGAATCCCCTAAGATAGTTTTGCTACTTGAGAATGTCTGTCTTCCAATGGAAATACAAATAATTCAATAGTTGTTTAGTCTACAAGGCTGAATGTCTTAGCTGGTTTTCCATATATATTGGGGTCCCAAAGAAGCAGGCTCTAATGCTAGTGAAGGAATGCTTCAGCAGCAGGATAGGTGAACTTGCCAGTGGGAATGAGGGCAAGCAGATAAAAAGAAAGATCTGCTTTCTTCCATGTGTTTTATATAAGTTGCCATCAGAAGGTATGGCCCAGATTTAGGGTGGGTCTTCCAACCTCAAATGAATCAATCAAGAAAAAAATCTCTCACAGGTGTACCCATCTCCTTGGGGTTTGGTTAGTTCCAGATGGAGTCAACTTGCCAAGCAAGAACAGTCATCACAATTAGGGAGATCAGGAGAAAAATTCTCATAGAGAATTTTCTATGAGACAGTAAACAGTCTCTCTTCATCCTAGAAACTTGCAGTGTGTGTCTGTGACAACCAAGGCCTGTAGTGACAATTTTGGCATTTTGATTTCTTTAAAAAGCATAGAAATATTATAAGAATAAGTTTTTGTTTTAATCACAGGTGTAGGATTTGGGGCTACTTCAGATTCTCCATAGCAGTTATGATTTGCCTTGTGCAGGGGTGTGATTTGTGCCAGCTGTGGATAGTTTCTGTGATTGTGTGACTTTGAAATGCTGGGGGAATCTTCAGAGGGTATATAAATGCTAGGGCCTAGGATACTGTGTGGGTTGTTGTTTGTGTGTTGTTTGCTAAGTAGTCAAGTTTGAAGAAGAAAGAAGAAATTACATATCTTTAACAGTGAAGATCTAACTTGCCCCAAGAATCTCAATGCCCTTAATCAACAGTAAGTAGTAACAATAATGTTGCTTTTCCACCTTTCTCTCCTTTTCTCTCTCCTATCTAGTGTTAGGGGGGTTGAAAGGGTAGAAAAGGGTGGAGAAGGGTGGAAGAAAAGGAACCCACAAAGTATTAAAAGACAGCTACAAATGCAACTGCAAGTCATTTTAAATAAAGAGTTTATCCAAGGCTATTGTCCATGGTACACTCTGACCTTCCATGGCCACCTGAGAGGACACTGGTAAAGTGGTCTAAAGGAGAACATCAAAGAAGGACAAATTCTCTAAATGGAACAAACACACAGCACACACCTCCTTCAAGGGCTCAGTGATCATTTCAGAATAGGGTCGGAAGGAATATAAGAGCAAGAGGCATTGGATGACTGAAGGGAAATCTTGATGTCTGGATCCAGCAGCCTCACATACTGACTCATAGCACAGAGACAAGGATTGACGCAAAGTTCCATGTCTTCTGAGAGCTATTGGAGATTGTTAGCTGCTGAAGGAGAGTCAGTTTTCTCTAAGTGTGTAACCCCTAACCCCCACACTTCTCTTTTGTACATTTCCAGCAACAGAGCAATGTTATTGCTGATGTATTGCTTTTTCTCCAGAGAGCAAAACTCTAATTTTTTCTTTATTATTTAGCATGCTGTTTATAGTCAAACTGATGACCACTCCTCCCCGTCTCCCTGACCCGAGATTTGTGAAGCATATCCTGATGGACTTATACTTTGGAAAGTCTTTTCATTCTTATGATCACTTGGTAAGATGACCATGTTATTTTCAGTCTGCTTATTCTGAATCAAGGCTCATATGCTGCACTAGCAAATTTACTTTTGGGCTACTGAGGAATGTAACCTTTTCCCCCAACACTTGACACCCATTCTATTCTCTAAAAATTTATAGAGATATGCTCCAGGTTGCCTCAGTTTTCCCCCTGTTTATTGAAAATAGCTCTTATATAATTTATTAGAGTGGCTTATAAGATGAGGTCCATGTAGTCCAACAAAGGATATATACTAACAGTAGGTCAGAGAATCTGGTAGTTGTTCAACCCATAAGACTGGATGTCTCAGCAGGTCTTCATTACATGCTGAGGTCCTGAAGAAGTAGGCTCTAATGCCAGTGGATTTGGCTTTAGGATGGACTTGCTAGGAAGATTGAGAGCAAGCAGGCAAAGAGAAAAGCTTCCTTCTTCCATTTCTTTAAATATCCTGCCAGAAGAAAGCATGGATCAGATTAAAGGTGGATCTTCCCACCGCAAAGATCTGGATTAAAGTTGTATCATCCCACCTCAAAGATACGTTGTAAAAGTGGGTCTTTGCACTTCAAATGATTTAATTAAAAAAATCCTTCACAGGTGTGCCCAGCCATTTGGATTTTAGTTAATTCCAGATGTAGTCAAGTTGACAATCAAGAATAGTCATCACATACAATATATTCTGATTACGTTTTTCCCTCCCTCTACTCCTCCCACCCCAAATCTGGATCTATTTCCTTTCTGTCTCTCATTAGAAAAAAAAAGGATTCTAAGGAAATATATAATATAATATAATATAATATAATATAATATAATATAATAAAAAGATACACTGGCATAGGACAAAACAAACAGACAGAAGGAAAGGGCCCAAGAAAAGTCATGTGAAAAAGATGTAGAAGCAGAGACCAACTTGTTCACACATTCAGGAATCTCATAAAAATACTAAATTGGAAACTTTAGTATATTCTCAAAGGGCCTCTAAAGTATAAAAAGAGAGAACTGAAATTCTTAACATCTATGCACCAAACACAAGGACACCCAAGTTCATCAAAGAAACACTGCTATAGCTTAATGTGACATATTGATATTTACACATTGACAGTGGGAGACTTCAGTACCCCAGCTCATCAATAGATAGACATCTAGACAAAACTAAACAGACAATGCTGGGGCTAACTAAACTTATAAGCCAAATGGACTAAGCAGATATTTACAGAACATTTCACCCAAATGCAAAAGAATATACCTTCTTCTCAGAACCTCATGGAACTTTCTGCAAAAGTAACCACATACTCAGATACAAAGCAACTCCCAACAGACACAAGAAAATTTAAATAACACTGAATTCGATCTGATCATTATGGATTAAAACTGTATATCAACAGAACAGTAGGAGGTTATTACTATCCCCAATTTCAAGTTATACTACAGAGATATAGTAATAATAATAGTGTGGCATTGGCACAAAAAAGATATAACAATTAATGGAATATAATTGAAGATGCAGGTCTATAAATAGACCTATAGACACCTGATTTTTGATTTAAAGTAGCCAGGAGTATATACTGGAAAAAAAAGACTAGTTCATTTTTTTTTTTTAAATGGTGCTGGCAAAAACTGAGTGGCTTCAAACAGAAAACTTGAAATAGATCCATACTTATCATCCTGCACTCAGTTCTAATTGTATTGGAGACATCAATACAAAACTAGATACACTGAACTTCATAGAAGAAAAAGTCAGAAACACCCTTGAACTCATTGGTACAGGAAAAAATTTTCTAAACAGAACACCATTAGCACAGGTTCTAAGATCAACTATTAACAAAGGGGACCTCATGAAACTGAAAATCGTTTGTATGGCAAAGGACAACATAATTCAGACAAATGGCAGCCTAAAAAATTTCCTTTTTGCCAACTACATATTCAATAGAGAGCTAATATCCAAAATATATTAACTATATAAGGAGCTAAAGCCCTACTAAATATCAAGAAAACAAATAACGCAATTAAAACTTGGCAAACCCACCCCCTTTCACTTTGCCAATTGGACTTAATGTCTTCATTGGCCATTCAAGTGGGGCAAAGGAAATAACCTTTTAAAACTCAGGCAAACTTAAATGTTTGTCTTGTAACATGTCAGGGGAAACATTAATGCTAAACAACAACAACAACAACAGCAGCAGCAGCAACAACAAAATGGGGAACCTACGTAAACAGAAAATTCTCAGAACGGGAAACATAAATGGCTAGGAAACAAAGAAGTGTTCAACATTGTGCTGGGTAGTTTTCTGTCATTTTGACACAAGCTAAAGTCATCTAAGAGGAAGGATTCTCAAATAAGAATATGTCTCACTTCCAGTTTCTATCTGCACCTGGGGCTGACCCTGTGCCACAGCTCTCCAAACTGAAATTCCTCCCTGAGAGAACTGGTCTCCTGGGAGTGCTGACACAGCAAGACCAGCTAACAACAGATAACCAGATGGTGAGAGGCAAGGACAAGAACATAAGCAACAGAAACCAAGGGGACTTGGCATCATCAGAACCCAGTTCTCCCACCAAAGGAAGCCCTGGTTACCTCAACGCACAAGAAAAGCAAGACTCTGATTTAAAATCACATCTCATGATGATGTTAGAGAACTTTAAAAGGACATAAATAACTCCCTTAAAGAAACACAGGCGAACACAGGTAAACAGCTAGAAACCCTTAAAGAGGAAACACAAAAATCCCTTAAAGAATTATAGGAAAACACAACCAAACAGGCAAAGAAATTGAACAAAACCATTCAGGATCTGAAAACAGAAATAGAAACAATAAAGAAATCACAAAGGGAGACAACCCTGGAGATAGAAAACCTAGGAAAGAGATTAGGAGTCATAGATGTAAGCATTGCCAACAGAATAAAGGAGATAGAAGAGAGAATTTCAAGTGCAGAAAATACCATAGAAAAAATGTACACAACAGTCAAAGAAAATGCAAAATGCAAAAATCTCTTAATCCAAAACATCTGGGAAATCCAGGACACAATGAGAAGACCAAACCTAAGGATCATAGGTATAGAAGAGAGTAAAGATTCCCAACTTAAAGGGCCAGTAAATATCTTCAACAAAATTATAGAAAACTTAACCTAAAGAAAGAGATGGTCATAAACATACAAGAAGCCTACAGAGTTCCAAATAGATTGGCCCAGAAAAGAAATTCCTCCTGTTACATAATAACCAAAACACCAAATGCACACAAAAAGAAAGAATATTAAAAGCAGTAAGGGAAAAAGGTCAAGTAACATATAAAGACAGATCTATCAGAATTACACCAGACTTCTCACCAGAGACTATGAAAACTAGAAGATCCTGGGCAGATGTCATACAGACCCTAAGAGAACACAAATGCCAACCCAGGCTACTATACCTAGCAAAACTCTCAACTGCCATCACTAAACAGAGAAACAGTGAAACTAACAGAAGTTATGAACCAAATGGATTTAACAGATATCTATAGGACATTTCATCCTAAAACAAAATACCCCTTCTCAGCACCTCATGGTACCTTATCCAATATTGAACATATAATTGGTGACAAAACAGGCCTCAATAGATTCAAGAAGATTGAAATAATCCAATGCATCCTATCAGATCACCAGGGACTAAGGCTGGTTTTTAATAACGACAAAAACAACAGAAGACCCACATACATAGGGAAGCTGAACAACACCCTACTCAATGATAACTTGGTCAAGGAAGAAATAAAGAAATTAAAGACTTTTTAGAATTTAATGAAAATGAAGGCACAACATACCCAGACTTATGGGACACAATGAAAGCAGTGCTAAGAGGAAAACTCATAGCTCTGAGTGCTTCCAAAAAGAAACTGGAGAGAGAATACACTAGCAGCTTAACAGCACATCTGAAAGCTCTAGAACAAAAAGAGGCAAATACACTCAAGAGGAGTAGATGGCAGGAAACAATCAACCTCAGGACTGCAATTAACCAAGTAGAAACAAAAAGAATTATACAAAGAATCAACCAAACCAGGAGCTGGTTCTTTAAGAAAATCAACAAGATAGATAAACCTGGTTAGTTAGCCAGATTAACTAGAGGGCACAGAGACAGAAAAAAAATGAAATGAAAAGGGAGATATAACCATAGAAACTGAGGAAATTAAAAAAAAATCATCAGATTCTACTACAAAAGCCTGTACTGGAAAATCTGAATGAAATGAACAATTTTCCAGACAGATACCAAGTACCAGAATTAAATCGGGATCAGATAAATGATCTAAACAGTCCCATAACCCCTAAAGAAATAGAAGCAGTCATTAAAATTCTCCCAACCAAAATAGCCCAGGACTGGATGGTTTAGTGCAGAATTCTATCAGACCTTCAAAGAAGATCTAACACCAATACTCTTCAAACTATCCCACAAAATGGAAAAGAAGGAACACTACCCAATTTGTTCTATGAAGTCACAGTTATGGTGATACCAAAACCACACAAAGACCCAACAAAGAAAGAGAACTTCAGACCAATTTCCCTTATGAATATTGATGCAAAAGTACTCACTAAAGTTCTCCCAAATCGAATCCAAGAACACATCAAAATGATCATTCACCATGATCAGGTAGGCTTCATCCCAGGGATGCAGGGGATGGTTCTATATATGGAAATCTATCAATGTAATTCACTACATAAACAAACTCAAAGAAGAAAAACCACGTGATCATTTCATTAGGTGCTGAAAAAGCATTTGACCAATTTCAACATTCTTCATGTTAAAAGTCCTGGAAAGATCAATAATTCAAGGCCCATACATAAACATAGTAAAGGCAATATACAACAAACAAGTAGCCAACATCAAACTGAGTGGAGATAAACTTGAAGCAATCCCACTAAAATCAGAGACTAGACAAGGCTGCCCTCTCTCTCCATATCTATTCAATATAGTACTTGTTCTATCTAGAGCAATTAGACAAAAGGTGGCCAAAGGATACAAATTGGAAAGGAAAAAGTCAAAATATCACTATTTGCACATGATATGATAGTATACTTAAGCGACCCCAAAATTTCACCAGAGAACTTCTACAGCTGACAAACAACTTAAGTTAAGTGGCTGGATACAAAACTAATTCAAACAGATCCATAGCTTTCCTCTATTCAAAGGATAAATGGGCTGTGAAAGAAATTAGGGAAATGACACCCTTCACAGTAGTCACAAATAATAGAAAATACCTTGTTGTGACTCTAATCAAGCAAGTGAAAAATCTGTATGACAAGAATTTCAAGTCTCTGAAGAAAGAACTCGAAGAAGACCTCAGGAGATGGAAAGATCTCCCATGCTCACAAATTGGCAGGATTAATATAGTAAAAATGGCCATCTTGTTGAAAGCAATCTACAGATTCAATGCAATCCCCATCAAAATTCCAACCCAATTCTTCATAGAGTTAGAAAGAGCAATTCTCAAGTTCATTTGGAATAACAAAAAACCCAGGATACAGAAAACTATTCTCAACAATAAAAGAACATCTAGGGGAATCACTATCCCTGACCTCAAGCTATACTACAGAGCAATAGTGATAAAAAACTCCATTGGTACAGTGACAGGCAGGTAGATAATGTAATAGAATTGAAGACCCAGAAATGAACCTACACACCTATAGTCACTTGACTTTCACAAAGAAGCTAAAACCATCCAGTGGAAAAAAGACAGCATTTTCAACAAATGGTGCTGGTTCAATTGGCAGTCAACATGTAGAAGATTGCAAATCGATCCTTTCTCATCTCCCTATACAAAGCTCAAGACCAAGTGGACCAAGGATTTCCACATAAAACCAGATACACTGAATCTAATAGAAGAGGAAGTGGAGAAAAGCATCAAACACATGGACACAGGGGAATAATTTCCTGAACAGAACACTAGAGGCTTATTCTCTAAGATCAAGAATCTATAAATGGGACCTCATAAATTGCAAAGCAATTGCAAAGGGCACTGTCAATAGGACAAAATGGCAACCAACAGATTGGGAAAAGATCTTTACCAATCCTACATCTGATAGAGGACTAATATCCAGTATGTACAAAGAACTCAAGTAGTTAGCCTCCAGAGAACCAAATAACCCTATCAAAAATGGGGAACAGAGATAAACAGAGACTTCTTAAAGGAGGAAACTCAAATGGCTGAGAAGCACCTAAAGAAATGTCCAGCATCCTTAGTCATCAGGGAAATGTAAATCAAAATGACCCCGAGATTCCACCTCACACCAGTCAGAATGGCTAAGATCAAAAACTCAGGTGACAGCAGACGCTGGAGAGAATGTGGAGAAAGAGGAACACTCCTCCACTGCTGGTGGGATTGCAAGCTGGTATGACCACTCTGGAAATTAGTTTGGCAGTTCCTTAGAAAATTGTACATAGTACTACCTGAGGACCCAGCTATACCTTTCTTGGGCATATACCCAGAAGATACTCCAACATGTAATAAGGACACATGCTCCACTATGTTCATAGCAGTCTTATTTATAATAGCCAGAAGCTGGAAACTACCCCAGTGTCCCTCAACAGAGGAATGAATACAGAAAATGTGGTACATTTACTGTATTTACACAATGGAATACTACTCAGCTATTAAAAACAATGACTTCTTGAAATTTATAGGAAAATGAATGGATCTAGAAAATATCATCCTGAGGGAGGTAACTCACTCACAAAAGACCACACATGGTATGTATTCACTGATAAGTGCATATTAGGCAAAGAGCATGGAATACCCACAATACAACTCCTGGACCACATGAAGCTCAAGAGGAAGGAAGACCAAAGAGTGGATGCTTCAGTCCTACTTAGAAGGTGGAACAAAATAATCAAGGGAAGTAGAGGATTGGAGGAACTTGGGAAGAAGAGAAGAGGTGGAGGAGAAAAAGAGGGGAAGAATCAGATGTGGGAGGAGATGGAGGAGATGGACAGAGGGTCAGGAAATTGAATAGAGGTGTGTAGCATTGGGGGATGGGGAACTGGGAGTAGCAATCAGAAAGTTCCAGATGCCATGGAAGCAAGAG
Source organism: Tokudaia tokunoshimensis (assembly GCA_036184795.1). Classification (NCBI taxonomy): domain Eukaryota; kingdom Metazoa; phylum Chordata; class Mammalia; order Rodentia; family Muridae; genus Tokudaia; species Tokudaia tokunoshimensis. The sequence goes on along the minus strand of BTHU01000021.1, from coordinate 40,383,643 downwards.
TCACCCAGGATGCCATGGGGATGACATTACCTGAAATACCCCACAAAAGGGAGGGAGAACTTGTAGAGACCATATCCAGAGGTTAGGCATGGCCCCTTATTTGAGGGATCGGGCCACCCACCCATCTCCAAAATTTTAACCCAGAATTTCTCCTGTCTAAAAGAAATGCAGGGACAAAGAGTAGAGCAGAGACTGAAGGAAAGGCCATCCAGAGACTGTCCCACCTGGGGATCCATTCCATATGCAGACACCAAATCCAGACACTATTGCTGATGCCAAGAAGTGCTTGCTGTCAGGAGCCTGATAACAGTAGTCTCCTGAGAGGTTCTGCCAGATCCTGACTAATATAGATGTGGATGCTCGCAGCCAACCAGTGGACTGAGCACAGGGAATCCAATGGAGGAGTTAAAGGAGGGACTGAAGGATCTGAAAGGGACTTATCTGGCATAAATGGGAGGGAAGCCCTTGGTCCTGTGAAGGCTTGATGCCCCAGTGTAGAGGAATGTTAGTGCGGTAAGGTGGGAGTGGGTAGGAGGTGGTGGGGTAGCACCCTTATAGAAGCGGAGTAAGAGAGGATGGGATAGGTGGTTTGCAGAGGGGAAACTGGGAAAGTGTATAATATTTGAAATGTAAATACATAAAGTAACCAGTTAAAAAAGCACAGACATTTGAGCTAGTAAGTATTCCCATAAAAAACAAACAAACAAACAAACAAAAAATCCCAAACCAAACCAAAACAGAAAAGAAAATGTCTCCATAGGAGTGGGCTATTGGCAAGCTCATAAGGCATTTTCTTAATTGGTGATTTGTGGGGGAGGGCCCAGACCATTGTGGGTAGTGCCCTCATCCTTGGGCCAGTGGTTCTGAGTTCTATAAGAAAGTGGGCTGCTGAGCAAGCCAGGATGAGCAAGTCTTAGTAAGCAGCACCTCTCCATGGACTCAACATTAGCTCCTGCCTCCAGGTTCCTGTCCTGCTTGAGTTCCTGCCCTTACTGCTTTTGATGATGAACTACTCAGGAAACTGAGTGAAATAAACTTTCCTACTCATGTTACTTTTGGTCATAGCACTTCATTATGGCAATAGTAATCATAACTAGGACTTAGTCATCAGGGAAATGAAATCAAAACTATTTTGAGATTTCATCTTATACCCATCAGAATGGCTAAGATTAATAGCACAATTAACAGCTCATGCTGGTGAGAGGATGTGAAGTGTCTTAGTCAGGGTTTCTATTCCTGCACAGACATCATGACCAAGAAGCAAGTTGGGGAGGAAAGGATTATTTCGGCTTACACTGTGGAAACATTGCTGTTGATCACCAAAGAAAGTCAAGACTGGAACTCAAGCAGGTCAGGAAGCAGGAGCTGATGCAGAGTCCATGGAGGGATGTTTCTTTCTGGCTTGCTTCCCCTGGCTTGCTCAGCTTGCTTATAGAACCCAAGACTACCAGCCCAGGGATGGCACCACCCACAAGGGACCCTTCCCCCTTGATCACTAATTGAGAAAATGCCCCACAGCTGGATCTCATGGAGGCACTTCCCCAACTGAAGCTCCTTTCTCTGTGATAACTCCAGCCTGTGTCAAGTTGACACACAGAACCAGCCAGTACACTTGATCCCTTGTCAACTTGACACACAAACACATCACTATTAAGCCTCAACCCTTACTTTCTTATTCATCCCCAAGATCTAAATAACTTTAGAAGTCCCACAGTCTTTACATATTAAAAGTTCAATCCCTTTAAAATGTCCAATATCTTTTAAAATTCAAAGTCTTTTAAAAATTCAAAGTCTCTTAACTGTGGGCTCCACTAAAATACTTTCTTCCTTCAAGAGGGAAAAATATCAGGATACAGTCATAATCAAAAGCAAAACTCAAACTCCAATGGTTCAATATCTGGGATCCACTCACGATCTTCCGGGCTCCTCCAAGGGCCTGGGTCACTTCTCCAGCTCTGCCCTTTGTAGCACACACCTTGTCTTCTAGGCTCCAGCTGCCTGTACTCCGCTGCTGCTGTTCGTGGTGACCATCTCATGGCACTGGCATCTCCAAAACACTGCTGCCTTCCACTGTAACTAGGCTTCACTAATAGTCTCTCAAAGGCTCTTTTCATGGTGCCAAGCCTCAACTCCTATGCATGACCCCTTCAGTCCTGGGCCATCAATTGCAACTGAGGTTGCACCTTCACCAATGGCCTTCCATGGCCTCTCACAGTGCCGAGCCTCAGCTGCTCTTCATGACCCCTTCATGCCTTCAAAACCAGTACCACCTGGGTGACTCTTACACAGTACCAAGTCCAGCCACAGCACAAGGTACAACTGTGGCTATCTCTGGAACACAGCCTCTGTGCTCTCAGAAAACACTTCCCAGAAGATTTCACCTCAGTTATGCTGGTCTCTTCTTAATCACTGCTAATTTCTTAACCCCAGTTAACCAGCATCAATAGTTCCCATAATGCAAAGGTTTCACTTGAGTGGTTCTGGTATCTTGTTAATCACAGCTAATTCTTCAGCCCCAGCTAACCAAAACCACAGAACCTTTACAATCAAAACAGCAATAGCTCTGATAAGAGTCTTTAATCTTCCCTCTGAAATTTCACAAACCGGGCCTCCATCTTCTATGCTCTTCTCAACATTATCTTCCAAGCTCCTACACAACATCACATAGAGCTCTTAACACCGAATGGATCATCTAGTTCAAAGTTCCAAAGTCCTTCCACAGTTCTCCCCCAAAACATAGTCAGGTTGTCACAGGAATACCCCACTATGCTGGTACCAATTTGTCTTAGTCTGGGTTTCTATTCCTGCACAAACATCATGACCAAGAAGCAAGTTGGGGAGGAAAGGGTTTATTCAGCTTACACTGTGGAAACATTGCTGTTGATCACCAAAGAAAGTCAGGACTGAAATTCAAGCAGGTCAGAAAGCAGGAGATGATGCAGAGTCCATGGAGGGATGCTTCTTACTGGCTTGCTTCCCCTGGCTTGCTGAGCCTGCTCTCTTATAGAACCCAAGAATACCAGCCCAGAGATGGTACCACCCACAAGGGGCCCTCCCCTCTTGATCACCAACTGAGAAAATGCCCCACAACTGGATCGCATGGAGGCACTTCCCCAACTGAAGCTGCTTTCTCTGTGACAACTCCAGCCTGTGTCAAGTTGAGACACAAAACCAGCTAGTACATGATATAAGGGAAATACTTAGCCATTGTTAGTAGGACTGAAAACTTATACAGCCTGCATGAAAATCAGTGTGGCAGTTCTTCAAAAAACTGGTAATAGATCTACCTCAAGATCCAGCTAGATCTTGGACCAAGATCTTGGACACTTGCTCAACAATGTTTGTCGCTGCTCTATCCATAATAACCAGAAACTAGAAACAACCTAGATGCCCCTCAACAAAAGGATTGATAAAAAAATGTGGTACATTTACACAATGGAATATTACTCAGTCACTTAAAAAAATGAAAAAGTGGGGCTGGAGAGATGGCTCAGTGTTTAAGAGCATTGACTGCTCTTCCAGAGGTCTTGAGTTCAATTTCTAGCAACCACATGGTGGTTCACAACCATCTGTAAAGGGATCAAATGCCTTCTTCTGGTGTGTCTGGAAACAGCTACAGTGTACTCAGATAAATAAAATAAATCTTAAAAAAATGAAATAGTGAAATTTATAGATAAATGGATGTAACTAGAAAAAAATCACTGAATGAGTTAACCTCAGATTCAGAAAGACAAATATGTTATATGTTTGATTATAAGTGGATATTAGCTCTTAAGTCAACAATAACCAAGCTACAATCTGTAGAGCCACAGGGGTTAGGTATAGGGTAAGATCTAGGTGGGTACAGATAGATTTTCCAAGGATGGGGAAATAAAATAGTTGTGTGTGTGTTTCTGTGTGTTTGTGGGGGTATGACTGGAACAGGAGGATCTAGTTGAGAGGAGGAAGAAGAGGAGGTTGAAGGATAGAATATGGGAAGACACAGTTAAAATTAAAGGCTATTTATGGGAATAGTATGAAAACCTAATTCAGTAGAAATGTCATAAAATAGAAAAAATATGAGGAGAATCTAAATGAAATAATCAAATTGTGGGGTGACAGAGTTCCAATTGGCCATCTTGTGTCACTAAATGAAGTTTTCACTACCAGGATTGGGTTATATCTAATTGAGTCATTGGCCAAATGGATATCATGGGAACCACCAAAGAACCAAGGCTGATGCCATGACTGTGTATAAGTTATTTTCAAACTACTGGTAAGATCCCAGGCTGAAGACAACACAACTGCATAACCTGTTGAGCATGCAGAAGTTGAATTGGTTCCTATCTACAGATTTCATCCCTAGGTACTAGCATATTTGATACAAGAAGGTACTCTGCATGTTGTTACCAAAGGAGAAATGTAAATACCAACTTATCTACAAACATTTTGATCTACAACGGAGTCCTGCTTGGAAGATATGTTAGTCCAACAGTAGCACAAAACTTGTAGGAGTAACCAACCAATTTTTACTTGACTAAAGACCTACTTCAGAAGATGAAATCCATACCTGATACTGCTTGAGTGACCCCAAGAACCTGAGACTAGATAAACCAATGTCCTAGGGTGAAAACAAAATAGTGCCATTTTTTTAAAAAAAAGTCATGAAGTAACTCCTTGTGACATTCTGCTAGGTCATACTTATAGGTCAGTGCTTATAGGTCATACTTATAGGTCAGTGCTTATAGGTCATACTTATAGGTCAGTGCTTATAGGTCTGCCATCATCAGATAGGCAGATGGTGGATCAGAAAGGAGCCCTTTAGGGGTCATAATAGTTTTGTGTTTTCATAGCAAGCCATACAAAGACACAAATGAGGATCCAGGGCTCATATGCAGCTCCAAGGTTAAAAAACGAGACAGCTGTAAACAGATCCTATTGATGCAGGTGTAGACAAGTGTCACCACATCTGCAAAACTGAGCAGCAGAACAGCCAGAACTGAGCATAGCTACTGACTGTTGAGGAGTATAGGCTTTTTTTGCAAGTGTGAATTTATTGTTTATGGAGAGGAGCTGACATTGACCAGGCCATGTTGGACACGCTCAGAAAGTCTAAGTCTCTTATTTGCATGACAAATGTGATGGGAACCTCTGTTGTGAACCTTGCCCTTTGGGGTTTTGTGATCCTTAACTTGCTCTTGCTTAGAACTGCGGTCCTGTATGATTCTAGTTGATGCATCAAAAAGCCTTGTCCATGTTTGTTTTAGTTAGAGTTTTATTGCTGTGTAGAGACACCATGACCAAAGCAATTCTTATAAAGGCAAACATTTCATTGGGGCCGGCTTACAGTTTCACTATTATCATGGTGGGAAGCATGGCCGTTTCCAGGCAGACATGATACTAGAGAAGGAGCTGAGAGTTCCACATCTTGATCTGAAGGCAGCCAGAAAGAGACTGTCTTCTGCACTAGGTAGAGCCTTAGCATAGGAGACCTCAAAGCCCACCCCCATACAGTGACACATTTCTTCTAACAAGGCTGCACTTACTCCAATAAGGCCTCCAAGTAGCACCTCCTAATAGTGCTTCTTCCTCTGGCAAAGCATTCAAACACATGAATCTATGGGAGTCAAACTTATTCAAACCACCTACAATATTCATTTGAATCTGCTCTTATTTCTAGTTCAGAGTCAAGTGATAACTGGACAATAGCAACTATTGCTTTTATTCTCCGAAATGCTAGTGAAGACACCTGAATCTATCAGTGGAACTTCCTTTTGGTAGTTAGGGACTTAAGGTAAATATTTTGAAAAACTAACAAGATATAGCAAGGGCTTTGGCTATGAAGTTCAGTGGCTACAGAGTTAAATGGCTAAAAGCACTTGGGCCATGAATCTGATGGATAGGCCTTGATTCCCATACCATACAGTGGAAGAAGAGAGCCACCTCCCAAATTTTTTTCTTTGACCTCTGCATATACACCATGGCACAAATGTGCTTATACCCCATCCCCAGCATAATGATGATGAGGACAATCATCATAATCGTCATCATCATCCACTCCAAGCAAAGAAAAGAAGAGACCTGGTTTTATTTACTTTTCACTAAACAAATATATGTCACATGTCTAAAGCCCAAAATTGCTGTGGAGTGAGTTTTTCTGATGAGGTGTTAACAATGTACTTGTGATGTTTGAATGTACTTGGCCCAGGGAGTGGCACTATTAGGAAGTGTAGCTTGTTGGAGTTGGTGTGTCACTGTGGATGTGGGTTTTAAAGCTCTCATCCTAGGTGCCCTGAAGCTAGTCTTCCACAAGTAGCCTTCAGATGAAGATGTAGAACTCTCAGTTCTGCCTGCACCATGCCTGCCTAGATGCTGCCATGCTCCCACCTTGATAATAATAGACTGAACCTCTGACCCTGTGAGCATAAGTGAGCCCCAATTAAATGTTGTCCTTTATAAGACTTGCCTTGGTCATGGTGTCTGTTCACAGCAGTAAAACCCTAACTAAGGCAGAAGTTGGTACCAGGGACTGGGGTATTGCTGTGATAGGCCTGACCATGTTTTTGTTTGGAGGAATGTGGATTTTGGGAAGAAGTGGAATACTTTAAGTGGGGTTTAATGGACCATTCTAGTAGGAATATGAGTCTGATTTGAACTGTGCAGGTCTGACTCAATAGGTTTCAGTGGAGAAGAATTTCAGAATGTGGCCTAGAGACTGTTTTTGTGGTATTTTGGTGAAGAATGTGGCTACTTTTTGTCCTTGTCTGAAGAGTCTACCCGAGTCTAAGGTAAAGAGATTTATATTATTTGCATTGACAAAGGAAGTCTCCAAAAAGCCCAGCAGAGACTTTGTTCTCTGGTTAAGTCTCATGAAGAGCATTTTGAACACGTGTAGCAAGCTTAGAAAGGAAAAATGTAAAATACATGGTTCAAGTATTAAAGGGGCACCAGGAAGTGAGATAGAACTGAATTCTTGTTCTAGGAGATAACAGATTAAGGGATTTGGGGGCAAAATCCTACCCAGCTAAGTTTAGATTCCAGCATGGTGGTGCACACCTTTAATCCCAGGAGACAAAGAGAAACAGATCTCTGAGTTCAAACTCAGCCTGGGACAAAGCAGGTTCTAGGTGAAGAAGAAAAGCTTGAATCCAGGTGTGGTGGTACATGCCTTTAATTCCAGCATTACAGAAGACAGAGACATGCAGACCTCTGAGTTCAAGGTCAATCTACAGAGCAAGTTCTAGGAAAGCCAAGCATAGGCAGAGTTGAGAGCTCTACATCTTCATCTGAAGGTTGCTCGTGGAAGACTGGCTTCCGGGCAGCTAGGGTGAGGGTCTTAAAGCCACACCCACAGTGACACACCTACTCCAACAGGCTACACCTCCTAATAGTGCCACTCCCTGAACCAAGCTCACACAAACCATCACAGTACTAAAGACAAAAACCCAGGATGTCAGGTATTATGGACTAAGCAAGTCATCAACTCATGGTGAGATGTGGGGATGGTTTGCACTCCAGATCTTGAAGATTTGGAGAAGAGAAGCAAGAAAAGTTAGGGAAGTCTATAAAGATATGATTGGTAATATTTACCTTGGCATTTGGAGAGGTCAGAGTCTTGGTTCCCTTAGGTTTTAGTGAACAGAATTTGTTCTCACAGTAAAATTTCCAGTGTTGATGTAGCTTCAGCCCCATGAGGTATTTATTTCTTTTCAATTTATATATTATTATGTGTGTGGTGGTTTGAACATGCTTGGCCCATAGACTTGGACTATTAGGAGGTATGGCTTTGTTGGAGTAGGTGGTCTTGTTAAAGGAAGTGTGTCTCTATGGGCATGGGCTTTGAGATCCTACTGCTAGCTGCCTGGAAGCCAGTCTTCTCTGTGTGCCTTTAGAATAAGATGTAGAACTCTCAGCTCCTTCAGCACCATTCCTGACTAGACATTGCCATGCTTCACACCATGATGCTAATGGACTGAACCTCAGAACCTGTAAGCCAGCCCCAATTAAATGATGTCCATTATAAGAGTTGCCTTGATCATTGGTCTTTACACCAATGGAAACCATAACTAAGACACAAGTTGGTACCAGGGACTGGGGTATTGCTTTGAGAGGCCTCACCATGCTTTTGTTTGGAGAAATATGGATTTTTGGACTTTAGAAAGCAATGGAATGCTTTAAGTGGGGCTTAATAAGCCATCTTATTAGGAATATGGAATATATTGCTTCTGAGGGTGATTTGAACTGTGGGGGCCTAGTTCAAGAGATTTCAAAGGAGAAGAATTTTAGAATGTTGCCTAGAGAGTTTTGTGATATTTTGTTGAAGAATATGGCTGCTTTTTTGCATTTGTCTGAAAAGTTTGCATGAGGCTAAGGTGAAGAGATGAATCAGATTAATTGCACTGACAAAAGAAGTCCCAAATCAACAAACTCTTTGCTGTAGTTTACTCTCAAGATGAATGTTTTGATTAAGCATAACAAGCTTAGAAAGGAAAAATACAAAATGTGTGCTTCAAAGAATAAAGGGGCACCAGGAAGTAAAATTAAGCTAAATCCTGTGTTCAAGGATATTAAATGGAAATAAGGGAGTGGTAACCTCAGAGTAAGATCCCATTCAGCTAAACTTATGCATTTGCAGTTGTACAAGGGAAAGTTATATCATTGTTGGGGTTTAGGAATCACCACATAAACCATACAAACACTGATCTCAGTTAAGTATGAGTAGTTTATTGAACTACGCTGAGACTGATCAATCAGGATCATACACACACACACACACACACACCCACACACACCCACACACACACACACACACGCAAGGCCTCTGTAGCCTAATTGTGATGTCAGTCTGTTCTTAAGGCAGGTTTTTTTTTTTTTAATAAGAAAAACCAAGTTAAGAAGTTCAGAGGGCAAAGGTGGAGGTAGCATTACATTTTGCCTAACTAGATAAAGTATTATTGACTAACATTTAAGCTGATTGGTCCTAAGTGAAGTAAGAGGGTTGGTGGATTGATGGTGAATGGGGGAGTTTTGGTGTGTTGAGATAGCAAAGCCTGACTATTAGAACCACACCATTATGATGTTTTGGGAGAATTTTTCAGTGTCAGCTACGAATAATTATTTCTGGCAAATGGAGTCTGAGAATCTGAACTTAATTTCACCTTAGGAGCAAAATGGAAACTGAATACAAAATGACTACAGTTATGTTAAAAGGAGCAGGCCTCAGCAATTGTGTTAGGCATTATTATGACCTGGTTATTGCTTTCATTTAGGCATAAGATATAATTGTGTCAAACTGATAAGGGGTGGATTCTGATGGCTATTCTCAGTTGTCAACTTGATTAAGATCTATAATGAGAAGCTTAGATGCAGGCATGGTGGGACATACTTTTAATCTCAGGAGACAGAGACAAACAGATCTCTGAGTTCAAGACCATCCTGATACAGAGCAAGTTCCAAGTAGAGCAAAGGTTAGATTCAAGTGTGGTGGTATAAGCCTTTAATCTCAGAACTCAGAAGAGAGAGGCATACAGATCTCTGAGTTCAAGGTCAGTGTACAGAGCAAGTTCCAGGATAGCCAAGCTTAGGCAGTGAAGGAGCTGGAAAACAGAAAGCTAGTGATAATGTAATAGAAGAAGAGGGACATGCTGCAGCTCCAGTAAGCAGCAGAACTTGGCAGCTTCAGCCATGTGGTTCTGACCTCAGAGTCAAGAATAGAAGGGACTACTGGGATAATTAATGGTTGGATGGAGCTAAGAAATTAGCAGTGATTAAGAAGAGACCAGCATCCCTGAGGTGAAATCTTCTGGGAAGTGTTTTCTGACAGCACAAAGAAGCGGTGTTCCAGAGCTGGCCAAGGTTGTACTTTGTGCTGCATCTGGACTTGGTAATGTGTAAGAATCACCCAAGTGGTACTGGTTTTGAAGGCATGAAAGGGTCATGGAGAGCAGCTGAGGCTTAGCACTGTGAGAGGCCTTGGAAGGCCATTGGTGAATGTGCAGCCTCAGTTGCAGTTGATGGCCCAGGACTGAAGGGGTAAGTCAAAAAAGTTGAGGCTTGGCACCATGAAGAGAGCCTGTGAGAGGCTAGTGGTGAAGTCTAGTTGCAGTAGAAGACCCCAGAGTATTAGAGATGCCAGTATTATGGTATGATCACCAAGAACAGCAGCAGCAGTAGAGTGACATCAACGAGAGCCTAGAATGCTACAGAGAGCAGAGCTGGAGAAGTGATCCAAGTCCTTTGGAGGAGCCAAGAAGATCATGTGTGGATCCCAGACATTGGAACAAGAAGCTGTAAAGTTGATATTGCCTTGGATACTTCAAGATGTTAGAGATGTCAGAGCTGTGGGATACCTGCTGAAGAAAGCTGGTACAAGGGAGTAGAACTAGCCCAAGTGAACAAAATTTGTTGCTGCATTCAGATATGCCAACAGCAGTCAACAAAGATGAAAAGAGTTGGAGATCTTTGGTGTCAAACAAGGAGATGTAGAGTTTGGAATTTGCCCAGCTGAATTTTGCTCGTGCTTTGGTCCAGTATTTCCTCATTATGATGTTTTGGAATAGTAATGTATAGCCTGCAAATGTTGGAGATATGTGATTTGCTTTTTGCTTTTATAGGGGATTTCAGTTAACTGATTGGATGAAGATAGAAGAGACTTTGAACTTTTGACTTTTAACATTGTTGAGACTATTATAGACATTGGGCCTTTTGAAGTTGGACTAAATGTATTTTGTATTATGCTATGGCTAGGTATGGCCCACATAGCCACATATGGCCATATGTTTGAAGAAGTCTATGGGTATCAGGGAACATGTGGTAGTTTGAATATGCTTGGCTCAGGGAGTGGCACTATTGGGAGGTATGGCCTTGTTGGAGTAGGTATGGTCTTGTGGTCTTGTTGGATGAAGTGTATCACTGTGGGGGTGGGTATTGAGACCCTTTTGTTATCTGTCTGGAAGCCAGTCTTCTGTTTGCCATCAGAACAAGATGTAGAACTCTCAGCTCTTCCAGTACCATGCCTGTCTGGACACTGCCCTGCTTCCTGCCATGATGCTAATGGACTGAAACTCAGAAACTGTAAGCTAGTCCCAATTATTATTATTATTATTATTATTTTCTATATTCCTTATTTACATTCCAAATGATTTCCCCTTTTCCAGTTCCCCCCTCCCTGAAAGTCCCATAAGCCCTCTTCCCTCCCCTTGTTCCCCATTTGCCTAAGAATTTCATGAATTCATTGTTTTTAATTGCTGAGTAGTATTCCATTGTGTAAATATACATGGATAATATCTCTGATAAAATTCAAGAAATATATAGAAAAACATGTTAAGATTGACTATTTCATGGAAAAATTATTCAGATAAAATGATAGGCATAAAAATATTCCTAAGTTGATTGAAAGTGTAATTATAAACATTTTCTGATAAAATTGAAAATCTACAAGGAAAATATTTCTAATAAAACTCAAGAACTATATAGAAAACACGTTAAAACTATTTCATAAAAAATTATATGATAAAATAGTAGGCATAAAAAATATTCCTAAATTGATTGAAAGTAGAAATGAAAACATTTTCTGATAAAATTGAAGATTTACATGAAAAATATCTCTGATAAATTGAAGAAACTTATATAGATAAATTGGTAGGAATTAAAATATTCCTAAGCTGATTGAATGTAGAATTATAAACATTTTCTGACAAAATTGAAGATTTACATGGAAAATATTTCTGATAAAATTGAAAAAATATATGGAAAAATATTAAATTGAAGATTATCATGGAAAATTATACAGATAAAATGGTAGGCATAAAAATATTTCTAAGTTGATTGAAAGTGAAATTAAAACATTTTCTGTTAAAATTAAAGATTTACCTGGAAAATATTTCTGATAAAATTGAAGAAATATATAAAAAACGCGTTAAGATTGAGTATTTCATGGAAAAATTATACAGATAAAATGGTAGGCATAAAAATATTCCTATGTTTTTTGAAAGTGGAATTATAAACACTTTCTGATAAAATTGAAGATCTACAAGGAAAATATTCCTGAAAAAATTCAAGAAATAAATAGAGAAACATGTTAAAACTGACTATTACATGGAAAATTATACAGATAAAATGGAAGGTATAAAAATGTTCCTAAGTTGATTGAAAGTAAAATTATAGACATTGTCTGATAAAACTGAAGAGCCACGTGGAAAATACTTCTGACAAAATTGAAGAAAAATACAGAGAAACGTTAAAATTGAAGATTATCAAGGACAATTATAACAACAAAATGGTAGGCACAAAAACATTCCTAAATTGATTGAAAGTGGAACTACTCCCCCCTGACAAAACTAAAGTTCTACATGAAAAACACCTCCGACAAAATCAAAGAAATACACAGAAAAAATGTTAAAATTAAAGATTATCATGGAAAATAATACAGTCAAAATGGTAGACACAAAAAGCATTACTGAATTGAAAGAGGAGTCACAAATATTCTCTGATAAAATCGAAGATCCGCATGGAAAACATCTCTGCTAGACTTTTTTTTGTTGGGGAATTGAGTCTATTGACATTATAAGATATTAAGGAATAGTGATTGTTGCTTCCTGTTATTTTTGATGTTCTTTTTATGTTTATGTGGTTACTTTCTTTTGGATTTGTTGGAAAAAGATTACTTTCTTGCTTTTTCTAGGGTGTAGTTTCCCTCCTCATGTTGGGGTTTTCCATCTATTATCCTTTGTAGGGCTGGATTTGTGGAAAGATATTGTGTAAATTTGGTTCTATCATGGAATATCTTGGTTTCTCCATCTATGGTGATTGAGAGTTTTGCTGGGTATAGTAGTTTGGGCTGGCATTTGTGTTCTCTTAGGGTCTGTATGAGCTCTGCCCAGGATCTTCTGGCTTTCATCATCTCAGGTGAGAAGTCTGGTATAGTTCTGACAGGCCTGCCTTTATAGGTTACTTGACCTTTTTCTCTTACTGCTTTTAATATTCTTTCTTTGTTTAGTGCATTTGGTGTTTTGATTATTATGTGTCAGGAGGACTTTCTGGTCTGGTCCAGTCTGTTTGGAGTTCTGTAGGCTTCTTTTATGTTCATGGACATCTCTTTCTTTAGGTTAGGGAAGTTTTCTTCTATAATTTCGTTGAAGATATTTACTGGCCCTTTAAGTTGGAAATTTTCATTCTCTCCTATACCTATAATCCTTAGGTTTGGTCTTCTCATTGTGTTCTGGATTTCCTGGATGTTTTGGGTTAGAAGCTTTTTGCATTTTGCATTTTCTTTAACTGTTGAGTCAATGTTTTCTATGGTATCTTCAGCCCCTGAGATTCTTTCTTTTATCTCTTGTATTCTGTTGTTGATGCTTGCATCTATGACTCCTGAATTCTTTCCAAGATTTTCTATCTCCAGAGATGTCTCACTTTGTGATTTCTTTATTATTTCTACTTCCATTTTTAGATCCTGGATGGTTTTGTTCAGTTCCTTCACTTGTTTGTTTGTGTTCTCCTGTAATTCTTTAAGGGATTTTTGTGTTTCCTCTTTAAGGGCCTCAACCTGTTCACCCATGCTCCCCTGTATTTCTTTCAGGGATTTTTGTGTTTCTTCTTTAAAGGCCTTTACCATTTGACCCATGTTCTCCTGTATTTCTTTAAGGGAGTTATTTATGTCCTTCTTGATGTCCTCTAACAGCATCGTGAGAAGAGACTTTAAATCCAACTCTTGCTTTTCTGGTGTGCTGGGGCATCCGGGACTTGCTGTGGTGGGAGACCTGGGCTCTGATATTGCCAAGTAGCCTTGGTTTCTGTTGGTCGGGTTCTTGCGGTTGCCTTTCACCATCTGGTTATCTCTGGTGTTGTTAGTTGGTCTTGTTGTCTCTGGCTGGAGCTTGCCCCTCCTATGGGCCTGTAAGCCTGTGTCTGTACTCCTTGGAGACCAACTCTCTTCTGGCAGGGTCTGTGCACAGAAGGCTGTGGTGCTGTCTGGTTCCCTGCTGCAAATGGCGGCCGGAAGGGAAGACTCCTGTCTCAGCTGCTCCACCGATCGTATGCCCTGTGTGCTCCTAGCTGTACTCCTCCAGAGAGAAGGTGGAGATTTCACCTCTGTGCTCAGAAGTGAAATTGCTGCTGGGAGATCATTCTCTCCTGGTGTGCTAAGCACAGAAGGCTGTGGAGCTGCCTAGTTCCTGCTGCAAATGGTGGCTGGAAGGGAAGACTCCTGTCCCAGCTGCTCCACTGATCATATGCCCAGTGTGCTCCTAGCTTTACCCCTCCAGACAAAAGGTGGAGATCTCACCTCCACGCTCAGAGGTGAAATTGCTGCTGGGAGATCATTCTCTCCTGGTGGGCTAAGCACAGAAGGCTATGGAGCTGTCTGGTTCCCTGCTGCAAATGGCGGCCGGAAGGGAAGAGTCCTGTCCCAGCTGCTCCACTGATCGTATGCCCCAATTAAGTGCTATACATTATGAGTTGCCTTGTTCGTGGTGTCACATTACAGCAATGGAAACCATAAGACAATGAATATGTATGCATGATGTGTGTCTAAAGATCTTCCCACCATGGAATACATGTAGTGGTATTATAGAGTTCAGAAAACAGCTATGTGGAGTTAATCTTTTCCTACCTTTGGATAGATTCTGTCTTAGTTAGGGTTTCTATTTCTGCAGTGAACCACCACGACCAGAAAGCAAGTTGGGGAGGAAAGGATTTATTTGGCATACAGTTCTCTATCACTGCTCATCATTGAAAGAAATGAGAACTCAAACCAGACAGAAATTGGAGGCAGAAGGTATTGCAGAATCCTTGGAGGCATGCTGCTGACTGGTGTGCTCCCCATGGCTTGCTTAACCTGGTTTTCTTATAAAACCCATGACCACTAGTCCAGGATGGCACCATCTACAATGAACTGGTCCCCTCCCATAAGTAACCAATTAAGATAATGCCTTATAGACAGATATTTTGGAGGTATTTTCTCAATCAAAGTCTCCTCCTTTCAAATAACTCTAGTTTGTGTGCTAAGTTGACATAAAACTAGCTAGCATAGGTTCCAGGAACCATCAAGCTCAGCTCACTAGGTTTGCTAGGCAAGTGCTGTTGCCCTTGAACCATCTTACCACATCCCCACCCCCCACCACCCATGAAATCTTTTGAACACTAAGAAGTAATTATTATTTGATTTCTTTGTATCACAAAAAATGAGTCAATATCAATAGTGGTAAATGTTCTTTTGATACTTATATTTCATATTGTGCCTAGAACTTGCAAATACTTTTTTTGTAGAAAACTTGTAAAATAATATTATTGTGTCTACTTTGTGAGAACAAGAAAGAGATATCAAGGATTAATAATTTACTCAACCAGGTGATAAATTTGGATTAGGATTTCAGTCTATGAAAAGTTGCTTATTTGTAAGACACTGTGGTGATTTGAATAAGAATGGCCCCCCATAGACCATGTGTTTGAATGCTTCACCCATAGGAAGTGGCACTATTAGGAGATGTAGCCTTGTTGGAGGAAGTGTGTCATTGTAGGGATGAGCTTTGAAGGCTCAGATATTATAGCTACTACTAGTGCAACACCCAGTCTTCTTCTGCTGCCTCAGGATCTAAATGTAGAACTCTCAGTTCCTTCTCTAGCACCAGGTGTGCCTACATGCTGCCGTGTTTCCCACCATGATGATAATAGATTAACCTCTGAAAGTGTAAGCCAGCCTCAATGAAATGTTTTCCTTTATAAGTGTTGGTGTGGTCATGGTGTCTCTTCCCAGCAACCAAAACTAACTAGGACAGACCCTGTCTCCAGACATGTAAAAGTTACAAAAATTGCAACCTTCTACTTATCTTGGTAGCTACAAATATTCCCTAGATATCTCTGGGTGGCTTCTAAGATACTTTAACATGCTTACTTTTAAACCTTTAGGAATAAGATCCAGATACATAATTTTTAAGAAGGGAAACAAAAAGACAGTGAGAGAGAAGGACAGAATTAATTCTATTTCTGAACCTTTTGACAGAAACCATTTCTTCCTTTGGTTGACATTTTCTTTTCTGACAATTACAAAGGTGACTTGTATGATTTTAAATCCTCCAACTCTAGGATTCTTTTAGCTAATGAAGTTCATTTCTGTCACTGGACCGGAAAGATTTTACTTTGTTAGAGTTGTCAAAAGTGACAACATTCTTGATTATGCTGGAGGAAAATTCCTTCTGCGGCCATATCACAGATGCTGTTCTGAATTTGAAGCATAGCCCTCCATTTTCTCCATGGGAAGTGTAGCAGTTAGTGTACATTTCTTGTTTTCTGATGTTTTTGCTATACGGATCTGATTTAGAAGCTCATTTCCTCGCACAGCAGGAGCACTGTTTATAGGTCAAGCTCCCACGCTGTGAAGTATTTGAACTCTCTAGGAAATATCCTGGGCATGTGATTTAACTCCCTAGTATACTAGACTTAAATGGGAACAATGAAAATGTGGAACAGGAAGAAGGGACTTGATCAAAAAATCAGTACAAGAACCTCTGTTTAATTCTGATCTGATGACTTCTGTAGTCGTTCTGCATCCCATCCTGATTGCTATAGCCTGTCCTGCTTTGCACAGCAAACTGGAACCCTGGGTCTATCCCTCCCCTTCCTCCAGTATGCAGAAGAGTAACCATCATGCACAAAAGGCTTGTCCTGGCACACTGAGAAACTTGAAGCAACTGGCCTCCAACCTCAGATGAGTTCCCTGGAGTGCTTGTCCATGATTTCAGTTGTTTAAAGCTTTGAACCCTCTCATTCCCTTAGAGCTTTCTACACATTCACCACACATCCAGTGATCTCTCTTCAGTATTTTCTTCTCTCTCAGCAGATGATCTTGCCCTTTCTTTACTGGGGACAACTAGGTCCCAGGTAAACCCTCCATCATCTACCAGGTAGCAGTTACTTTCTCTTCTCTGCCCACATCCTCATTAGTTCCCATGATGTCCTATCTTGTCTCAGAACATGGATGTTCTTTTCTGTAGTCAAACTTGTCTTTGCCACTAGCCTTAGTTTCTGATTTCTGGGCTGCTCTTAACTTGGACATCTCATTTGGGCAGGGCAGCTCCTGTAGAATTTTAATCAAGGGAACCTCCTTTGATGACACTTCCTTCTCAATCCATCAAGTTTTCCTTTGCTAAGAAAAGAGTGGACTGCATCTCCAGGTCTGCTTCCTCTCCTAATATATAAGTACCTGTCTTTTGCTCTCTCTCCATTCTTCTAAGGTTTGTACCAACACACCAAAATAGCCAAAGACTAAAAGACAATTGGACTTTTTTTTTTCTTTCTTTCTTTTTTTTTTTTTTGCTTATATCTCCCTGCTGTATGTGTTGAGTTTGGTCAAATTAACTACACCCTGTTCCCAGAAACATGATGAATTTCCTTGTTATCTCCAACACCATGTCCTGATCTGCTCCGTCAGTTTGTGCCCTTCTCCTCTCTGAAAAGTTTGTCAAAGATAGGATTGAGGGTATCCATGAACAAAAGGACTGGTTGAGTCAGATTGTTTCTTTGTGTATTTCCACTCTTCCCTCCTCTCTGCTTCAGTTTCCTCCTCTACTAAAATGAGGTCAATAATATACTACTTTACATTGTTGAGAGTATTAAATCCCATAGTGTAGGAAAGATGCTTAATATTCACTTTTCATCATGAAGTAAAAATTTGATCGTTAGGATATAATTACATAGAAAGTAATCCAGAGTGAATGATTAAGTTTTCCATTTGTATCAGACATGGTGGCTCACACTTATGATCCCATCACTTGGGAAATAGAGTTAGCAGGATTAGGAGTTCAAAGTCATCCTTGACCGGACACTGAGTTCAAGTCCAACCTGGGCTATGTGAAACTCTGTCTCAAAAATGAAAGCAGGGAAAGTTTTGGACTTGTAGTTTCTGAATGTAATCTGCTAATATTGGCCATGGTTTACGTTTTTCTGGTGTGAAGTTCTGTTGGGTCTTAGTGTGGTTTAGGAGTCAGAGTAATTGTGGCTTCATAGAATGAATTAGTAGTGTTTTATGGAATATTTTGAGGAGTGTTGGTATTAAGTGTTGGTATTAGCTCTTCTTTGAAGGTCTGCACTAAAGCCATCTGGGCCTGGAGGACTTTTATTTCTTTAAGGAATATGGGACTATTTAGATGGTAGGTACATGGTATCTGTCTAGAAAATCACCCATTTTCCTGTTTTGGTTGAGTACAGTCTATGTTGATTCTCTCAAAGAGCCAGCTTTTGGTTCTGTTGATTCTTTTTTTTTTTTTTTTTTTTTTTTTTTGGTTTTTCGAGATTTCTCTGTGTAGCCCTGGCTGTCCTGGAACTCACTTTGTAGACCAGGCTGGTCTTGAACTCAGAAATCCTCCTGCCTCTACCTCCCAAATGCTGGGATTAAAGGTGAGCGCCACCACTGCCTGGCTCTGTTGATTCTTTATATTGTTCTCTTTGTTTCTATTTGTTTATTTTAGCCCTGAGTTTGACTATTTCCTGCCCTCTACTCCTCTTGGGTGAGTTTGCTTCTATTTGTTCTAGGGTTTTCAGGTGTGCTATTAAGTTGCTAGTGTAGGATCTCTCCAATTTCTTTATAAGGGCTCTTAGTGCTGTGAATTTTCCTCTTAGCATTGCTTTCATTTATCCCATAAGTTTGGGTATGTTGTGTCATCATTTTCATTGAATTCCAGGAAGTCTTCAATTTCCTTCTTTCTTCTCTAAGTTATCATTGAGTAGAGAGTTGTTCAGTTTCCATAGATATGTGGGTTCTCTGTTGTTTTTTTGTTGTTATTGAAATCTAGCCTTAGTTTGTGGTAATCCGATAGAATGTATGGGATTATTTCAATCTTCTTGTATCTGTTGAGGTTTGTTTTGTGACTGATTATATGATCTAGTACCATGAGGTGCTGAGAAGGTATATTCTTTTGTTTTAGGGTGAAATGTTTTGTATATATCTGTTAAATGCATTTGGTCCGTAACTTCTATTGGTTCCACTGTGTCTCTGTTTAGTTTCTATTTCAATGACCTTTCTGTTGCTGAGAGTGGGGTGAGAGTGAAGTCTGCCACTATTATTGAGTGGGATTCAATGTATGTTTTGAGCTTTAGTAAAGTTTCTTTTATGAATGTAAGTACCCTTGCATTTGGGGCATAGATGTTCAGAATTGAGACTTTCTCTTGGTGGATTTTTCCTTTGGTGAACATGAAATGTCCTTCCCCATCTCGCTTGATAACTTTTGGTTGAAAGTCTATTTTATTGGAAATTAAAATGGCAACTCTTGCTTGTTTCTTGGGACCATTTGCTTGGAAGTCTTTTTCCTTGCCTTTTACTCTGAGATAGTGTTTCTCTTTGTTACTGAGGTTTGTTTTTTGGTATGCAGCAAAATGCTGGATCCTGATTGCATATACAATCTGTTAGCATATGCCATTTTATTGGGGGAATTGAGTCCATTGATATTGAGAGATATTAAAGACAAATGATTGTTACTTCCTGTTATGTTTGTGGTTGTAGGTGGCATTATGTGTACATGATTCTCTCCTTTTGGTTTTGTTGTGAGATGATTATTATCTTGCTTCTCTTTGATACCTCTTAGGTACCCTCTTTTTGTTGTAGTTTTCCATTATCCTCTGTAAGGCTGGATTGGTAGATAGATACTGTTTAAATTTGGTTTTGTCATGGAATATTTTGGTTTCTCCATGTATGATGATTGAGAGTTTTGCAGGGTATAGTAGCCTGGACTGACATTTGTGTTCTGTTAGTGTCTGCATGACCTCTGTCCAGGCTCTTCTGGCTTTTAGGGTCTCTCTTACTAATTCTGGTGTTTTTCTGATAGGTCTCCCTTTATATGTTACGTGACGGTTTTCCCCTTACAGTGTTTAATATTCTTCCTTTTCCCCATGCATTTAGTGTTTTGATTATTACGTGATGAGAGGATTTTTTCTAGTCCAATGTATTTGGTGTTCTCTAGGTTTCTCGTACATTTATGGTCATCTCTTTATGTTGGGGAAGTTTTCTATGATTTTATTGAATACATTTTCTGGTCCTATGAGCTGGGGATCATTGCTCCCTTCTATTGCTATTATTCTTAGATTTGGCCTTTTCATTATGTTCTGGATTTCCTGCATGCTTTGTATTTTCTTTGGTCTTTGTGTCAGTATCTTCTATGGTATCTTCTATGCCTGAGATTCTCTCTTCTATCTCTTGTATTCTGTTGTTGATTCTTGCAGCTGTAGTTCCCAACCTCTTTCCTAGGTTTTCCATTTCAAGGATTGCCTCTATTTGTGTTTTCTTTATTGTTTCTACTTCCACTTTTAGATCTTGGACTGATTTGTTCAATTCCTTCACCTATTTGACTGTGTTTTCCTGTATTTCTTTAAGGGATTTGTTTGCTCTTTAAGGGCTTCTACCTATTTACCTATGTTTTCCTGTATTTCTTTCAGTGAGTTATTTATATACTCATTAAAGGACTCTATTATGTTCATGAGACAGGATTTTAGGTCAGTATTCTGGTTTTTCAGGTGTTTGGGGGTATCCAGGACTTTTCAGGTGGTGGGAGAACTGGGTTCTGAAGGTGCCAAAGTATATTAGCTTCTGTTGCTTATGATTTTGCACTTGCCTCTTGCCATCTGGTTATCTCTGGTGTTAACTGGCCTGGATGTATCTGTCTGGAGCCTGTGCCTATGTTCCTGGGTTGCTGCAGGTCTCCTGGGAGACCTGTGGCCCTGGTTCTAGCAGACCTCCTGGGAGACCTTCAGACTGTAGGGTCTTCTGAGGAGCAGACAAGATGATTCACAATGAAGATTTAGAACTTGACAATATCACAAACACATGTGTCTTTGAATCACCTAAGTATTGCTTAAGTTACCATTGTAATTAAAACAATTGTTAGATTTTAAAAACTCACACTTTCAAACTTTTATTCCTCAGCAATTGTATTAGTTTCTCTATATAAATACAATAATGATAACAATAATATGTCTCTGTATTATATCATCTAATGTCTGCACTCATTCTTTACAAACAGCCCACTAGACACTTGGAGTGCTGGTAGTTTTTAAATATAAATTATTCTTAAATTCCTGCTAACAAATTTGGCTAACTTCAAATCTGTGTCATTTATATTCTTGGTGGTCATGTGATTTCTACATGAATGTATTTTGGCTATGTAACTGCATTGCAAACCACTCAATCCATGTTTACTTTAAGTTAAGCACTGTGCACTGGGTTGACTCCACATAAATGTTTACCAAGATGCTTTTGATTAGATTCTGTAGTAGGCAGGAGTCCTTAACTATTATGAAAAAAAGATGGCATTATCTTATCAACATGCTTCAAATAAATTTTCTTTGATATTTTTCTCTGTGACTTGGTTTGCTTCCTGAGTTATTTGATCATTTGATAATATATCAGATTGTATTGCAGATTATTCTCAGGACCCAACTCTCCAATGGTACTGAACTATGACTGAAGTACAGATTCTTCTAAATACTTTAATAGAATATATATTTTGTACCTAAGAAGTTTTTACTCACAGATATAGCTAGCAAGTGTTTGTAGAGTTCAAGGACAAAGGAATCACTGTTTTACTGGACCACCAGAGGAAACTTTCTGTGTCAATTGGCCTCTCTGTGGTCATTCTGGCTTAATTGACTTGTAGACTGTGGCATGATATTGTTTTCAGTTTAAAGAAGATATTCAGGACGAAAGAAATCCTTTTTTATTTTCTCAGAAGCAAATGCCACAAAATGGCTACCGAAAATCGGTGTATTAGTCTTTTCCAAACAGTTCTAGCACATAGTTTTCCTCCTTTTTTATTATTATCGTTATGATTATTATATTCACTTTACATCCTGCTCACTGCCCCCCATAACCCCTTCCCACAATCCTTCCTCCCATCCCCCGTTCTCCTCTGAGAGGGTGGAGACCCTCCTGGGTAGCTCCTTACCCTGGCACATTAAGTCTGGGAGGCTAGAAGCATCCTCTTTCCCTGAGGCCAGACAAGGCAGCCCAGCTAGAAGAGCATATCTCACAGAAAGGCAACAGCTTTTGGAGTAGCTCCTGCTTCAGTTGTAGGGTATCCACATGAAGATCAAGCTGTACATCTGCTACATAGGTGTGGGGAGGCCTAGGTCCAGCCTATGTATGTTCTTTTGTTGGTGGTTCAAACTCTGAGAGACAGAAGACTCTAGGTTAGTTGACTCTGTTGGTCTTCCTGTGAAGTTCCTATCCCCTTAGAGGCTGCAACCATTGCCCCTATTCTTCCATAAGAGTTCCCAAGCTCTATTCACTGTTTGGCTGTGGATATATACATCTGTTTGAGTCAACTGCTGGTAGAACCTCTCAGAGGACAACATGTTAGGCTCCTGTCTACAAGAATAATAGAGTATCATTAACAGTATCAGGAATTGGTACCCCATTGCTAGTGGTAGTGCAAACTTGTACAACCATTTTGGAAATCAGTTTGGTGTTTTCTCAGAAAACTGAAAATAGTTTTACCTCAAGAACCAGGTATACCACTACTAAGCATTTACCCAAAAGATCACCATCCCACAAGGACACTTGCTCAACTATGTTCATAACAGCTTTATTCATAAGAGCCAGAAACTGGAAACAAGTTAGATGTCCCTCAACTGAAGAATTGATAGAGAAAATGTGGTAAATCTATATAAAAGAATATGTTTTAGCTGTTAAGACACCATGAATTTTGCAGGCAAATGAGTGGATCCTGAGAATATTATCCTGAGTGCAGTAACTCAGTCACCCAAACACATTTTAGTTTTCAATTTTTTTAAAAAAAATTAAAAAAATTTATTCTTTAATTCTTTTTTACAGTCTAATCTTCATTTCCCT
Organism: Tokudaia tokunoshimensis; assembly: GCA_036184795.1. Classification (NCBI taxonomy): domain Eukaryota; kingdom Metazoa; phylum Chordata; class Mammalia; order Rodentia; family Muridae; genus Tokudaia; species Tokudaia tokunoshimensis. The sequence goes on along the minus strand of BTHU01000021.1, from coordinate 40,360,833 downwards.
CCTGGTCTGCCTCCTGACCACTCCCCATCCCATACTCCCCCACCATCTCCAAGAGGATGTCCCCAGCCCCCAACCTCCACCTTGCCAGCCCTCCCCACTCTCTGGGATCTCAAGTCTCTTGAAGGTTAGGTGCGTCTTCTCTCACTGAGGCCAGACCAGGCAGTCCTCTGCTGTATATGTGTTGTGGGCCTCATATCAGCTGGTGTATGATGCCTGGTTGGTAGCTCAGTGTCTGAGAGAACTCGAGGGTCCAGGTCAGTTGAAATTGCTAGTCTTCCCCTGGGGCTGCCCTCCTCCTCAGCTTCTTCCAGCTTTTCCCCAATTCAACCACAGGGGTCCTCAGCTTCTGTCCATTGGTTGGATGCTAGTATCTGCATCTGATTCTTTCAGCTGCTTGTTGGGCCTCTCCAAGGGCTGCTGTGCTAGACTCCTGTCTGCAAGCACTCCACAGCATCAGTAACAGTATCAGGTGTTGGGTCCTCCCCTTGAACTGGATCTCAATTTGGGCCTGTCACTGGACCTCCTTTCTCTCATGCTTTTCTCCATTTTTGTTCCTTCAGTTCCTTCAGATAGGAACAATTCTGGGTCAGAGATTTTGACTGTGTGATGGCAACCTCATCTCTCCACTTGATCTCCTGTCCTTCCACTGGAGATGGACTCTACATTTCCCCCTCCCCACTGTAGAGCACTTCATTCAAGGTCCTTCCCTTTGAGTCTTGAGAGTCTCTCACCTTCCAGGTCCCCAGTACATTCTAGAGGGTCCCCCCACCTCCTATCTCCCAAGGTTGTCTGTTTCCATTCTTTCTTCTGGCCCCCAGGGCTTCAGTCCTGTTCCTCCCCAATACCCCTCCTGTCCCTGTTCCTTCTCCCACCAAGGTCCCTCTATCCCTCTGCCCCCCGCCCCATTATTTCCTTCTTCTCCCTCCCAAGTGGGATTGAGGTTTTCTTACTTGGGCCCTTTGGCTTGTTAACCTTCTTGAGTTCTGTGGATTGTGTCCTGGGTATTCTGTACTTTTTTTTGGCTAACATCCACGTATTAGTGAGTATATGCCATGTATGTCCTTTCTAAGTTATTTGTCTTTTTATCTTTTTTAAGGTTTATTTTTATTCATTGTGTATGTATGCACCAAGTTTTTATTTATATTTGCATATATTCTCTCTCTCTCTCTCTGTGAGTATGAGAGAGAGAGAAAGAGACAGACAGAGAGAGAGAGAGAGAGAGAGAGAGAGAGAGCTCCCCAAGATGCCAGAAGAACATGTTAGATCCCTTGGAGATGAGTTACAGGCAGTTGTGCTATTTGACATGTGAGCTGTGAGTTGAACTTAGATCTCCCTGAAGAGCAGTGAGACAGACCATTGCACCATCTCTCAAGCCTATGGACATTAGTCTGTGTAGGACTTTCTGCAATGGAATTTTAGTAAACAATGCTTCTCATTCATTTCACTAATTCTCAGATAAGCTTAGAGTTATAACTGTTGAACTTAGCAAAGTACTTTGTAGTTTAGGTACTGTGAATATTCAGACTCTACTAAGATGACAAGATGTCCCAGGTTTTCCCTGCATGTCTTAGTTTAGCACCAAAAGTCCCTTATGTGGAGGACATCTTGTTTCCCAAAAAACTGAGACAGCTGGCCATCACAGGCTTGGCTAACTCTACTTTTTGTGTTTTCAACTCATGGGTCTCAGCGAGAAATGACAACAGGGTTTATGGGTCACAAGGAGCCCAGCCTGATTTAGTTATGTGCTTCATTCTGTTACAACTTGAAGATGAACAGCAAAAGAAAAATATTTTTGGATAAGAATGGGTCAAGTTGGGATTCCCTCTTGAACATTCCATGTCTGAATAGACTTTGTCTCCTCCAAGATAAACTTTATCCCCTCAGAATTTGAAAGTAGGATTTATGCCTAAAGATTTCAGGTACTTTTGCATCTGGCAAAACAGGATGATATCAATATATACTCCCAACTCCTGGCTTCTGTGGGAAGATGATTCTTCTTATTTCAGCTTATTGAAGGGCACCTCTTCCTTCCTTCCTTCCTTCCTTCCTTCCTTCCTTCCTTCCTTCCTTCCTTTCCTTCCTTCCTTCCTTCCTTCCTTCCTTCCTTCCTTCTCTCTGAATCTGTTTCTGTCTCTGTCTCTCTCTGTCTCTCTTTCTGTCTCTCTTTTCTCTTTGTGAGACAAAGTCTTACTGTGTTGTCTAGACTGGGCTTGAAGTCATAATTCTGCTGCCTTAAACTTCCTAGCATTAGGATTCTAGGCACGTGACACCATGCCCACTCTAAGAGTGGTGCATCACTGAATCCTCTTCTGGGGAAGAAATGGAAAACTGCCTTGGTTTCCAAGACATTCCACATGGAGCCACAGTGAGACTGGGCAGTCAGTGGCACTGCAATTTGAGGTGGCAGAATGGTTTACTCTGGGCTCCAGACCAAATAAGGGCCCTGGGGAAAATCGTTCTCACATCCATGCTGGATGCACACACCCTTCAAACTCTCCTTCCTGCCCTGCAGTCCCCAAATGAAATCCTTATACTCCAGGAAGCAGCAGGCCCTTTCATTGCTGTCTCTGTGCTACAAGAATCAAAGTCTGAAATGGATGTTTTCCTCGGAGAACTGGCACCGCACAGAAGGAAGGAAATGCCTACTCTAATTCAGGCATGTTTTAATCTCTGGAGGGAGGCAGGGAAAAGCGAGGCAGGGAGGGGGCCAATCTGGCCACAGAATCAGTGGGAAAAGTCATCAATTTTGTCTCTCATCCCAGCAATGAAGTATTCTTCCTTTAGAGTGCCGCCCACCCTTTTTATTTTTCTCTTAAAAGGGTTTGGATAACGAACAATCACTTTTTAAATTCTAAGTTCAAAAATCTCCCTGTAAAGGAAGAAAAGGGAGTTTTTTTTTTTTTTTGAGTAAATCTCCAACGGCTGGCTGAGTCATCTCAAATGCTCCAAAAATCTCAAAATTCACGCATGCCTTGTGACTTCTCCATCTGCATCTGATCTGAAGAATCAAAACAGATCACCAAGTCTTTACCCCCTTTCTTTGATATTTTTTTAATACCTTAAGGCTGTACTTTCCTTTCTTTTCAATCTTTTATATAATTGTCTAGGGTCCAAAGACATAAGTGAACAGTAAATGTTATGGTGATCCAGTTTTTAAAACACAGGCCAAGTTTGGCCTGAACTTAATCATAAGGCTACAACAAGGCAAGTGGGAATTATCGAGAGGACAATTGCACTGTCAATTGACAAAGGTTTGTCACTTTTGTTGGTGTCCCATAAAAAGAAAGAAAGAAAGAAAAAAAGAAAGAAATAAAGAAAGAAAAAAAGAAAGAAAGAAAGAAAGAAAGACTGAGAAGTGACTGTGGCTCTGAGTGAGAAATGGGAGCAACACTGAGGGGACAGCTAGAGGGTGTAACCATGATGCTTTGGTTTTCTGTCTGTAGCTACACACATCTAAATTTAAAAGGAGAAAAATAAGGCACACTTGAGGAGGGTGCTGGCTTATTTTTATTGGCAGTGCATGTTGGCCCACACATTTGCTGTCTCAGTCTCTAACATCTATGAGGGGAATGCCTCTGTTTTTAGGAGCCATATACCAAAGTATACAAATACAAAATTTCTTGAGCATCTAACAGTTATGTTTTTAAGGGGCTGGAGATTAAATCCAGGGTCTTAGATGTGTTAAGCCAACACTCTACAATTAAGCCACACCCCACCTATCCCTTTATAGGTACATATGCATTTCTATGTGAATGCAGTAGACACACACACACATAGACAGAGGGAGAGGGAGATGGAAAGGGAGATGTAGATAGAGAAGGACGAGGAGGGGAAGTGGAGGGAGAGAGATAGAGACAGAGAGAACCCAATGTCAAATACTCTCTGGTTGAATCAATCTTCACACTGGAAGAATTCACTGTTGCTTCTTCAAGTCCAGATGAGTTCATGAGTTTGCCACCTTTCTTCAGCATTAGTTGGCTACTCTGACACATTTTGGAGATTCATCTTCTAAACTTTAGGTCAAGAAAGAGCCTTTCTGTCTAAAGAGGAGTGTCAGAGTTAACCTTCCTATAGATGTTCCTTATAGAAACACAAAATTCTCTCAATTACATTTTCAATCAATTTCTACATTCTTCATTATATTTTAAATTTAATTTTCAAATAAAATGTCTCTTAGTTTTTTAAAATAATTGTTCTTCTATTACCTCTCATTTTCATTTTCAGAGTCTCAATTATGTGATGATATGTACCACAATAATTGCTTTGTAAAATGTCATGAACCATGATAATAGGGAGGCTATTCATAAAATGTTCTCTCACTGTTAACACTAAAGGCTTGATTCATAAATTTGAAAGAAAACTTTTATGGTTATGTGAACTAGTGGGAAGTCACAGTATCTTAGTAGGTCAAATAGCCTAGGGTACTGGGCACATTCATCTTCGGGAGTTTTTGAATTTGGGTTAATATCAAATGTTGGAGCATTTTCCTTTAAAAGTACCAAAAAGAATTCTATAGAAATTTGTGTTCTGAAACTTGAATCCTCAGTTTCAAATATGACCGTTCAGTTCTCTTTTTGTGTCATTTTGAACAGTTGGTGGTCAGCAGATAGGTCCAGCCACAAAAGCTGGATTTTTTTTTTTAAAATCAGTATACTGGCAAGATAAATAACTTCAAATTACAGTAATTACTGGATACTTTTGTCACATTACACTAATTATTGGATGCTTTTGAAAGCTTCACCTCTTGGTTCTTGTCCCCCTCTTTTGGTTCACTGGCACTTGAAGTAGAAAAGTTTTCTACACATCCTAGAACTCAAGTCATTCCAGTCAGAACCTGGACAAGACAGTGCTGGACCCTGTGCTATGAAATGTAGGGGTGAAGGAATGAAGTGTGCCCTGCTGGTCTCATAAGGAGAATGCAGTCTAGCAACTAGAAGACACATGTGCAAATTATTCCTACATTAGAGCATGAACTCTTCCATTGGAGAGTTGTAAGGAGAGAGTTATTTGAGCTTTCTTATCTATTATTGTTGTGGGGTTAGAAATGCTTCCTCTTGCTTCAGATGATCCCTTCCTAACTTTTCTTGTATAAGGCAACTAGGTATTCCATTGTGGTTAGTTGAGTTGTTGGTCTACACTGTGAACTTTTAAACTTAGCATCCATTGAAATTTGTACTATATATATAGCCTTGGAAATCATTATTTCACCAATAGATAGATGATGAATGGTGATCACAGAGGCATGGTTTCTCTTTGTGGGTTGGGGACCCAGAGATTCAATCACCATAGGTAAAGAGACAATTTATTATCTCTACTACCACTGGTTTTCTTTTACAAAGTATAAAAACAAAACAAAAGCCAAACCAAAACAAACCCCAAAACAACAACAACAAAAAATCCAAAGAATATCTTCATCTCTACTACCCTGACCTTAAAATTAGCCTCTGTACTTCTCTAGCCAACATTCACTCAATTTCTGGTCCAGTGCTGAAGCTGTCTCAGTATTCACCTAGCTAGGGCTTGCTTTATCCTTGTCAAGAATCAAATTTGGGGCCAAGAGAGCCCCTCAGTTGTCCTTGTGAGAGAACCCTGTAACCCCATTACTCTTCAGCAAATAAGTATAAAGTCTAGCTTTAGTGGATACAGTATGTCTAGGGCTGAGAAAGAAATTGTGGAGGAGTCTTTAGAATATTAAAAAAATCCCTTTATAACCATGTTACTTAAATTGGATGGGGCAGGATGAACTCAATTTCAAACAACAAGGGCTAATAGATGATTTGTGTAACATATCCAGTGTAAATGTGGTAACAGGAGGTCAAAGCCATTAAGTGACACACATCTTGGTGGTCAGTACAAGTAAGCATTAAAAAAATATTTATTTCTAATTGGGTAAATACTAAGCAAATGGAAGTAAATGTATGTGCTGCAGAGATAATTTTCCCATCTTCCATGTAACCACTGTGGTGACTAGGGTGGTACCATGGTACCTACAGGCCAGAACCATCAGTCCTCCGCACATGCTAACTCTTTCATCTCTATAATCTCTTGCCCCCCAGTTTACATCTGGGGAGACTGAGTCTGAGAGGTTAAATACATTGCCCTGGGTCATGTAGTTAGCAAGAGATTTTTGGAAACCAAACTGTCATCATTAATATTGAACTTGTAGTTCTAATTAACTTCTAACTTCAATTTAATAAAACCTCTAATTTTACTACTAAATTTATAATAAGAAGTCATCAGAACAAACATCTGACATTGGCCTAATTAAGGAATTGAATGTTAGAATGTGTCTGATGGTTTCTAAGGAGCTTCAGTGGAAAACCAAATAATGGGATAGGTCTGACTTCAGCTTTGCTACCACTGAATGGCACCCAGTACATAATTATACCAGCATTCTCTCAAAGCCTCCTAGTCTTAGTGAAAATACTAATACCAGATCTATATGCCCCAAATAAACTTGGATTTGCAATCTTTCTAAGGGAGGTTAAGGGTTTTAGTTATCCTCCATGTGTTAATTCAGTGTTTTAACTGTGTTATAAGATTCTCATTTGACAAGTTAGCAAAAGACAGCTATTTTTTGGAAAGCATTCTTGTTACACATGAAGTTGTGTCTTTTAAAGATTGATCGTATAGTCATTCATGTGCTAATTTGTGCATAATTAAACATGGAAGATCAATTTATTGAATACTTTCCATGTGTCAAGCACTAGGCTAATTACAAAATAGCCCACATAATTTGCAGGTCCTTATTCAGAATGAAAAGATGGAACCTCTTGCTTTAAATTAAGTGTTTTAAGACTGGGATAGCAGAGCAGTAACTCAGACATGATGCCCTTCCAAGCTCTTACAGTTGATTGCAAATGATGTATACCCACAAAGCTAGCCCTGGTGAGGTGACCAAGATGTAATGGCAAGCAGAAACCTGTCTCATCTTCATGGAACTCATACTTGAATAAGAAAAAAATTATAAATTGACAGTCACATTAAGTACTTGATAAGGATAGTTGCATATTGACAAGTATTCCAAAGGAAGGGACACGGCACCAGGAGATGGTTTATTAAAGGCTTGGGCTCAGGAAAAGCTTCCCAAAAAAGTCATATTTTGGTGTTTAACTTAGAGACAATAATAAATTCACTGATAAGTTCAACCAAGAGCCAGGAAGTGATGCATTTGACTAACAAAGGGTCACAAGTGTACGTGGAGCATGAAGCCACACCTATGCAGAAGCTGCTGTGGAAGCTGAGGGTGATGTTAGTCCAGGTGGTAGCGGGCACTGATGTCCATAAGCGGTGAGCTCTTTAGAGAGGAAGGAAAGTGGGGTGAGTCCTGGCTTCTGAATGAGCTTATCCAAGTATGGCATTGGCAAGAATTTGAAAGTCAGGGACACAGCTTATATTTTGCTTGGTCTTATTCTTCCTAGCATTCTTTCAGAAGAAAAACTTGACTCATTTACAAACATTTCTCTGACTCTGACTCTGACTCTGACTCTGTCTCTGTCTCTGTCTGTCTGTCTGTCTGTCTGTCTGTCTGTCTGTCTGTCTATCTGTCTCTCTCTGGTGGAGAGACTGTAAAAGCAGTGATAAAAAGCTTTTGGCAACAGGGCATTTGACTCTATGTCAGAACTAATGCCATCTCAGGAAAGATCTGAACCCCTGCACTAAGGATGTAGTCTTACAATATTGATTGACACTTACATGGTGATTAATTCTGTTTTATTTTTCACTTTGTTATACAACACGTGGCTCATTCTTACAGGAATGCCAAACATGGTCTTGCCAACATGGTGAAGGCAGCGATAGTCTTGTGAGAGGTTTGGTACATCTTCCGTCTCAGTTGGAACCCAGATATTCTGGAAGGCTTAGGAGGGAACTGAAGAACAGCAACTGATACGCTCAAAAGTTGTGCAGTGTTCTTCCTTCCTGAGCACCAGTGGATCTGAAGGCTGCAGAGTCAGCCATTCTAGGTCAGGGAATCATGACAAACACCGTTAATACCAGCACTCATAAAGCAGTTGCAGGCAGATCTCTGTGAGCCGGAGGTCAGCCTGGTCTATACAGCAGTTCCAGTCCAGCCTCTACTACAAAGTGAAACTCTGTTTCAAAGACAAAACAAAACACAATGACTCCCTTCCTAAACTGAGAATAAGTCATTCTTGCAGGTCTTGAAGTAAAACTGGCGATTGAAGCCTCAGACATAACAACCTTCTACGTTGACATCATTAACTTAAAAAGTCATAACAGAGTTCCCTCAATCTTTGGAGGTTCCTTCTTTTTTCTCTCCTCTCTTCCTCTTTATCCCTTGCCCTCCAAGACTCCGGTGTCTTCCCAACTGTTTCTCTTTTTCTTCTCATCTGTTCAAGGGGTCATCTTAAATTGCAATTCTCTCCAGAATAATTGTTTTTCAAGACAGTCCCTGCCATATTATGGTCTCTCTCTCTCTCTCTCTCTCTCTCTCTCTGAGACAGGGTTTCTCTGTGTAGCCCTGGCCGTCCTGGAACTCACTTTGTAGACCAGGCTGGCCTCGAACTCAGAAATCCGCCTGCCTCTGCCTCCCAAGTGCTGGGATTAAAGGCATGCACCACCACTGCCCGGCAGCCTAGAGCTTCTCTAGCCATGACTAGCAGGCAATAACTCAACATTATTATGTACCCATGCCTGTGTACACAATACATGGCTTGCAAACAGCTATATTATCTTGAAGACCACCAGGGACTCAGGTAGTTCTGGTGATTTGGCGAGTTGAATGTACTATGCAACCCATCATAATCTCTTGCTTTGTTTATCTGTACTGTTTCCAAACTCAGCTAAAAAGCTTCCTGTGATGGTTCAGTATGGTGCAGTTCTCTTCTTCTGTGGCATTATTGTTGCAGAAGACTGGCTAGAGGTTAGGTACCAACATTAAAGAAGGAACAACTGAGCCAAATGTAATGCTTGTCTTTAAATAATTGATGTCTGACCGTAGCTGAAGAGAGCCATGCAAACATTCTTTTATAAATAAAACAGACCGACTTGAATATTCCTCTTTCTTCTACATATACATAATTCAGTCATCTTAATTAGAATTGTATGCTTTGGGATTTGATTAAAAAAGAAAACAACTTCCAGAATGTTTGTCTGTTCTCTGTGATGCCAAGAAAGTAATCGCCAGTTTTACAAACCGATTTTCCCACAGCAAGGAAACTTCTTGTCTAATTTAATTGTTCAAATCTGCATCCTATGGATCTAAGCATCCACGGTAATCTCTAATTTGAATCTTTTTTTTTTTAATAGCACTTGTAAAACCTCTCACAAGCAAAATCATTGCTGTTCTCACCCAGAGGACCAAGCCTCACAAATAAAGAAGTCGGGAGCCGCAGTTCTAAAGCCCCACAGTAGATGGCGTCGTGTCACACAGATTCCCAGGCGGTTCAGCCTTGAGAGGCAACTGACCTCCGGAACAGCATTGGTTCTCCGGATGTACATGCTGGTTTTGGTAGCCCAGGGAGAAGAGGTTAGAAGTTTTAGAAAACACTTTTTCCACATTTAACTGAAACAGTAAACTGTTGTTTTCTAATCGACTTCGACACCAAAGACCATTAAACTTATTTAATCTAATTTTGAAGAAAAATTGTACTTTAAGACTCTTTTTTAATGCCCGGCATGATCTCCTAGTCATCTGATACACTGTACTCTTCACACTTCCAAGTTTATTGATTTAATTTAAACAGTAGCACTCGGGTTAATCTATGAGTAAGCGTTCTGGACATTCCGCAACAAAGTTCTCTACATATCAAGGCTTTGAAGTTTGCTTTTTTAGCATTGTGGGTAAAATATCTTGAAATGAATGTATAGGTGGAATTTGGTAATTATTTAGTCTCCATAGTTAAACTTTTTTTTTCCAGAAGATAAAGGGACTTGAGATAATTTTGCAAAAGCTTATTAAAATGGTCATTGTGGCCATTCAGTAATGACAAAGCAATGAAGTCCTTCCTAATACGATGTTCATTATTAAATATTTGTCAAGGAAGTCTGACTCGGTGAAGCATCAGATACTTATAAAATGTCCTTAAAATAAGAGTTATCGGGGGAAGGAGAGATGTGGCATGAGAGCTGTGTGTGGCGATTAATTGCACAGATTTGGTAATCTCCGTGGACACACAGGCACCCTTGCGCCTTCCCTCCCATCTGGGTCTGTGTCCTCAGACCGGAGGATCTGCTCTGACTTCTGTTTGCAGTCTGTGTGGCCCTTTCCACTTGCCACACAATGCTTATTTTTCCACTTGTCTTTGTCCATTTAGGGTTTAGATCTCTGTCCAATTCCCGGGGCTTCTGGACGTCCCACACTGGCTTTTCCTGGCCTTATTCACTGTGCTGGCATCCAAGCCTGGCCTAGTTAGGTCAACCCACTGAGTATTATCAGAATTGCTTGAGTTCACTAGAGCTTTCAGAAGGAAGAATAGTGTGGTTGGCTGCAGAGGCCCGGCAAGCACACTTTCCAATTGCTTTCTCCTTTCCTTTAGCTGCTGCTGTTTTCTGTTTAAGCCCCTCCATTCCTCATTTCACACTGCTTTTTAATGGGCCATCTCAGCCTCTGACTCCCAGCTATTAGTTTTGTTTATATGCTAATTACTTCTAAGTCCATAGCTACACCAAATCCCTCTCCTGACCTTTGGGACTAAGGTACTGACACCTCTGTAAAATCAAATTTTATTCTTGAGTCTCTGAATCTATCTCAGAAATCCCATATTCATCCTTATAAAAATATAAAATAGATTATTATTATTATTAATATTATTATTGATTTGTTTTTGAAGCAGGGTCTCTCTATGTAGTCCTGGATTTCTTGGTTCTTATTGTGCAGACCAGTGTGGCCTTAAACTCAAAGATTCTCCATCCTCTGTCTATTGAGGGCTGAGGCTAAAGGTATGTGCTGCCACTCCCAGCTTATTTTATTATTTTATGTGTGTTGCAGGAAATATTAAAAAAAGATCACCCTGCAAACTCTCTGCGGTGGTGCCAGACCTCCATGGACTCTTTGGAGTGGTTTCTGCCACTCTCATCAACTCTCACCACTCTCATCAACTCTCACCACTCTCATCAACTCTCACCGCTCTCATCAACTCTTCTGCCCCCCCCCCCCCCCCGGCAGGCTGCGGTCATGTTCTGGTATCTGCACTGGTGGTTACAACACCATTGTCCCAACAGAGTCCCGTGAGATCCTCTCATTTCCACGCAAATCCCACACACCCCACAGGCGCCAGCTCTCAATACCCAAATTACCCGGTAGAATATGAGTCTTAATGGTTAATTAGTTAGCCAATTAGATTTATGTATATTAAACTCACAATTACAAGATGCCAGTTTATAATGATAAAAGTCTTATCCCAATATTTATAACCTTATGAAACACACAGAAAAATGTCACAAGGCATTGTTCATCAACTCCTTCCGGGACCTCTTTCCATATGCACCTGGGCGCCCCTCCGCTGCAACTCCTAGCTCCCCACCCTTTTCCTTGTCCAATCACAGACCCTCTCTACCCTGATGTAACATTACAGAAAGTTCCTGTAACATATATGTATGAGTGTTAGGCCTTTGAGTACGCATTTGCATCGTGAAAGTCAGAAGAGGGCGTTGGGTCTCACTGGATAGAGTTATGGACAGTTGTTTGCTGCCACATGGATGCTGAGAATTGAACCCTGGCCCTCTGCAAGAGCAGCAAGTGCTCTTAACCACTGAGCCCATCCTCTAGCCTGTATTCACTTTTGATCCATTTTTCTTCCTCTAAATAATGGCAAGGTCTGTAGTCTTAGGAAACCCTTATGTTTTTTTTCAGTTTCTTCTGCTATTATCTTAGAGTCATTATCATTACCTACTTGGACTTGTGCATCAGCCTTCTAAATGACCTTTTTTTTTTTAAACTTCATTCTTCTGCTTTGGACTTTTGAAGTTGCACTTGGGTGAATGCTCAGGTAATTAGAGATTTTGTTTTGGTTTCTTGCTTAGGAAAATTCCATGGCTTATCTCTCTTCTTTGAATTCCTTGTTCTCATCTATTTGGCCTTGACTTCTATTCCACTTTTTCATAACAACTTTCAAGTACCTGCTTGAAGTACTCTCTTAGCTGCCATATTGCACCTTGTACTTTTTCTACTGTAACATTTACAGAATCTATTATATTGTCCAGCTTCCTTGTCTCTATCCATACGAGACTGCGAGTTTCACAGAGGCTGTTACAACTCTTTCATTCATCTATTTTGTTTAATCCTTAAGATCATTCCTCTAATAGAATAAGGACATAAGATGGACACAGGGGCTTACTATTCCTGATAGGAATACAAGAATGGATAAATTTGTTTTGAACCAACAACTCATACCGCTTGTTGGACAATGCCCGTGGAATGAACATGGTGATTAGAATTGTGTTTGTGTGGAGGGCTTGGTTAGAAAAGTAATTTTTTCCAACATAATGCTTTTATTGGTCATTTGGGAATTTCACATAATGCACCCAGATCACACCCACTTTCCAGTCCTCCTAGGTCTGCGCTCCATGCTTGTGATCCCCTCAAAAAGGAAGGAAAAAACCCAACTCTCCACAAGTTCAATTTGTCTATAGACTCTGGAGCATGGTCAAACTACCAGTGGCCAGTCTCTTAAAAAACTGAGTCTTTCCCCTCCATCCCCCCCAGCAGAAGCCATCAATTGTGAAGAGCTATACTTCAGAATTCTTATCACAGTTTTTAAGAGTTTTCTTTGATGTGTTCCTGTATAGGCTGTTAACTTTTGAGAGTGGGGTGGGGTGGGGTGGTGGTAGGTGAAGTGGATGTTTCTGGTTGTGTCATCTTATGCAAACTCTTGTGGTATTTTGCTGAGGTAGACTCACTTGGTGTTTTGCTGAGGCAAGACCCATGGGAGAACACATGCTGTTTGGAGACAGTATAAATAGGACCACAGCTGCTGATTCAAGTTTGGTATCCTGACACTACTGACCTGGACTGCTGGTATCCTGACAGAGATTGGACTCACCCGAAAGAACTACTTCTAGACAGGTCCACATCCCCTTGTCCTATTTACCATTTTTTCTCCTTTACCTTTGAATGGTGGGCTAGAAGGAAGGAGGGAAAGAGTTTGAGATTCCTTATTAAAAGTACGTTTTAAAAATCTAAGTCCTGAAGAATATCTAATGGCTGAGAAGCACCTAAAGAGATGTTCAACATCCTTAGTCATTAGGGAAATGCAAATCAAAACAACCCTGAGATTCCATCTCACACCAGTCAGAATGGCTAAGATCAAAAACACAGGAGACAGCAGTTGTTGGTGAGGATGTGGAGAAAGAGGAACACTCCTCCACTGCTGGTGGGATTGCAAGCTGGTACAACCACTCTGGAAAGCAGTCTGGCAGTTCCTCAGAAAACTGGGCATGACACTCCTGGAGGATCCTGCTATACCACTCCTGGGCATATACCCAGAGGCTTCCCCTGCATGCAATAAGGATACATACATGCTCCACTATGTTCATAGCAGCCTTATTTATAATAGCCAGAAGCTGGAAAGAACCCAGATGTCCCTCAACGGAGGAATGGATTCAGAAGATGTGGTATATTTATACAATGGAATACTACTCTGCAATTAAAAACAATGAATTCATGAAATTCCTAGGCAAATGGTCAGAACTAGAAAATATCATCCTTAGTGAGTTAACCCAATCACAAAAGAACACACATGGTATGCAGTCACTGATAAGGGGATATTAACCCAGAATCTCGGAATACCAAAGACACAATTCACATATCAATAGATTTCCAAGAAGATGGAAGGAGAGACCCCTGGTCCTGGAAAGACTGGATGTAGGGGAATACCAGGACAGAGAAGCGAGAGGGGGTTGAATGGGGAACAGAGGGAGGGAAGGGGGCTTATAGGACTTTCGGGGAGGGAGGAAACGGGAAAGGGGAAATGATTTGGAACGTAAATAAAAAAACTTAGAAAAAAAAAGAAAACTAAAAAAAAAAAAATCTAAGTCAACAGGTAGGGGTTGTCACAAAGTCTTCTATGACTCTCAACTCCAAATGCCTAGATCCCAGTACAAAAACACAAATATGAACAGCTAAGAAAATATACCTCTGTTAGAAGCCAGTAACTGTATTGTGGTAGGCCTTAAACGATGTACAAGACAAGGACTTCTAAATTGTTATTATGAACATGCTCAAGGACTTTACAGAGGGTATGAATAAATCCCTTAATGAAATCTATGAAAACACAAACAGTTAAATGAAATACAAAAACAATTCAAGATATTAAAGCAGAATGTAATAATCAATGGAATAACTAAAGAAAAACTGAACTGAAATAAAACTGGAAAAGAAAATTTAGTATTTCAAATAAAAATCTCAGGGCTATGCCTCACCTACAGGTGTTACAGACAAGGTTGAAGAAATGGATCGCTGAGTGTATTAGTTTGGGTTTTACTGCTATGAACAGACACCAATGACCAATGCAAGTTTTATAAAAGACATTTACTTGGGGCTGGCTTACAGGTTCAGAGGTTTAGTCCATTGTCATCAAGGCAGAAGCATGGCAACATCCAGGCAGGCATGGTGCAGGAGGAGCTGAGGGTTCTACACCTTTATCCAAAGGAAACCAGGAACAGACTGGGCATCTTCAGGCATCTAAGAGGAAGATCTCTAAGCCCAACCCTACAGTGACACACTTCCTCCAACAAGGCCACACCTTCTAATAGTGCCACTCCCTGGGACAAGCATATACAAACCATCACCCTGAGTCAAAGAAAATGCTGACTCTAAGAAAATCGTGACACAAAACACCTAGGAAATCTGGGACACTATAAAAATACCCTGAATGTATGAGTAATAGGATTAGAAAATGGAGAAGAAACCCAGGTCAAAGGCAGAGAAAACGTATTTTTTTTTTAACAAAACCATAGGAGAAAATTTCTCCAATATAACTTGAATATAAAGAAGGAGGTGCCTATCAGGGTGCTGGAAGCATATGGAATCGCATAAAGGGTACAGGGAGCATATAGAATATAATACAGGCTGGAACAGAAAGGAAATTAACATGATACATAATGAACAAAACCCTAAATATACAGAAGAAAGAATATTAAAATCTGCAAGGGAAAAAAACAAAGTCACATATAAAGAAAGGTCCATTAGAATATTACC
This sequence comes from Tokudaia tokunoshimensis, assembly GCA_036184795.1. NCBI lineage: Eukaryota > Metazoa > Chordata > Mammalia > Rodentia > Muridae > Tokudaia > Tokudaia tokunoshimensis. The sequence goes on along the minus strand of BTHU01000021.1, from coordinate 40,345,673 downwards.
TGACTTCTTTTTTTTTATTTTCTAAGTTTTTTTATTTACATTCCAAATCATTTCCCCTTTCCCGTTTCCTCTCTCCCCAAAAGTCCAATAAGCCCCCTTCCCTCCCTCTGTTACCCATTCAACCCCTTCTCGCTTCTCTGTCCTGGCATTCCGCTACATTCAGTCTTTCCAGGACCAGGGGTCTCTCCTTCCATCTTCTTGGAAATCTATTGATATGTGAATTGTGTCTTTGGTATTCCGAGATTCTGGGTTAATATCCCCTTATCAGTGACTGCATACCATGTATGTTCTTTTGTGATTGGGTTACCTCACTAAGGATGATATTTTCCAGTTCTGACCATTTGCCTAGGAATTTCGTGAGTTCATTGATTTTAATTGCAGTGTAGTATTCCATTGTGTAAATATACCACATCTTCTGAATCCATTCTTCCGTTGAGGGACATCTGGGTTCTTTCCAGCTTCTGGCTATTATAAATAAGGCTGCTATGAACATAGGGAGCATGTGTCCTTATTGCATGCAGGGGAGGCCTCTGGGTATATGCCCAGGAGTGGTATAGCAGGATCCTCCAGGAGTGTCATGCCCAGTTTTCTGAGGAACTGCCAGACTGCTTTCCAGAGTGGTTGTATCAGTTTGCAACCCCACCAACAGTGGAGGAGTGTTCCTCTTTCTCCACATCCTCTCCAACAACTGCTGTCTCCTGTGTTTTTGATCTTAGCCATTCTGACTGGTGTGAGATGGAATCTCAGGGTTGTTTTGATTTGCATTTCCCTAATGACTAAGGATGATGAACATCTCTTTAGGTGCTTCTTAGCCATTAGATATTCTTCAGGTGAGAACTCTTTGTTTAGCTCTGTACCCCATTTTTTAATAGGGTTACTTGGCTCTCTGGCATCTAACTTCTTGAGTTCTTTGTATATATTGGATATTAGCCCTCTGTCGGATGTAGGGTTGGGAAAGATCATTTCCCAGTTAGTTGGTTGCCTCTTTGTCTTTTTGACAGTGTCTTTTGCCTTACAGAAACTTGGTAATTTTATGAGGTCCCATTTCTCAATTCTTGATCTTAGAGCATAAGCTATTGGAGTTCTGTTCAGGAAATTCTCCCCTGTGCCCATATGTTCAAGGTTCTTCCATAGTTTCCTTTCTATTAGTTTCAGTGTGTCTGGTTTTATGTGGAGGTTTTGATCCACTTGGAATTGAGATTAGTGCAAGGAGATAAGAATGGGTCAATTTGCATTCTTCTGCATGTTGACCTCCAGTTGAACCAGCACCATTTGTTGAAAAGGCTATCTTTTTTTCACTGGATGGTTTTAGCTCCTTTGTCAAAGATCACGTGACCATAGGAGTGTGGATTCTTTTCTGGGTCTTCAGTTCTGTTCCATTGATCTTCATGCCTGTCACTGTACCAATACCATGCAGTTTCTGTGGTACAGCTTGAGGTCTGGGATATTGATTCCCCCAGAAGTTCTTTTACTCTTGAGAATAGTTTTAGCTATTCTGGGTTTTCTGTTATTCCAGATGAATTTTTGAATTGCTCTTACTAACTCTATGAGGAATTGTGTTGGGATTTTGATGGGGATTGCATTGAATCTGTATATTGCTTTTGGCGAGATGGTCATTTTGACTATATTAATCCTGCCAATCCATGAGCATGGAAGATTTTTCCATCTTCTGATGTCTTCTTCAATTTCTTTCTTCAGAGACTTGAAGTTCTTGTCTACAGATCTTTCACTTGTTTGGTTAGAGTCACACCAAGATACTTTATATTGTTTGTGGCTATCGTGAAGGGTATCATTTCTCTTACTTCTTTCTCAGCCTGCTTATCCTTTGAGTATAGGAAGGCTACTGACTTGCTTGAGTTGATTTTATATCCGGCCACTTTGCTGAAGTTGTTTATCAGCTGTAGGAGTTCTGTGGTGGAGTTCTTTGGGTCGCTTAAGTATACTATCATATCGTCTGCAAATAGTGATAGTTTGACTTCTTCCTTTCCAATTTGTATCCCTTTGACCTCCTTTTGTTGTCTAATTGCTCTAGCTAGAACTTCAAGTACTATATTGAAAAGATATGGAGAGAGAGGGCAGCCTTGTCTAGTCCCTGATTTTAGTGGGATTGCTTCAAGTTTCTCTCCATTTAGATTGATGTTGGCTACCGGTTTGTTGTAAATTGCTTTTACTATGTTTAGATATGGGCCTCGAATTCCTGATCTTTCCAAGACCTTTAACATGAAAGGATGCTGAATTTTGTCAAATGCTTTTTCAGCATCTAATGAATTGGCCCTGTGGTTTTTTCTTTGAGATTGTTTACGTAGTGGATTACATTGATGGACTTCCTTATATTGAACCAACCCTGCATCCCTGGGAGGAAGCCTACTTGATCGTGGTGAATGATCGTTTTGATGTGTTCTTGGATTAGGTTGGCAAGAATTTTATTGAGTATTTTTGCATCGATATTCATGAGACAAATTGGCCTGAGATTCTCTTTCTTTGTCGGATCTTTGTGTGATTTTGGTATCAGCGTAATTGTGGCTTTATAGAACGAGTTGGGTAGTGTTCCTTCTGCTTCTATTTTGTGGAATAGTTTGAAGAGTATAGGTGTTAAGTCTTCTTTGAAGGTCTGATAGAATTCTGCACTAAAACCATCTGGATCTGTGCTTTTTTTGGTTGGAAGACTTCCAATGACCACTTCTAATTCTTCAGGGGTTATAGGATGGTTTAGATGGTCTATTTGATCCTGATTTAATTTGGGTATTTGGTATCTGTCTAGGAAATTGTCCATTTCCTCCAGATTTTCTAGTTTTGTTGAATACAGGCTTTTGTAGTAGGATCTGATGATTTTTTGAATTTTCTCAGTTTCTGTTGTTATCGCTCCCTTTTCGTTTCTGATTTTGTTAATTTGGATACTGTCTCTGTGCCCTCTGGCTAGTCTGGCTAAGGGCTTATCTATCTTGTTGATTTTCTCAAAGAACCAACTCCTAGTTTTGTTGATTCTTTGTATGGTTTTATTTGTTTCTACTTGATTGATTTCAGCCCTGAGTTTGATGATTTCCTGCCTTCTACTCCTCTTTGGTGTATTTGCTTCTTTTTGTTCCAGGGCTTTCAGGTGTGCCATTAAACTGCTAGTGAATGCTGTCTCCCATTTCTTTTTGGTGTCACTCAGGGCTATGAATTTTCCTCTTAGCACCGCTTTCATTGTGTACCATAAATTAGGGTATATTGTGCCTTCATTTTCATTAAATTTTAAAAAGTCTTTGATTTCTTTATTTCCTCCTTGACCAAGTTATCATTGAGTAGAGCATTGTTCAGCCTCCATGTGTATGTGGGTTTTCTGTTGTTTTTGTTGCCATCGAAGACCACCCTTATTCCATAGTGATCTGATAGGAGGCATTGGATTAGTTTGATCTTCTTATATCTGTTGAGATCTGATTTGTGACCAATTACATGGTCAATTTTGGAGAAGGTACATGAGGTGCTGAGAAAAAGGTGTATTCTTTTGCTCTAGGATGAAAATGTTCTATATATATATATCTGTTAGTTCCATTTGGTCCAAGGCTTCAATTAGATTCACTGTGTCCCTCTTTAGTTTCTGCTTTCCTGAACGATCCATTTCAGAGAGCGGGGTGTTGTAGTCACCCACTATTATTGTGTGAGTTGCGATATGTGCTTTGAGCTTTAGTAATGTTTCTTTTACGAATGAGGGTGCCCTTGCATTTGGAGCATAGATATTCAGAATTGAAAGTTCTTCTTGGTGGATTTTTCCTTTGATCAGTATGTAGTGTCCTTCTGTGTCTTTTTTGATGACTTTAGGTTGAAAGTCAATTTGATCTGATATTAGGATGGCTACTCCGGCTCATTTCCTTGGACCATTTGCTTGTAAAATTGTTTTCCAGCCTTTTATTCTGAGGTAGTGTTTGTCTTTGACACTGAGGTGTGTTTCCTGCATGCAGCAAAATGCTGGGTCCTATTTATGTATCCAGTCTGTTAGTCTATGTCTTTTTATTGGGGAATTGAGACTATTGATATTAAGAGATATTAAGGAATAGTGATTATTGCCACCTGCTATTCTTGATGCTATCTTTATGTGTGAGTGGTTATCTACTTTTGGGTTTGATGCAAGAAGGTTACTATCTCATTTTTTCCAGGGTGTTGTTTCTCTCCTTGTATTGGCAGTTTCCACCTATTATCCTTTGCAGGGCTGGGTTTGTGGAAAGATATTGTGTAAACTTGGTTTTATCATGGAATGTCTCTCCATCTATGGTGATTGAGCGTTTTGCTGGGTATAGTAGTCTAGGCTGGCATTTTTGTTCTCTTAGTGTCTGCATGAGATCCACCAAGGATCTTCTGGCTTTCATAGTCTCTGGTGAGAAGTCTGATGTGATTCAGATAGGTCTTCCTTTATATGTTACTTGGCCTTTTTCTCTTACTGCTTTTAATATTCTTTGTTTGTACACTTGGTGTTTTGATTATTATGTGACGGGAGGTATTTCTGTTCTGGTCCAGTCTGTTTGGAGTTCTGTAGGCTTCTTGTATGTTCATCAGCATCTCTCTCTTTAGGTTAGGGAAGTTTTCCTCCATAATTTTGTTGAAGATATTTACTGGCCCTTTAAGTTGAAAATCTTCACTCTCATCTATACCTATAATCCTTAGGTTTGGTCTTCTCATTGTGTCCTGGATTTCCTGGATGTTTTGGGTTACACTTTTTTTGCATTTTGCATTTTCTTTGACTGTTGAGTTATGCTTTCTATGGTATCTTAAGCACCTGAGAGTCTTCCATCTCTTGTATTCTATTGTTGATATTTGCATCTATGTCTCCTGATTTCTTTACAAGGTTTTCTATCTCTAAAGTTGTCTCCCTTTGTGATTTCTTAGTTGTTTCTACTTCCATTTTTAGATCCTGGATGGATTTGCTCAGATCCTTCACTTGTTTGTTTGTATTTTACTGTATTTCTTTAAGATATTTTTGCATTTCCTCTTTCAGGATTTATGCCTGTTGACCCAAGTTCTCCTGTGTTTCTCTAAGTGATTTTTGTGTTTCCCCCTCATGGGCTTCCATCTGTTGACCCATGTTCTCCTGCATTTCTCTAAGCGATTTTTGGGTTTCCTTTGTAAGGGCTTCTAACCGTTGATTCATGTTCTCCTGTAATTCTTTATGAGATTTATTTGTGTCCTTCTTGAAATCCTCTAATAGCATCATGAGAAGTGATTTTAAATGCAGATCTTGTCTTCGGGTGTGATGGGGTATCCAGGACTGCTGCTGTTGGAGAGTTGGGTTTGGATGGTGCCATATTACTTTGATTTCTGTTAGTAACATTCCTATGTTTGCCTTTTGCCATCTGGTTACCTCTGGTGTTAGTTGGTCCTGCTGTCACTGGCTGTTGGTTGGACCTCCTGTGAGCCTGCAAGGCTATTTCTGACCCCCCTGGATTACCGGGATTTCCCTGGTACCGATTGCTGGGGCCTGCCCTGTTCCTGAGTGACTTTGGAGCCCTGATGTGCCTTGCCCCAAGTGATGTTATATTGAGGAGTCCCTGCACATCTGAAGGCTCAGTGCAGTCCATCCCTGGAGCAGAGGTCGCCAAGGGGAGGCTGGTGCGCTCCCTCCCTCTGTGGGTGCGCTCTCTCCCAGAGTGGGGAGGGGAGTCCTTCTGCAGGGCAGATGTCCCACAGCAGAGCTGGTGCATAGGTTACAGCAGACCTGCCCAGCTCTTGGGAGCAGGGAGCACACAAGCTGGCTGCGACCCAAGCGATATTATGCTTGATTGTCTCTGTGTCTGGAGGTTCGAATTGCCCTGTTGCTGGAGCAAAGATGGCAGAGTGTACTCTGCACTCTCTTGGCACAGATCACTCTGCAGGTCAGATGGCCCACAGCAGAGCTGGCGCCGAGATGACTGCAGAGCTGCTCTGCTCTTATGTGCAGATGGAAGCCTAACATGCTGTGTCCCTAGAGATGTTATATTGGGGGGTTCCTGGGTACCTGTATCCTCAGTGCAGTCAATCCCCTGAACAGAGGTTGCCAAAGGGAGGCTGGTAGGCTCCCACCCTGTGTGGGTGTATTACCTGACTTCTCAATGAAGACTCAGAAAGCCAGAAGGATTGGTTCAGATGTCCTGCAGATTCTAAGAGACTATGGATAAAGAAAATCATTTCATGATAAAACCAAATTTACTCAGTATGTATCTACAAATCCAGGCCTATAAAATGTAATAGAAGAAAAACTTCAACCTTAAGAGGTTAACCACCAATGGAAATGCAAGAAGTAGTCCTGGAGCAGCAAATAAAAAGAGGAGGACCATACACCATAAAAACAAAATAATAACAATCAATAAATATTGCTTATTGGGTACTCTCAACATCAATGATCTCAAATACCCAATAAAAAGAAACAGATTGACAGACTGCTGCATCTGAGAAAACACCCTAACATCAAGGCCAGAAAAAGATATTCCACATAAATGGAGCTAAGAAGGAAGCAGGTGTAGCATTTTAGTGTCTGACTTCAAACTAATCAGATGAGATACGAAAGGATATTACATACTCAAAGGAAAAATCCACTAAGAGGATATTACCATTCTAAGCACCTATGATTCAATCACCCAAGTTCATAAAAGAAACATAAATACAGCTAAAATCACATGTCCCTCATGCCCTAATAGTGGGTGAATTCAAATACCCCATGCCTGGGAATACTACACACTTGGCAAAGCTAGAACAAGAAAGAATAACACCCAACAACAAAAAAATAGTAGACAACCAAACTTAGGACTAAAATCAGTATCACCAATAGACAGACCATCCAGAAAATACTAAACAAAGAAATGCTGAAGTTAAATGAAATAGTAAACCAAATGAATTTAGTAGCTATTTATAGAACATTTCACCCAAACACAAAAGAATATACCTTTTCAGAAGCTTGTGGACCTTGCTCCAATATTGACTACATGCATAGGCACAAGGCAAGTCTCAACAGACACAAGAAAACTGGTATAACACCCAGCATCCTATCTGACTATGGCATTTTAGAGCTCGATATCAATAATAAGAATGACAGAAAGTTTAAAACTCATAGAAACTAAATTACTTTGTACTGAGGACAAGCCATAAAGCAAGAAGGGAATTAAAAACCTTTTATAATTGAATGAAAATGAAAATACAACATACCCCAACCAATGGGTCCTATTAAAGACAGTTCGAAGAGACAAGTTTATATTATCATTATATGTCTACAGAAAAATTGAAGTGTTGTTATATTAGTACCTTAACAGCACAACTGAGAAAGCTAAAACAACAAGAAGAAATAACACCCAACGACAAGAACTAGCAGACAGAAAGAAATAACCAAACTCAGGGCTAAAATCAATCAAACAAGCAACAACAACCAAAATAATACAAAGAATCAATTAAACAAAAAGTTATTTCTTTGAGAAAGCCAACAAGATTGACAAACAGGTAGCCAAATTAAGTAAAATTTACCCAGAGAAGGTACAAATTAATAAAGTTGTAGATAAAAGGGGGGGAAATACAGTAAATACCAAGGAAATTTAGAGAATCATAAGGATATATTTTAAAAATATGTACTTCATCATACTGGAAGAACTTAAAAGAAATGGATAAATTTCTTGATATATACCTACCAAAGGTCAGTTGAGATCAGATCACCACCTTAAGCATACACAAACTCCACTGAAATAGAGACAGGAACTAACCTTCTTCTAACAGGAAAAGGCCCAGAGATAGATGGATTCCCAGCAGAATTCTATCAGACTTTCAAAGCAGAATCAGCGCCAATACTACTTAAATTATGATGCTAAACAGAAACTAAAGCAACGTTTCCTGGTTCTTTTTGTTTCTTTTTAACAAACCCTACTATCCTGATACCAAAACCACCTAAAGACATAACAGAAAAGAAATTCATAGACCAATATCCCTTATGAACCCAGCTGTAAGTTTTTCAATAAAATAATTACAAACAGAATCAAAAACATATAAAAAAGATTATCTTCCATGGTAATTGGCTTATCCCAGAGATGCAGGTTCAACATACATAAATTGGTAAAACAAAAAACTCATAAACAGATTGAAAGACCAAAACCACATGGTTATCTCATTTGATGTAGAAATCTTTGATAAATTCTGAGATCCCCTCATGATAAAAGTCATGAAGAGACTAGCAATGCAATGGGCATGCCCCAACACAATAAAGACAATTTATAGCAAGCCCACAGCCACAAACATAAATGGAGGGAAATTCAAAGCATTTGTACTTAAGTCAGGAATAAGACAACGTTGTCCAATCTCTCAATACCAATTCAATATAGTACTTAAAGTTTTAGCTAAAGCAATAAGATAACTGTGGGAGATTGTATTAGTTAGGGTTCTCTAGTGTAACAGAATTTACAGAATAAATCTCTCTCTATAAGGGGATTTATTATAAAAGCTTACAGGCTATCACCCACCTAATCCAACAATGGCTGGCTATGGACAGAAAGTCAGGCTGGATGACTCAATTGGTCTTCACTATATGCTGGAATCCCAAAGAGAAGGCTCTAATTCTAGTGAAGAAATGGACTTGCTAGTGAGGCAATGGCAAGCAGGCAAACAGCAAAAGCTTCCTTCATTATCTATCTATCTATCTATCTATCTATCTATCTATCTATCTATCTATCTATCTATCTGTATGTATGTATCTACATATACATATATATATGGCCATTGAATATGCAGTTTATTTTCCTTAAAGTGATTGATTATTTAGATTAACTACTACTCAGTTACACATTTCCTTAAAATCTGTAACATCTTTATAGCCCTTGAATTAACACCTAGTATAAAGAGGAGCTCTGGGCCTATACCAGGTGTTGCGTCTACACCCAGATTGTCTACATGTCTAGAGCACTAAAGGAGTTTAACAGGAAGAAAAGGTGTCAGTGTTGTAGTTTCTACTTACTATGTATTTGAGGAAGATAGGGAGTAGTTAGTGAAGCATTTTTTTTTACATTTTCTTATTAGATATTTTCTTTATTTACATTTCAAATGTTATCCCTTTTCCTCCTTTCCCCTCCAAAAATCCCCTATACCTTCCTCCCTCCCGCTCACTAACCCACCCACTCCCTGTCTCCCTGACTTGGCATTCCCCTACCCTGAGGCAATGAGCCTTCACAGATTCAAGGGCCTCTGCTCTCATTGATGTCCAACAAGGCCATCCTCTGCTACCCATGTGGCTGGAGCCATGGGATCCTCTGTGTGTACTCTTTGGTTGGTGGTTAAGTCCCTGGGAGCTCTGGGGATACTGATTGGTTCATATTGTTGTTCCTACTATGGGGTGTAAACCCCTTGGGTCCTTTCTCTAGCTCCTCCATTGGCGACCCTCTGCTCACTTCAATGGTTGGCTGAGAGCATCCTCCTCTGTATTTGTCAGGTACTAGCAGGGCCTCTCTGGAAACAGCTACTTCAGGCTCCTGTCAGCAAGAATTTATTGGCATCGACAATAGTGTCTGGGTTTGCTGACTGTATATGGGATGGATCTCCAGGTGGGGCAGTTTCTGGCGGTCTTTCCCTCAGTCTCTGCTCCACACTTTGTCTCTGTATTTCTCCTATGGGTATTTTGTACCCTATCTAAGAAGGACCAATGTATGCACACTTTGGTCTTGCTTCATGTGGTCTGTGAATTATATTTTGGGTATTCCAAGCTTCTGGGCTAATATCCACTTATCAGGGAGTACATGCCATTTGTGTTCTTTTGTGATTGAGTTACCTCAATAAGGATGATATTTTCTAGTTCCATCCATTTGCCTAAGAATTTCATGAATTCGTTGTTTTTAATAGCTGAGAAGTGCTCCATTATAAAAACGTACCACATTTTCTGTATCCATTCCTCCATTGAAGGACATCTGGGTTATTTCCAGTTTCTGGCAATTTTAAATAAGGCTGCTGTATTAGTTAGGGTTTTAATGCTGTGAACAGACACCATAACCAATGCAAGTTTTATAAAAGATAACATTTAATTGAGGCTGGATTAGATGTTTAGAGGTTCAGTCCATTGTCATCAAGGCAGAAATATGGCAGTATCCAGACAGGCATGGTGCAGAGGAGCTGAGGCTTCTACATCTTTATCCAAAGGAAGCCCAGAACAGACTGGGCATCCTCAAACATCCAGGAGGTAGATCTCTAAGCCCAACCCCACAGTGACACACTTACTTCAACAAGGCCACACCTTTTAAAAGTGCCACTCCCTGGGATGAACATATACAAACCACCACATTCCACTCCCTGGCCCCCATAGGCTTGTTCAAACATGAGTCTATGGGGGCCATACCTAAACATAGCATAATGTAAAATACATTTAGTCCAACTTCAAAAGTCCCCACAATCTGTAGTAGTCTCAACAGTCCAAGGTTCAAAGTCTCTTCTCAGATTTGTCCAAACGCTTAACTGTAATCCCAAAAGCAAGAGACAAAACCAGCTGGGCAGTCTCCAAACTGCATCTCCATGTCTGACGGCAAAGCAGTCTTCAGATCTTCAACTGGCTTTTCATTTTTGTTGACTGCAACAAGGTTCTTTCTCCTGGGCTGGTTCCACTCCCTGTTAGGAGTTTTCCTGGCAGGCATCCTGTGTCTCTGGCATCTTTAACATCTTGCGGTCCCCAAGTCAATTTCACCTTCACAGCTTCTTGTTCCAATGTCTGAGTTCCACACATGATCTTCTGTGCATCTCCAAAGGGCTGGTGTTACTTCTCCAGCTCTGCCCTCTGTAGCACTCTAAGTTCAAGTTGATCCATTCTGCTGCCACTGCTGTTCTTGTTGGTCATACCATGGTACTGGCATCTCCAATATGCTATAGTCTTCTACTGCAACTACGCTTCACCAAAGCCTCTCATAGGCTCTCTTCATGGTACCAAGCCTCAACTCCTTTGTATGACCCCTTCAGTCCTTGGCTGTCAACTACAACTGAGGCTACACTTTCACCAGTGGCCTTCCACGGCCTCTCACAGTGCCAAACTTCAGCTGTTCTTCATGATGCCTTCATGCCTTCAAAACCAGTACCACCTGGATGATTCTTACACATTACCAAGTACAGCTGCAGCATAAGGTACAACCTTGACTATCTCTGGAACACAGCTTCTTTGTGCTCTCAGGAAACACTTCCCAGAAGATATCACCTAAGCAATGCTGGTTTTTTCTTAATCACCACTAATTTCTTAGCTCCAGCTAACCAGCATCAATTGTCCCAGTAGTCTCCTTCTTCTCTTGAATATAAAGTCAGAGACACATGGCCGAAGCTGCTGAGTTCTGCTGTTTGCAGGAGCTGGAACATTGGCCCCCTTTTTCTATTACACTATCACTAGCTTCCTTTATTCCAACTCCTTCACTGCCTAAGCTTGGCTGTCCTGGATATTGCTTCATAGACTGACTTTAAATTCAGAGATCTGTATGCCTGTCTCCTAGTCACTGGGATTAAAGGTGTGGTCCACCAAGTATGGATTTAAATTTTTCTTCACCTAGAATTTTCTCTGTTCTAGGCTTGCCTTGAACTTGGTCTCCTAGGATTAAAGGCTTGTACTACCATGCCTGGACCTAAATTTAGCTGGGAGGAATCTTGCTTCAAAATCACTACTTCCTTAATTCAATTTAATATCCTTAAATTCAGCTCCATTTCACTTCCTGATGTCCCTTTAATACTCAAACTATATATTTTGTATGTTTCCTTTCTCAGCTTGCTATGTTTGTTCAAAATGCTCTCCATCACACTTAACCAGAGAACAAAGTCTCTGTCGGGCTTTATTGAGACTTCCTTTGTCAATACAATTAATATACATCTCTTTTCCTTAGCCTTAGGCAGTCTCTTCACACAATGGTAAAAAGCAGCCATGTTCTTCACCAAAACATCACAAAAACAGTCTCTCAGCCACATATGAAAGTTCTTCTCCACTGAAACCTCTTGGGCCATCAGGCCTACACTGTTCAAATGACCCTCAGCACCACTGTCTACCATATTCCTACTAGGCTGGTCCATTAGGCCCCACTTAAAGCATTCCGTGGCTTTCCAAATCCAAAGGCCCCAAATCCACATTCTTCCAAATAAAAGCATGGTCAGGCCTATCACAGCAACACCCCAGTCCCTGGTACCAACTTCTGTATTAGTTAGGGTTTTAATGCTGTGAACAGACACCATAACCAATGCAAGTTTTATAAAAGACAACATTTAATTGAGGCTGGCTTAGAGGTTCAGAGGTTCTGTCCATTGTCATCAAGGCAGAAACACTGCAGTATCCAGACAGTCATGGTGCAGAGGAGCTGAGGGTTCTATATCTTTATTCAAAGGAAGCCCGGAACAGACTGGGCATCCTCAAGCATCCAGGAGGTAGATCTCTAAGCCCAACCCTACAGTGACACACTTCCTTCAACAAGGCCACACCTTTTAAACGTGCCACTCCCTGGGATGAACATATACAAGCCACCACAACTGCTATGAACATAGTGGAGCATGTGTCCTTACAACATGGTGGAACATCTTCTGGGTATATGCCCAGGAGTGGTATAGTTGGGTCCTCTGGTTGGCTTGCTCCTGGGTTCAATGGAGGCTGGATGGCTCCTGTCCCAGCTGCTTCACTGATTGTGTGCCCTGTGTTCCCCCAGCTATTCTCCTCCGGACATTTATTAGAGAGAAAGTGGAGATCTCATCTATGGGCTCAGAAGTGAAAGCACTGCTGGGAAATCACTCTCTCCTCTAGTGAAGCATTTTTATGATTTGAAGGCTTCTGTTCTAAGTGAATCATGGAGGTTTCAAGAGTGAGAAAATCTTCCTTCTTCCAATGTCCTTATGCAGGTCTCCAGCAGAAGGTGTGACCCAGATTAAAGGTATGTGCCACCACGCCTGGATCTGGGACCTGCTTTGTCCCAGGCTGACCTTGAACTCCCTGTCTTAATCTTCTGGGATTCATAGCCACTATGCTCAATATCTCCATGCTAAAATACAGGTCAGAAACTTGTATCTCCCAGACTCCAGATTAGGATTACAGGTGAGCCTTACAATTCTGGATTGTAATTCATTCCAGATATAGTCAAGTTGACAACCAGAAATAGCTACTAAAGAGGCCTTTAAAGAGGAAATGAATAAGTCCCTTAAAGAAATACAGGAAAATACAATCAAACACAGATCTTTAAAGAGAAAACAAATAAATTCTTTAAAGACTTAAACTACTATACCCAGCAAAACTCTCAATTACCATAGATGGAGAGAACAAGATATTTCAAGTCAAAAGTAAATTTAAACAATAACTATCCACAAATCCAGCCCTATAGAAAAAAATGTAAGGAAAACTCCAACCCAAGAAGGAAAACTACATCCAAGAAAACACAGGAAATAGTAATTCCACACCAGCAAAACCAAGGAGATCACACACATTCTCTCTCTCTCTCTCTCTCACACACACACACCACACCCCACAACATTAAAATCACAGGAATTAACAATCACTGGCAATTAACATCTCTTAACATTAGAGGACTCATTTCCTCAATAAGAAGACACAGGCTAACAGAATGGATGCAAAACTGGGAGGCATCATTCTGCTGCATATGAGAAACCCACTTCACCCATAAATATAGACATTACCTCAGAGTAAAGGGCTGGAAATAAGTCTTTCAATCAAACACACCCCAAAAGCAAGCTGGAATAGCCATCCTACTATCTAATTAAATAGACTTTCAATCAAAATTAAAAGAGACAGGGAAGGACACTTCATACTCATAAACGGAAAAATCTACCAAGATGATATCTGAATTCTGAACATTTATGCCCCAAACACAAGGTCACCCACATTTTTTTTTTAAAAAAAACATTGCTAAGGCTTAAATCTCACATCAAACCTCATACATTAATATTGGGAGACTTCAACATCCCACTCTCACCATTTGACAGGTGATCTGGACAAAAACTAAGGTGAGAAATAATGAAACTAATAGACATTATGAATCAAATGCAAATAACAGACATCTATAGACCACTTAACCCAATCACAAAAGAATGTACCTTCTCAGCACCTTATGGATCCTTCTCCAAAACTGATCATATAGTCAGTCACAAAGCAAGACTCAATAGATACAAAATTTGAAATAACACCTTGCATCTTATCAGACCACCATGGCTTAAAGCTGGACTTCAACAATAACAGAAACACTGGAAAGCCTACACACTCTTGGAAACTAAACAACTCTCTACTCAGTGATCTCTGGCAGAACCAGACAATGGCTATGGTTGATAAACACCTTCAGCAAAGTGGCTGGATACAAATTTTACTCAAAGAAATAAGTAGCCCTCCTTTATACAAATGATAAACTGGTTGAGAATGATCTCTGGGTCAGGGAAGAAGTAAAGTAAGAAATTAAAGACTTTCTAGAATTCAATGAAAATGAAGGCACAACATACCCAAATTTATGGGACACAATGAAAGCAGTGTTAAGAGGAAAGTTCATAGCACTAAGTGTTTCCATAAAGAAATTAGAAACTTCTCATATCAGCAATTTAAAAGTACACCTGAAATCTCTAGAAAACAAAGAAGAAAGTACAACAAAGAGGGGTAGAAAGCAGAAAATTATCAAAACCATGGCTGAAATCAATCAGTTAGAAACAGACAAGTAAACAAACAATACAAAGAATCAACAAAACCAAGAGCTGGTTCTTTGAGAAAATCAACAAGCTAGGCAAACCCTTAGCCAAACTAACCAAGAGACAGAAAGACAGTATCCCAATAAAATCAGTAATGAAAAGGGGGACAGAACAACGGACACTGGGTAACTTCACAGATTCAATAGGTCTTACTTCAAAATTCTGTACTCCACAAAATTAGAAAATCTTAATGAAATGGCTGATTTTCTAGATAGCTACCACTTACCAAGGTTAAATCATGATCAGGTAAACTATTTAAACAGCCCATAAACCCTGAAGAAATAGAAGTCATTAAGCATTTCCCAACCAAAAAAAGCTCAGGGCCAAGTGGTTTTGGTGAAGAACTCTACCAGACTTTCCAAGAAGAGCTAATTTCAATACTCCTCAAACTATTCCACAAAATAGAAACAGAAGGAATACTGTCAAACTCATTCTATGAGACCATAGTCACCCTGACACCTAATCCACACTAAGATTCAACAAACAAAGAGAACTTCAGACTGATTTCTCTTATGACTGTTGATGCAAAAATACTCAATAAAAACTTGCAAATGGAATCCAGGAACACATCAAAGACATTATGCATCAAGATCAAGTAGGCTTCATCCCAGGGATGCAGGGATGATTTAATATATAAAAATCCATTAACATAATCCATTATTATAAACATACTCAAAGACCCACCATTTGCAGCGGGGAACCAGGCAGCTCCATAGCCTTCTGTGCTTAGCCCACCAGAAGAGAATTATCTCCCAGCAGCGATTTCACTTCTGAGTGCAGAAGTGAGATCTCCACCTTCTCTCTGGAGGGGTACAGCTAGGAGTGCACAAGGCATATGATCATTGGAGTAGCTGGGACCAGAGTCTTCCCTTCCGGCCGCCATTTGCAGCAGAGAACCAGACAGCACCACAGCCTTCTGTGCCCAGACCCTGCCAGAAGAGAGTTGGTCTCCCAGGAGTACAGACACAGGTTTACAGGCCCATAGGAGGGGCAAGCTCCAGCCAGAGACAACAAGACCAACTAACACCAGAGATAACCACATGGCGAAAGGCAAGCACAAGATCCCGACCAACAGAAACCAAGGCTACTTGGCAATATCAGAGCCCAGGTCTCCCACTACAGCAAGTCCCGGATGCCCCAGCACACCGGAAAAGCAAGAGTTGGATTTAAAGTCTCTTCTCACGATGCTGTTAGAGGGCATCAAGAAGGACATAAATAATTCCCTTAAAGAAATACAGGAGAACATGGGTCAAATGGTAAAGGCCCTTAAAGAGGAAACACAAAAATCCCTGAAAGAAATACAGGGGAGCATGGGTGAACAGGTAGAGGCCCTTAAAGAGGAAACACAAAAATCCCTGAAAGAAATACAGGGGAGCATGGGTGAACAGGTAGAGGCCCTTAAAGAGGAAACACAAAAATCCCTTAAAGAATTACAGGAGAACACAAACAAACAAGTGAAGGAACTGAACAAAACCATCCAGGATCTAAAAATGGAAGTAAAAACAATAAAGAAATCACAAAGTGAGACATCTCTGGAGATAGAAAATCTTGGAAAGAATTCAGGAGTCATAGATGCAAGCATCAATAGCAGAATACAAGAGATAGAAGAAAGAATCTCAGAAGCTGAAGATACCATAGAAAACATTGACTCAACAGTTAAAGAAAATGCAAAATGCAAAAAGCTTCTAACCCAAAACATCCAAGAAATCCAGAACACAATGAGAAGACCAAACCTAAGGATTATAGGTATAGAAGAGAGTGAAGATTTTCAACTTAAAGGGCCAGTAAATATCTTCAACAAAATTATAGAAGAAAATTTCCCTAACCTAAAGAAAGAGATGTCCATGAACATACAAGAAGCCTACAGAACTCCAAACAGACTGGACCAGACCAGAAAGTCCTCCCGGCACATAATTATCAAAACACCAAATGCACTAAACAAAGAAAGAATATTAAAAGCAGTAAGAGAAAAAGGTCAAGTAACCTATAAAGGCAGGCCTATCAGAATTACACCAGACTTCTCACCTGAGAAGATGAAAGAAGATCCTGGGCAGAGCTCATACAGACCCTAAGAGAACACAAATGCCAGCCCAAACTACTATACCCAGCAAAACTCTCAACCACCATAGATGGAGAAACCAAGATATTCCATGATAGAACCAAATTTACACAATATCTTTCCACAAATCCAGCCCTACAAAGGATAATAGATGGAAAACCCCAACATGAGGAGGGAAACTACACCCTAGAAAAAGCAAGAAAGTAATCTTTTTCCAACAAATCCCAAAGAAAGTAACTACATAAACATAAAAAGAACATCAAAAATAACAGGAAGCAACAATCACTATTACTTAATATCTTATAATGTCAATAGACTCAATTCCCCAACAAAAAAAAATAAAAAACAGTCTAACAGAGATGCTTTCCATGTGGATCTTCGATTTTATCAGAGAATATTTGTGATTCCTCTTTCAATTCAGTAATGCTTTTTGTGTCTACCACTTTGATTGTATTATTTTCCATGATAATCTTTAATTTTAACATTTTTTCTGTGTATTTCTTTGATTTTGTTGGAGGTGTTTTTCATGTAGATCTTTGGTCTCGTCGGCGGGGTAGGGGGAGGTGTTTGTAGTTCCACTTGCAATCAATTTAGGAATGTTTTTGTGCCTACCATTTTGTCAGTATAATTGTCCATGATAATCTTCAATTTTAACGTTTTTCTGTATTTTTCTTCAATTTTGTCAGAAGTATTTTCCATGTGGATCTTCAGTTTTATCAGACAATGTCTATAATTTTACTTTCAATCAACTTAGGAACATTTTTATACCTTCCATTTTATCTGCATAATTTTCCATATAATAGTCAGTTTTAACATGTTTCTCTATATATTTCTTGAAGTTTTTCAGGAATATTTTCCTTGTAGATTTTCAATTTTATCAGAAAGTGTTTATAATCCCACTTTCAAAAAACATAGGAATATTTTTATGCCTACCATTTTATCTGTATAATTTTTCCGTGAAATACTCAATCTTGATGCATTTTTTATATATTTCCTCAATTTTATCAGAGATATTTTCCAGGTAAATCTTCAATTTTATCAGAAAATGTTTATAATTTCACTTTCAATCAACTTAGAAATATTTTTATGCCTACCATTTTATCTGTATAATTTTCCATGATAATCTTCAATTTAATATTTTTCCATATATTTTTCAATTTTATCAGAAATATTTTCCATGTAAATCTTCAATTTTGTCAGAAAATGTTTATAATTCTACTTTCAATCAACTTAGGAATATTTTAATTCCTACCAATTTATCTGTATAAATTTCTTCAATTTATCAGAGATATTTTCCATGTAAATCTTCAATTTTATCAGAAAATGTTTTTACTTCTACTTTCAATCAATTTAGGAATATTTTTATGCCTACTATCTTATCTGTATAATTTTTTATGAAATATCCAGTTTTAACGTGTTTTTCTGTGTATTTCTTGAGTTTTATCAGAAATATTTTACTTGTAGATTTTCAATTTTATCAGAAAATGTTTATAATTCCACTGTCAATCAACTTAGGAATATTTTTTTTTTTTTTTTTTTTTTTTTTTTAATTTTATTTTATTTTATTTTTTTAATTTACATTCCAAATCACTTCCCCTTTCCCGTTTCCTCCCTCCCCGAAAGTCCCATAAGCCCCCTTCCCTCCCTCTTTTCTCCGTTCAACCCCCTCTCATTACTCTGTCCTGGCGTTCCCCTACATCCAGTCTTTCCAGGACCAGGGGTCTCTCCTTCCATCTTTTTAGAAATCTATTGATATGCTGATTGTGTCTAGGGTATTCTGAGATTCTGGGTCAATATCCCCTTATCAGTGACTTCATACCATGTGTGATCTTTTGTGATTGGGTTACCTCACTAAGGATGATATTTTCAAGTTCTGACCATTTGCCTAGGAATTTCGTGAATTCATTGTTTTTAATTGCAGAGTAGTATTCCATTGTGTAAATATACCACATCTTCTGAATCCATTCCTCCGTTGAGGGACATCTGGGTTCTTTCCAGCTTCTGGCTATTATAAATAAGGCTGCTATGAATATAGTGGAGCATGTGTCCTTATTGCATGCAGGTAAAGTCTCTGGGTATATGCCCAGGAGTGGTATAGCCGGATCCTCCGGAAGTGTCATGCCCAGTTTTCTGAGGAGCCGCCAGACTGCTTTCCAGAGTGGTTGTACCAGCCTGCAATTCCACCAGCAGTGGAGGAGTGTTCCTCTTTCTCCACATCCTCGCCAACAACTGCTGTCTCCTGTGTTTTTGATCTTAGCCATCCTGACTGGTGTGAGATGGAATCTCAGGGTTGTTTTGATTTGCATTTCCCTAATGACTAAGGATGATGAACATCTCTTTAGGTGCTTCTCAGCCATTAGATATTCTTCAGGTGAGAACTCTTTGTTTAGCTCTGTACCCCATTTTTTAATAGGGTTACTTGCCTCTCTGGAGTTTAACTTCTTGAGTTCTTTGTATATCTTGGATATTAGCCCTCTGTCGGATGTAAGGTTGGTAAAGATCATTTCCCAGTTAGTTGGTTGCCGCTTTGTCTTTTTGACAGTGTCTTTTGCCTTGCAAAAACTTTGTAATTTAATGAGGTCCCATTTGTCTATTCTTGATCTTAGAGTATAAGCTATTGGAGTTCTGTTCAGGAAATTCTCCCCTGTGCCCATATGTTCAAGGTTCTTCCCTAGTTTCCCTTCTATTAGTTTCAGTGTGTCTGGTTTTATGTGGAGATCTTTGATCCACTTAGAATTGAGCTTAGTGCAAGGAGATAAGGATGGGTCAATTTGCATTCTTCTGCATGTTGACCTCCAGCTGAGCCAGCACCATTTGTTGAAAAGGCTATCTTTTTTCCACTGGATGGTTTTAGCTCCTTTGTCAAAGATCAAGTGACCATAGGAGTGTGGATTCATTTCTGGGTCTTCAATTCTGTTCCATTGATCTACATGTCTGTTACTGTACCAATACCATGCAGTTTTTAACACTATTGCTCTGTAGTACAGCTTGAGGTCCGGGATACTGATTCCCCCAGAGGTTCTTTTACTCTTGAGAATAGTTTTAGCTATTCTGGGTTTTCTGTTATTCCAGATGAATTTTTGAATTGCTCTTTCTAACTCTATGAAGAATTGAGTTGGGATTTTGATGGGGATTGCATTGAATCTGTGTATTACTTTTGGTAAGATGCTCATTTTTACTATATTAATCCTGCCAATCCATGAGCATGGCAGATTTTTCCATCTTCCGAGGTCTTCTTCAATTTCTTTCTTCAGAGACTTGAAGTTCTTGTCATACAGATCTTTCACTTGTTTGGTTAGCGTCACGCCAAGATACTTAATATGGTTTGTGGCTATCGTAAAGGGTATTATTTCTCTTACTTCTTTCTCAGCCTGCTTATCCTTTGAGTATAGGAAGGCTTCTGACTTGCTTGAGTTGATTTTATATCCGGCCACTTTGCTGAAGTCGTTTATCAGCTGTAGGAGTTCTCTGGTGGAGTTCTTTGGGTCGCTTATGTATACTATCATATCGTCTGCAAATAGTGATAGTTTGACTTCTTCCTTTCCAATTTGTATCCCTTTGACCTCTTTTTCTTGTCTAATTGCTCTAGCTAGAACTTCAAGTACTATATTGAAAAGATATGGAGAGAGAGGGCAGCCTTGTCTAGTCCCTGATTTTAGTGGGATTGCTTCAAGTTTCTCTCCGTTTAGATTGATGCTGGCTACTGGTTTGCTGTAAATTGCTTTTACTATGTTTAGATATGGGCCTTGAATTCCTGATCTTTCCAAGACCTTTAGCATGAAAGGATGCTGAATTTTGTCAAATGCTTTCTCAGCATCTAATGAGATGACCATGTGGTTTTTTTCTTTGAGATTGTTTATGTAGTGGATTACATTGATGGATTTCCTTATATTGAACCATCCCTGCATCCCTGGGATGAAGCCTACTTGATCGTGGTGAATGATCGTTTTGATGTGTTCTTGGATTCGGTTGGCAAGAATTTTATTGAGTATTTTTGCATCGATATTCATAAGAGAGATTGGCCTGAGATTCTCTTTCTTTGTCGGATCTTTGTGTGCTTTTGGTATTAGTGTAATTGTGGCTTCATAGAACGAGTTGGGTAGTGTTCCTTCTGTTTCTATTTTGTGGAACAGTTTGAAGAGTATTGGTGTTAGGTCTTCTTTGAAGGTCTGATAGAATTCTGCACTAAAACCATCTGGACCTGTGCTTTTTTTGGTTGGAAGACTTCCAATGACAACTTCTATTTCTTCAGGGGTTATAGGACGGTTTAGATGGTCTATTTGATCCTGATTTAATTTTGGTACTTGGTATCTGTCAAGGAAATTGTCCATTTCCTCAAGATTTTCTAGTTGTGTTGAATACAGGTTTTTGTAGTAGGATCTGATGATTTTTTGAATTTCCTCAGTTTCTGTTGTTATCTCTCCCTTTTCGTTTCTGATTTTATTAATTTGGATACTATCTCTGTGCCCTCTGGTTAGTCTGGCTAAGGGCTTATCTATCTTGTTGATTTTCTCAAAGAACCAACTCCTCGTTTTGTTGATTCTTTGTATGGTTTTATTTGTTTCTACTTGATTGATTTCAGCCCTGAGTTTGATGATTTCCTGCCTTCTACTCCTCTTTGGTGTATTTGCTTCTTTTTGTTCCAGGGCTTTCAGGTGTGCCATTAAGCTGTTAGTGTATGCTGTCTCCCGTTTCTTTTTGGCGGCACTCAGGGCTATGAATTTTCCTCTTAGCACTGCTTTCATTGTGTCCCATAAGTTAGGGTATGTTGTGCCTTCATTTTCATTAACTTTCAAAAAGTCTTTGATTTCTTTCTTTATTTCCACCTTGACCAAGTTATCATTGAGTAGAGCATTGTTCAGCCTCCATGTGTACGTGGGTTTTCTTTTGTTTTTGTTGCCATTGAAGACCACCCTTATTCCATAGTGATCTGATAGGAGGCATGGGATTATTTCTATCTTCTTGTATCTGTTGAGGTCTGATTTGTGACCAATTATATGGTCAATTTTGGAGAAGGTACCATGAGGAGCTGAGAAGAAGGTGTATTCTTTAGCTCTAGGATGAAATGTTCTATATATATCAGTTAGTTCCATTTGGTCCAAGGCTTCAATTAGATTCACTGTGTCCCTGTTTAGTTTCTGCTTTCCTGAACGATCCATTTCAGAGAGCGGGGTGTTGAAGTCACCCACTATTATTGTGTGCGGTGCGATGTGTGCTTTGAGTTTTAGTAAAGTTTCTTTTACGAATGAGGGTGCCCTTGCATTTGGAGCATAGATATTCAGGATTGAGAGTTCTTGATGGTGGATTTTTCCCTTGATCAGTATGTAGTGTCCTTCTGTGTCTTTTTTGATGACTTTGGGTTGAAAATCAATTTTATCCGATATTAGGATGGCTACTCCA
This sequence comes from Tokudaia tokunoshimensis, assembly GCA_036184795.1. Taxonomy (NCBI): domain Eukaryota; kingdom Metazoa; phylum Chordata; class Mammalia; order Rodentia; family Muridae; genus Tokudaia; species Tokudaia tokunoshimensis. Next base: position 40,323,556 of record BTHU01000021.1, on the reverse strand, counting down.
CCTCGTTTCTTGGGGCCATTTGCTTGTAAAATTGTTTTCCAGCCTTTTACTCTGAGGTAGTGTTTGTCTTTGACACTGAGGTGCGTTTCCTGCATGCAGCAAAAAGCTGGGTCCTGTTTACGTATCCAGTCTGCTAGTCTATGTCTTTTAATTGGGGAGTTGAGACCATTGATATTAAGAGAGATTAAGGCATAGTGATTATTGCCATCTGCCATTCTTGACGCTATCTTTATGTTTGAGTGGTTATCTACTTTTGGGTTTGATTCAAGAAGGTTATTATCTCATTTTTTCCAGGGTGTTGTTTCTCTCCCTGTATTGGAGGTTTCCACCTATTATCCGTTGCAGGGCTGGATTTGTGGAAAGATATTGTGAAAATTTGGTTTTATCATGGAATATCTTGGTCTCTCCATCTATGGTGATTGAGAGTTTTGCTGGGTATAGTAGTCTAGGCTGGCATTTGTGCTGTCTTAGTGTCTGCATGAGATCTGCCCAGGATCTTCTGGCTTTCATAGTCTCTGGTGAGAAGTCTGATGTGATTCGGATAGGTCTTCCTTTGTATGTTACTTGGCCCTTTTCTCTTACTGCATTTAGTATTCTTTCTTTGTTTAGAACATTCGGTGTTTTGATTATTATGTGACGGGAGGTATTTCTGTTCTGGTCCAGTCTGTTTGGAGTTCTGTAGGCTTCTTGTATGTTCATCGGCATCTCTCTCTTTAAGTTAGGGAAGTTTTCCTCCATAATTTTGTTGAAGATGTTTACTGGCCCTTTAAGTTGCAAATCTTCACTCTCATCTATACCTATAATCCTTAGGTTTGGTCTTCTCATTGTGTCCTGGATTTCCTGGATGTTTTGGGTTACGCGTTTTTTGCATTTTGCATTTTCTTTGACTGTTGAGTCGATGCTTTCTATGGAATCTTCAGCACCTGAGATTCTTTCTTCCATCTCTTGTATTCTATTGTTGATGTTTGCATCTATGACTCCTGATTTCTTCCCAAGGTTTTCTATCTCCAAAGTTGTCTCCCTTTGTGATTTCTTAGTTGTTTCTACTTCCTTTTTTAGTTCCTGGATGGATTTGCTGAGATCCTTCACTTGTTTGTTTGTATTTTCCTGTATTTCTTTAAGGTATTTTTGCATTACCTCTTTCAGGATTTCTTCCTGATGACCCACGTTCTCCTGCATTTCTCTGAGCGATTTTTGTGTTTCCTCCTCATGGGATTCCATCTGTTGATCCATCGTCTCCTGCATTTCTTTAAGCAGTTCTCGTGTTTCCTTTGTAAGGGCATCTAACCGTTGATTCATTTCTTTAAGCAATTTTTGTGTTGCCTCCTTATGGGCATCCGTCTGTTGACCCATATTCTTCTGCATTTCTTTATGCAAATTTTGTGATTCCTTTGTGAGTGCATCTACCCGTTGATTCATCTCGTTAAGTGATTTTTGTGTTGTCTCCTTGTGCGCCTCCATCTTTTGATCCATGTTCTCCCCGCATTTCTCTAAGCGATTTTTGTGTTTCCTTTGTAAGGGCTTCTAACCGTTGATTCATGGTCTCCTGTAACTCTTTATGAGATTTATTTGTGTCCTTCTTGTGATCCTCTAATAGCATCATGAGAAGTGATTTTAAATCCAGATCTTGTCTTTCGGGTGTGGTGGGGTATCCAGGACTTGCTGCTGTTGGAGAGTTGGGTTCGGATGGTCCCACATTACTTTGATTACTGTTAGTAACATTCCTACGTTTGCCTTTTGCCATCTGGATACCTCTGGTGTTAGTTGGTCCTGCTGCCACTGGCTGTTGGTTGGACCTCCTGTGAGCTTGCAAAGCTATTTCTGCCCCCCCTGGATTACCAGGATTCCCCTGGCACCGATTTCTGGGGCCTGCCTGCTCCTGAGTGACTTTGGAGCCCTAATGTGCTTTGCCCCAAGTGATCTTATATTGGGGAGGCCTTGCACATCTAAAGGCTCAGCCTAGTGGATTCCTGGAGCAGAGGTCGCCAAAGGGAGGCTGGCAGGCTCCTGCCCTGTGCAGGGGTGTGTGATCTCTCCTGGGGGGGGGGTGGGGGCGTCCCTCTGCCAGGCAGAAGTCCCACAGCAGATCTGGCGCGCTGGTCACTGCAGATCAGCCCAGCACCTGGGAGCAGGTTACACACAAGCTGCCTGAACCCGAAGCGATATTATGCCTGTCTGTCTCTGAGCCTGGTGGTCCCAACTACCTGGTCACTGGAGCAAAGATGGCGGAGGGCACTCTCCGTGGCGCTGCTCACCCTGTGGTCACGATGGCCCGCCGATCTGGCACCCAGACGACCACAGCGCCAACCCGCCCTCGGGCACAGAAGGAAGCCCCAACAGGCCGTGTCCCAAGTGATGTTATATTGGGGGGAGAGCCTGGGTACCGGTCTCTCCAGCGCAGTCCGCGGGAACAGAGGTCGCGGAAGGGAAGCTGGCAGGCTCCCTCCCTGCGCGGGGTCCCTCCACCAGGCAGAAGGTCCCACCGCGGAACTGGCGTGCTGGTTACTGCAGATCAGCCCAGCACCTGGGAGCAGGTTACACACAAGCTGCCTGAAACCGAAGCGATATTATGCCTGTCTGTCTCTGAGCCTGGCGGTCCCAACTACCTGGTCACTGGAGCAAAGATGGCGGAGGGCAGTCTCCGTGGCGCCGCTCACCCTGTGGTCACGATGGCCCGCCGATCTGGCACCCAGACGACCACAGCGCCAACCCGCCCTCGGGCACAGACGGAAGCCCCAACAGGCCGTGTCCCAAGTGATGTTATATCGGGGGGGGGGGGGTGGGAGAGCCTGGGTACCGGTCTCTCCAGCGCAGTCCGCGGGAACAGAGGTCGCGGAAGGGAAGCTGGCGGGCTCCCTCCCTGCGCGGGGTCCCGCCACCGGGCAGAAGGTCCCACCGCGGAACTGGCGCGCTGGTTACTGCAGATCAGCCCAGCACCTGGGAGCAGGTTACACACAAGCTGCCTGAAACCGAAGCGATATTATGCCTGTCTGTCTCTGAGCCTGGCGGTCCCAACTACCTGGTCACTGGAGCAAAGATGGCGGAGGGCAGTCTCCGTGGCGCCGCTCACCCTGTGGTCACGATGGCCCGCCGATCTGGCACCCAGACGACCACAGCGCCAACCCGCCCTCGGGCACAGACAGAAGCCCCAACAGGCCGTGTCCCAAGTGATGTTATATCGGGGGGAGAGCCTGGGTACCGGTCTCTCCAGCGCAGTCCGCGGGAACAGAGGTCGCGGAAGGGAAGCTGGCAGGCTCCCTCCCTGCGCGGGGTCCCGCCACCAGGCAGAAGGTCCCACCGCGGAACTGGCGCGCTGGTTACTGCAGATCAGCCCAGCACCTGGGAGCAGGTTACACACAAGCTGCCTGAAACCGAAGCGATATTATGCCTGTCTGTCTCTGAGCCTGGCGGTCCCAACTACCTGGTCACTGGAGCAAAGATGATCCCTCAACTTAGGAATATTTTTATGCCTATCATTTTATCTGTATAATTTTTTCCATGAAATAGTCAATCTTAACATGTTTTTCTATATATTTCTTGAATTTTATCAGAGATATTTTCCATGTATATTTACATAATGGAGTACTACTCAGCAATTAAAAACAATGAATTCATGAAATTTTTAGGCAAATGGGGAACAGGGGGAGGGAAAAGGACTTATGGGACTTTTGGGGAGGGGGAACTGGGAAAGGGGAAATCATTTGGAATGTAAATAAAGAATATAGAAAATAAAATAATAATAGTAAAAAACCCTCTATAATTATTAAAAAAATAAACAACCCCCCCAAAAAAAAAACCAAACTCGAAGATGATCATGATCAAAATCACATGAACATCTCATTAGATGCTGAAAAAGCTTTTGACAAAATGCAACACCCCTTAATATTAAAAGTATTGGAGAGATTAGGAATTCAAGGCCCGCCGGGCAGTGGTGGCGCACTCCTATAATCCTAGAACTTGGGAGGCAGAGGCAGGCGGATTTCTGAGTTTCTGATTTCTGAGACCAGCCTGGTCTACAGAGCGAGTTCCAGGACAGCCAGAGCTATACAGAGAAACCCTGTCTCAAAAAACCAAAAAAAAAAAAAAAAAAAAAAAAGGAATTCAAGGCCCATCCCTAAACATAATCAAAGCAATATACAGCAAGCCAATAGCCAATATCAAATGAAATGGAAGGAAACTTAAAGCATTTCCACTAAAATCAGGGACAAGAAAGGCTACCCATGTTCTCCTTACCTATTCAATATAGTACTTGAATTTCTAGCCTGAGTAATAAGACAACTAGAGGAGATCAAAGGGATACAAATTGGAAAATCAGAAGTCAAATTATCACTCTTTGTGGATGATATTATAGTATATATAAGTGACCCCAAAAATTCCACCAGAGAATGGCTATAGCTGATAAACACCTTCAGCAAAATGACTGGATACAAATTTTACTCAAAGAAATAAGTAGCTCTCCTTTATACAAATGATAAACTGGCTGAGAAAGAAATTAGGGAAATAACACCCTTTACAATAGCCACGAATAATAGAAAATATCTTGTTGTAACTCTAATTAAGCAAGTGAAAGATATGACAAGAACTTCATGTCCCTGAAGAACATATCAGAAGATAGAAGGTCTCCCTTGCTCATGGATCACCAGGATTAATGTAGTGAAAATGGCCATCTTATCAGAAGCAGTCTACAGATTCAATGCGATCTTCATCAACTTTCCATCATAATTTTTTATAGATCTTGAAAGAGCAACTTTCAATTTCATATGGAAAAGAAAAAAAAAAAAACTAGGAAAACCAAAACAACCTGAGTAATAAAAGAACTTCAGGAGGAATCACCATCCCTGTTCTCAAGCTGTACTATAGAGCAATAGTGATAAAAACTGCATGGTATTTGTACAGAACCAGACATGTTGATCAATGGAATCGAACTGAAGACCCAGAAATAAAACCATACACTCATGGACACTTGATCTTTGACAAAGACGCCAAAACCATACAATCCAAGAAAGGAAGCATCTCCAACAAATGGTGCTGGTCTAACTGGATGTCTACATGTAGAAGAATGAAAATAGATCCATATTTATCACCATTCACAAAACTCAAGTCCAAGTGGATCAAGGACCTCAACATAAAAGTGGATATACTAAATCTTGTAGAAAAAAAGTGGGAAATACCCTTGAACAAATTTGAACAGGTTCCTGAACAGAACATCAATAACTCAGGCTCTAAGATCAACAATTGATAAGTGGGACCTCAAGAATCTGCAAAGCTTCTGTAATGCAAAGGACACTGTCAATAGGACAAATCAACAGCCCACAGATTGGGAAGGGATGGATCTTCACCAATCCTACATCTTACAGAGGGCTAGTTCAGAATTTACAAAGAACTCAAGAAGTTAGACACCCACAACCCAAATAACCTAATTAAAAAATTGGGTACAAAAGTAAAAATAATTCTCTTGAATGGGCAAGAAGCTCTTAAAGAAATATCATCCTTAGTGAGGTAACCCAATCACAAAAGAACACACATGGTATGCAGTCACTGATAAGGGGATATTCACCCAGAATCTCAGAATACCCTAGACACAATCCGCATATCAATAGATTTCTAAGAAGATGGAAGGAGAGACCCCTGGTCCTGGAAAGACTGGATGTAGGGGAACGCCAGGACAGAGTAACGAGAGGAGGTTGAATGGAGAAAAGAGGTAGGGAAGGGGGCTTATGGGACTTTCGGGGAGGGAGGAAACGGGAAAGGGGAAATGATTTGGAATGTAAATTAAAAAAATAAAATAAAATAAATAATAAAAAAAAAATCTGGGGATCCAAATCCCAACTTTCCATTTGGCAGTCAAATAACAAAACTTACATTTGCATGATGTTGAAAACATACTTTCCTAATGCTTTTATTTATAAATTGCCAGTTTTCTTAATGTTGACATTAAACTCTCATAAAATGATTATGTATATTAACTATCTCTTTCCTTTGCATCCATAAAGTACATCTCATAGGATCACTGAACATGGATTCTCTGTGAAATGAAGCTTTTCAGTCAGGCAGTTAAAATAAAATATTGCCATCCTAAAAAAAAAAAAAAAAGAAATGTTCAAAGTCCTTAGTCATCAAGGAAGTGCAAATCAAAACAACTCTGAGGCTCCATCTTATACCCATCAGAATTGCTAAGTTAAAAATCTCAAGAGATAGCATATGCTGGTGAGGCTGTGGGGCAAGGGGAACACTCCTCATTGCTGGTGGAAGTGAAGACTTGTACAACCACTTTGGAAATCAATTTTGAGTTTTCTCAGAAAACTGGGTCTACCTCAAGACCCAGCTATATCACTCCTGGGTATATACTGAAAAGATGCTCCAACATCTCACAAAGACACTTGCTCAACTATGTTCATAGCAGCTTTATTCATAATAGCCAGAAACTGGAGACAACTTAGATGTCCCTCAACTGAAGAATGGATAAAAAAATGTGGTACATCTACACAGTGGGATACTTTTCAGTTAATAAAAAACAAGGTATCACGAATTTTGCAGGCAAACGAATGGAACTTGAGAATATCATCCTGAGTGAGCTAACCCAGTCCCCAAAGATCATGCATGGTATGTACACATTTAAAGGGAATATTGGTCATAAAATACAGGTACCATGTTACTTACACTCCACAGACCCAAAGAAGCTAAACAAGAAGGAAGATCCAAGCAAGGACCCTCGACTCTCACTTAGAAGGGGGAATAAAATATTCATAAGAAGAAGATGGGTGGAAGGAACTTGGTGGGAGTGGGGATGGGGAGGGGAATGGAGGATTCAGGATCAAGTGTGGGGAAGGACAGGAAAGATGGGTAGATGGCCAGGAAAATGAATGGAAATCTGCAAGTGATGGGGATGAGGAGGTGGGGGGCAACTCCAGAATGAGACATGGCCTGGAACAAGGAAGGTGCCCAAGAATCAGTAGCAATGACCTTAGCTGTGATTCACTACATTGGAGATATGGAACCTGAAGAGGCCACCTCCTGTATCCAGACAGGAACCCACCCACAAAACTTATCTCAAAACCCCAAATTTATCCTGACTACAAGTAATGCAGACACAGGGGAAGGAGCAGAGGTGGAGGGAATGGCCAACCAATAACCGGTCCAAATTGAGACCCATCCTATGGGCAAGCACCAATCCCTACCACTATTAATGATACTCTGCTATTCTTGCAGACAGGAGCGTGTTGTCTTTTGAGAGGCTCCATCCAGCAGCTGATACAGACACCCACAGCCAAACAGTGGATAAAGCTTGGAGATTCTTATGGAAGAATAGGAGGAAGTATTGTGGATCCTGAAGGGGATAGGAAATCCACAGGAAGATCAACAGGGTCAACTAACCTGGACTCTTGGGGCTCTCAGAGTCTGAACCACTAACCAAAGAACACACACGGGCTGGACCTAGGCCTCCCTGCACATATGTGGCAGATGTGTAGCTTGACCTTCATGTGGGTCCTGAACAACTGGAGCATGGGCTATCCCAAAATCTGTTGCCTGTATGTGGTGTATGTTATACTAGTTGGACTGCCTTGTCTGGCCTCAGTGGGAGAGGAAATGCCTAGCCTCCTTTGAAGAGCCAGGGTAGGAAGTATACCCAGAGAGCCCCCACCAGCCCAGAGGAGAAGAGGGAAGATGGGAAAGGGTTGTGGGAGGGATTAGGGAGGGCAGTGAAAGGAATGTAAAGTAAAAACAATGAGACATAACCACTGCCTGGCCAGCCTGCTTTTTTTTCTTTTCTTTTCTTTTCTTTTTTTTTTTTAAATAGAATCCAGAACCACCAGTCCAGGGACGGTACCACCCACAATGGTCTGAGCCTTCCCTCATCAATTATTAAGAAAATGTTTTATAGACTGACCCATAGCCCAGTCTTATGCAGGTCTTTTCTTTACTGAGGTTCCCTCTTCTTATTCTATTTTGTGTCACATTAACATAAGTCTATCCAGCACATAATCCATTCCCTGAGAGAAGTCAGGGAAAGGCACTCAAATATAGTAGGAACCTGGAGGCTCCTAGGGACTAAAACAGAGGTTATGAAAGAATGCTGTTGACTGCCTTGATACTCATGACTTGCTCATCCTGTTTTCTTATATCATCTAGAGCCATGTGGTGGTACCACCCCAGTGAACTGGACCTACTCACATTAAGGGACAAAACCAATCAATTCTCTCATTCAGCTTTGATACCTATAGAACACAACAATGGCTAGTACAGCAATGAAAACATTAGGAAAGTAACCACTAGCTGTCTAATTGGACTTAAGGTCTATGAAATAAGTGAGGATTCATACTGGGTACTAGGAACCCATGACATTATCTATAACTGGTGAAGCCATAGAACCTAGAGGAAAGCCTACAACTGCCTCTTTCCTAAGCCAGTAAAATTCCTAACTACATTTTAAACAATTATTCTTATACCCACCTGTCTTAGTCAGGTTTTCTATTCCTGCACAAACATCATGACCAAGAAGCAAGTTGGGGAGGAAAGGGTTTATTCAGCTTACACTTCCACACAGCTGTTCATCACCAAAAGAAGTCAGGACTGGAACTCAAGAAGGTCAGGAAGCAGGAGCTGATGCAGAGGCCATGGAGGGATGTTACTTACTGGCTTGCTTCCCCTGGCTTGCTCAGCTTGCTTGCTTATAGAACCTAAGACCACCAGCCCAGGGATGGCACCACCCACAAGGTGCTAGGCCCTCCCCCCTTGATCACTAATTGAGAAAATGCCCCACAGCTGGATCTCATGGAGGCACTTCCCCAACTGAAGCTCCTTTCTCTGTGACAACTCCAGCCTGTGTCAAGTTGACACACAAAACCAGCCTGTACACCACCGTAGAGTATAGCTCTCATTCCTCACCAAAGAAGCTTCTCTTTGCAGCAGATGGAGACCATGACAGAAATCCACAACTGGCTGTAATGCAGAGAACAACAGACTGTAGGGTGCCCTGCCTCCCTCACACCTGCCAGGACCAGGAAGTCTGCCAGGAGAATGAACTTGGGAAACTACACCCATGACATCTCAACATTAGCCTATACAAGACCTGAACAAATAAAACAGCAATTGACATAATAATGTGGTTTAGGAAAACCTATTTAGGCTCTACCTCTAGATGAAGGGTGGAACTCTAGATGAGCGGTAAGGCTCTTCAGGCAGCTAATGTCTGCAGAGAGAGAAGAATTAGTCTTCCTAAGGAATAGTCTCACTAAGTCATTATGTAATCTCAAGTGGTCAGCCCTAAAACACATGAATAACACTAAATGGACTATGCAGGTTGCATGCATATTCATATATCTATATCCATATAAGAATAGTACTTAAAAACATTAGAGATATGCATAAAAATAGCAAGAGGTTGGAAGTAGATGAACTGGAACAATGAGGGGAACAGGATATGATGATGGGGGATTAAAGAGGATCAAAGTATACTAAATGCATTAAATGTCACAATGAAATCCACTAATTTGCACAATTAATACATGTTAATAAAGATCAAAAAACTTTTTTCTTATTACTTTTTTTGAAATAGTTTTTTATTAGATATATTCTTTATTTACATTTCATATGTTGTCCCCTTTCCTTGTTTCTATTCCCTGAAAATCCCCTAACCCATCCCCCTTCCCCCTGCTCACCAATTCACCCACTCCTGCTTCCCTGTCCTGGCATTTCTCTATACTGGGGCATCTAGCCTTCTCAGGACCAAGGGCCTCTCCTCCCTTTGATGTCCAACAAGGCCATCCTCTGCTGCATATGCATATGGAGCCATGGGTCCCTCCATGTGTTCTCTTTGGTTGATGGTTTAGTCCCTGGGAACTCTGGGGGTACTGGGTGGTTCATATTGTTGTTCCTCTTATGGCACTATAAACCTCTTCAATTCCTTGAGTCCTTTCTCTAGTTCCTCCATTGGGGATCCTGTGCTCAGCCTAATGGTTGGCTGAGAGTGTCCCCCTCTGTATTTGTCCTGCACTGGCAGAGCCTCCCAGGTGACAGCTATATCGGACTCCTGTCAACAAGCACTTGTTGGCATTCACAATAATGTCTGGGTTTTGTAACTGTATATGGGATGGATTCCTAGGTGGGGCAGTCTCTGGATGGTCTTTCCTTCAGTCTCTGCTCCACACTTTGTCTCTGTATCTCCTCCTGTAGCTTACTCTTAAAAAAAAAAAGTGTTCAGTAGTGGAAATCGTTTAAGAAGCCCAGTGTAGAGGAATGCCAGGGTGGGGAGGCGGGAGTGGGTGTATGGGTGGGGGAGCACCCTCATAGAAGTAGGGGAAGGGGGAATGGGATAGGGGTTTTCTGTAGGGGAAATGGGGAAAGGGGATAACACCTGAAATGTAAATAAAGAAAATATCCAATAAAAGAAAATACACGCGTGTGCACACACACATACACACACACAAAACCCTGTTATCAGTTGGGCAGTGGTGGCATATTCCTTTAATCCCAGAGCTCACGTGGCAGAGCCAGGCAGATCTCCTTGTTCAGGACCAGTCTGATCTACAGAGAGAGTTCCAGCACAGCCAGGGCTATGCTGAGAAAACCTGCCTTAAAAAAACGTTTTGTGGGATTGCTAACAGTGGGAGTCAGGGTGTCTCTGATTCTTTCACCTGCTCTTGGGACCCTTTTCCTCCTATTGGGTTGCCTCTTGCAGGTTTGTGCTTAGTCTTATTGTATTTGCTATGCTGTGTTCTGTTGATATTTCTTGGAGTCCTGCAATTTTCTGAGGAGAAATAGAGAAGGAGTGGGTCTGTGGGAGATGGGAAGAGGGGAGTGGGAAGAGGCAGGGAAAGGGAAACTACTGTTGGGATGTATTTAAAACAAAAGCTCTTGCCGTGGTGTTACACACCATTAATCCCAGCACTCGGGATGCAAAGCCAGGCAGATCTCAGTTACGGTAAGGCTGGTCTACAGAGCAAGTTCTAGGACAGCCATAGCTACATAAAAAGCCCTGTCTCACTCCTTGCGCAAATCCCTGCTATGAATGAGGGACTGCGTATCTGTTCTTACATATGTGTGTACAGCTTGGGCATAAGATAAGTCAATATGACCCAGAGATTTTTGTTTTCTGGTCTTATAATGAAATTTACAGGATTGAGAAATCAGAAGTGAGGAACATGTACAGAAGAGTAGTAGGTGTACATGTACAGGACACCATAGTTGTCCCCAGTGTGTGGAGTCTAAGCATCCCTGGATGCTTATCAGATCTAAAAGGACAGATGTTTGAAGAGGCACGTGAGGAAACCCCATTTGTGGCATTAATAATTCAGAGGCACCCTCTATCTCTTCCCAGAGCAACAGAAGGGTCCATTTTAATGGGTAATGAGGAAATTGGTAACAGGAAAAATGAGGAAAGGGTGCTAAAGCAGCAGAAAAAAGGAGGCTGCATGCCAGAGTGGTCCCACACCTGGGGCTAAAGACTACGGAGAAAGCTACCACTACAGTGACTGCTTTTTATTTATTCATTTATTTTTTATTTTTTTTTTGGTTTTTCAAGACAGGGTTTCTCTGTGTAGCCCTGGCTGTCCTGGAACTCACTTTGTAGACCAGGCTGGCCTCGAACTCAGAAATCCTCCTGCCTCTGCCTCCCAAGTGCTGGGATTAAAGGCGTGCACCACCACCGCCCGGCTGGGACTGCTTTTTGAAATGGAAAACTGGGCTGGTTTTGTTTTTATTTGATAGATGCTCTTATGTAACCCAGGCTGGTTCTGGATATAGGAAAGGGTGGCCTGATTAGTCTCCTTTCTTGGGAAGAGGCTGGATGGTATTAGCTACCATGTGTTTTGGATAAGGATACATTAGAAACAAGCTTAATTTATGAATTGATCTTACCTCATGGAAACTCTAATGATACTGTGGAAAGCAAGGTCCCTTCTCCAGTAACAGTTCCTCACTGTGAGAGGCTGCCCCTTTAAGACAGAGAAATGGCAGGGAGAAGAATCTGCTACAGCAGCTTTTGCCCTGACCTTCGAACAGAGTTTTCTGAAAACATAGGTATGGGTTCTGAGAATGTAAAAACAAAAGTTTCAAGCAGACAAAGTGACCAGACCAGGACAAAATAAGAAATAAGATGTAACAGTTCTCTGAATCACCCCCCTGCCCCTCATGCTACTGGGTTCTGAGGAAGGACACAAACTGTAAACAATCATATTGCATAAAACTCTCTTGACCTGTAAATTTAAAAACATATGACTTATAGCATGTCACCCCCATTGCAAGAAGGGTATAAAAGATGTATGCTTTCTTTGTTCGGGGTTGACTCTCCCTGCGAGGAGTTGCAACCTTCACGTATGTGAAATAATAAACAAACACGTCATGCTGTTACAGCAATCGTCTCATCAAGCTGTGTTCTGAGGGGTTGCATACCTGAGCAGAGACTCTAGGGGGTCTCCTGAGTTACAACAATACTTACATTTCTAAAGTAGAAACACATATACAGCTTGATAAACTGTCATGAAGGTGTTAAGATATCACAGGTCAGTGACTTCAAATATTTCTAGCACTTGAGATTTTTTTTTAAAAAGGGTATTTCTCTCCAAATTCATCACTTCACTAGTAATAAAGAGTTGGGTGCTAAAGTGAGTATTTCTGGCAAGAAAATATTTCTCTGGGGAAGGGGAGAACTGAGCAGAGTCAGTAGGCTTAAGTCAAGGCTAGAGTCAACTGGCAAATGAGCAAACCAATGAGAAATGATAGTTTTCTTTGGTGTTTCACACCTGATTTGGATTCATCACCACAGTCTCACAGAGTAAATGGAAAACATGAAGTGCATCTCATCCTTATAGAGTAGGAAAGAGAGGAGACGTGTGTGATGGATATTCCCAGGGTCAACTTAACTACCTCTGTAATGAACTACAATCCAGAAGTGGAGGGCACACCTGAGATCCAAGTCTTGAGACTGGAAGACACAGGCTTTTGATCTGGATCTTAACATGAGATAGCACATGCTTTTCATCCGGATTTTGAGACATAGTGGAGGTGAAAAGATTAGGCCCAGGCATGGTGGTACATACTTTTAATCCCAGGAGACAGAGGCAAGCAGATCTCTGAGTTCAAGGCCAGCCTAGGACAAAGCAAGTTCCAAGTAAGGAACAGTTTAGATCCAGGCGTGGTGGTACACACCTTTAATCTGGGACACACTTTCTGCTGGAGGCCTACATAAGGACATTTAAAGAAGGAAGACTCACTCTTGCACTTACTTGCCAGAACATCTTTTGAAACCTACTTCTTCAGGATTCTAGCTTATACAGAAGACCAGATGAAACACCTACTCTCATGGGTCTGAACTACTGGGTTCTTGGACTTCCCATTCACAATTGCCTAATGTTGGGTTAGTTGGACTGTAAGTCATTCTAATATTTTTTTAAATATATAGAGATATTCTATAAGTTCTGTGACTCTAGAGAACGATGTCTGATAAAAGTATTCTGTATTTGCTGTATCATCTGCATCTGCAACTGGTTGGGTGCATCACTGGAGGCTTTGCTGCCAAGATCTGTTGCTTGCCAGACCACCCAGTGTGTTGCAGAACAGTGACTCTTTAATTAGTAGAAGGATATCCTAGTACCCCAAGCTCTTTCTAGGGGACCAGCAAATCCCTCACACCCATTCATTCTAACCCAATATCTGAGGAAGCAGGATTGTTCTCAACAATACTTAGCCCTTCCCTTCCCTCTCTTGCCTTCCCCTCCCTCCCTCCCTCTCTTCCTTCCTTCCTTCCTTCCTTCTTTCTTTCTTTCTTTTCTTTTATTATTTATTTTATTTTATTTTTTTTAATTTACATTCCAAATCATTTCCCCTTTCCCGTTTCCTCCCTCCCTGAAAGTCCCATAAGCCCCCTTCCCTCCCTCTTTTCTCCATTCAACCCCCTCTCGTTTCTCTGTCCTGGCGTTCCCCTACATCCAGTCTTTCCAGGACCAGGGGTCTCTCCTTCCATCTTCTTAGAAATCTATTGATATGCGGATTGTGTCTAGGGTATTCCCAGATTCTGGGTCAATATCCCCTTATCAGTGACTGCATACCATGTGTGTTCTTTTGTGATTGGGTTACCTCACTAAGGATGATATTTTCAAGATCTGACCATTTGCCTAGGAATTTCGTGAATTCATTGTTTTTAATTGCAGAGTAGTATTCCATTGTGTAGATATACCACATCTTCTGAATCCATTCCTCCGTTGAGGGACATCTGGGTTCTTTCCAGCTTCTGGCTATTATAAATAAGGCTGCTATGAACATAGTGGAGCATGTGTCCTTATTGCATGCAGGTAAAGCCTCTGGGTATATGCCCAGGAGTGGTATAGCCGGATCCTCCGGGAGTGTCATGCCCAGTTTTCTGAGGAACCGCCAGACTGCTTTCCAGAGTGGTTGTACCAGCTTGCAATTCCACTAGCAGTGGAGGAGTGTTCCTCTTTCTCCACATCCTCGCCAACAAATGCTGTCTCCTGTGTTTTTGATCTTAGCCATCCTGACTGGTGTGAGATGGAATCTCAGGGTTGTTTTGATTTGCATTTCTCTAATGACTAAGGATGATGAACATCTCTTTAGGTGCTTCTCAGCCATTAGATATTCTTCAGGTGAGAACTCTTTGTTTAGCTCTGTACCCCATTTTTTAATAGGGTTACTTGCCTCTCTGGAGTTTAACTTCTTGAGTTCTTTGTATATATTGGATATTAGCCCTCTGTCAGATGTAAGGTTGGTAAAGATCATTTCCCAGTTAGTTGGTTGCCGCTTTGTCTTTTTGACAGTGTCTTTTGCCTTGCAAAAAACTTTGTAATTTAATGAGGTCTCATTTGTCTATTCTTGATCTTAGAGCATAAGCTATTGGAGTTCTGTTCAGGAAATTCTCCCGGAACAGAATTGAAGACCCAGAAATGAATCCACACTCCTATGGTCACTTGATCTTTGACCAAGGAGCTAAAACCATCCAGTGGAAAAAAGATAGCCTTTTCAACAAATGGTGCTGGCTCAGCTGGAGGTCAACATGCAGAAGAATGCAAATTGACCCATTATTATCTCCTTGCACTAAGCTCAATTCCAAGTGGATCAAGGATCTCCACATAAAACCAGACACACTGAAACTAATAGAAAGGAAACTAGGGAAGAACCTTGAACATATGGGCACAGGGGAGAATTTTCTTTCTTTTCTTAAAATTTACCTATTGTATGAGTGCTCTGCTGCATATACAACCAAATGCCAGAAGAGGGCATCAGTTTCCCTTATAGATGGTTTTGAGCCATCATGCGGTTGCTGGGAATTGAACTCAGGACCTCTCAGAAGAGCAGCCAGGGTTCTTAACTGCTGAGCCACCTCACCAACTCTCTCTCTCTCTCTCTCCTTCTGTCTCTCTGTCTCTGTCTCTCTGTCTGTCTCTCTCTCTCTGTCTCTGTCTCTCTGTCTCTGTCTGTCTCTCTCTCTCTGTCTCTGTCTCTCTGTCTCTCTCTCTCTCTGTGTGTGTGTGTGTGTCTGTGTGTGTGTGAATGCTCATATACACATTAGGAATGGAAATCAGGGCACCATGCCCACTAGACAAACCTTCTACACTAAGCTAGATGCCCAGACCAACATGTCCCAAGCGATGTTATATTGCGGAGTCCCTGGGTACCTGAATGCTCAGTTGATCCCCGGAGCAGAGGTCCTTGGGCTTCTTAAGCTTAACTGCCTTAGGCTTCACAAGGGCCTTCTTTTCTTTTAATATATGTGTAAGCACACTGTAGCTGTCTTCAGACTCCAGAAGAGGGCATCAGATCTTGTTATGGATGGTTGTTAGCCACCATGTGATTTGAACTCAGGACCTCTGGAAGAGCAGTTGGTGCTTTTAACCACTGAGCCATCTCTCCAGCCGCCCTCAAGGGTCTTCTTGATGAACTCTGCATGATCACTTTGCATCGCATTGTTGGCCTGCATCTTCTTTAGGATTTTTTTTTTTTTTTTTTTTTTTTGGTTTTTTTGAGACAGGGTTTCTCTGTGTAGTCCTGGCTGTCCTGGAACTCACTCTATAGACCAGGCTGTCCTGGAACTCAGAAATCTTCCTCCCAAGTGCTGAAATTAAAGGCGTGTGCCCTCTTTTATTGGCCTTAAGTGGCACGACTGTTAGAGGGAGCTTTTGACTCACATTGTGGGTGGAGCTTATGGTTCATTGTGGGTGGAGTCTGCCACAGGCACTATATAAGGCTCTATCCAACCAGTGCCTGGTTCCTTCAACCAAGAGCTTGAGCAAGTAAGTATATAAGCTCAAGTGGTCAGACACTAAGTCCTTTGCTGGAGATCACCAACTTTAGGTAAAATGATCCTTTTGGGGGGCTGTCTTCACAATCCTATTTCTCTCTGGCTACAACTTTTGTTTGTGTCCTTATTTTTGGTTTTCAGTTCAGGAAAGAGAACTTTGACTCTACACATCACCACGTAAGAGTTTCATAAGATAACTTCATGAAAAACAATTTGGAAATGGAGGCAGTCTGTGCAATTTGCCTGGACCTTTACACTGATCCTGTTTATCTCTCCTGCTCCCACATATTTTGCTTTAAGTGCAGTAAAATATGGATGGCAAAGAAAAACTTGATAATGACCTGTCCCACGTGTCGAGAAGAACATAAGAGACCTATCAAGTATGATAGTGTAATGAAAGACCTGGTCATCCTTTTAAAGCAGCATGGCCCCTTATTAAAACAACATAAAAAGGTCACTGGACTTCTGGGATTGGTTTCAGAGGATACGGCTCTGACAGCTAAGACTGGTGACTCCTCCCAAGAACCCTCTAATAATTCAAGGAGTGTCTGCGATGGGAAGCCTGGTCATAATTTGGTGGAAGATCCCAGAAGATTCACTCCTTCAGCCTGTGTCATGGACAGCTCCCAAATCAATTCAGTCTGCCACTGGGAAGCTGATGGGGAGAAAGGGAAGGAATGGGCTCCAGGAACTTGTAAGGAGCTAGTCAGGAGGTAGAACATCTATTCACTCCGTGAACATGAGTTCCAGTTGCTTGGCGAGAAGATAAGAGGAATCAGAGTTAATCAGAAAGACATCATAGAAGCCCTGGCCTTTGCCAGGTGTGGTTTTCCTAGCCCGAACTAGGAAGAAACCGAGTTGATGGGTAAAGCAATGACTTCACCTATGAGCACCATTCTCTCTGCTTCTTGGAGCTCATTCCTTTGTTCTAAGAGTTCAGTAGAGGGGAAAAGTGGTGCCCCATGTAAACATGTACCTTTGGGTAATTCATCAATTACTAGTTTTGGAAGGCCTAGTTACCAGAGGAAGATTGGAGGACCAAGGTAAAGACATTGCACTAAGACTTGGCAGACTTCTGATGAACTCTATAGACTCCTGAGATCACTCTGTGGATAATTATGTTGTAGGCAAATAGTTGCATAGTGTACATTTTTTTACAATAAAATATTGTCAGTGCGTTATGGGTATCCAGTGCCTGTGCTTATTAGTTTTTATGTAAAGTTAATACAAACTGGAGTCTTTGGAGAGGAGGGAGCCTCATTTGAGAACAGGCTGTAGATAGGCCTATAGAGAATTTTAAAAATTAGTGGTTGATGCAGTAGTGTTCAGCTCATTGTTGGTGAGGTCACACAAAGGCTGATTGGTCTTGTTATTTATTTATTGGTCTTATTTATTTATTTATCTATTTATTTATTTATCTATTTATTTATATTTTTTGTCTGTCATGTTTGGTTTTACCTTAGGTCTCTGGGCCATCAACTTTCCAGTTCCTGGCCATCCAGGCAGCACAGGGCATGGGCTCTCTCTCTTGGCATGTGCCTCAAGTTAAACAAAACATTGGTGGGCCACTCCTACAAGTTCTATATCACCATTGCCCCAGCACATCTTGCAGGCAGATTGTAGGTAGAGTGTGACTGTAACTTTTATTCTCCTGTAGTAATTGTTGTTTCTGAGGCATATTGCCTCTGTCTACTAACCTAGTCCTCCATACAATCTAATCTAGTCCTAGAATGATTTCAGCCTTTCAGACTTAGCCACTAAATAAGATCACCCTTTCTAGTTCTTTCTGAACTCTAGCTGGTTGGTTCAACTCAGCTGTTCTGGCTCAAAACTTCTCTCCAAGCTGACTGATTGAAATTGGCTTCTCTCAGCTTCTGACTGGAATTGCTCTGCTTGGCCTCATACTAACTTTGGTTGGAAATCTGTTCTAATCTTCTGGCTCCTTCTCATTCTCTGGCTTGTTCTGTGCCCAGTTTGCTCTCTTTTATCCTGTCTCTGTAAAACTCTCCCAGTAAAACTGCCTCTTCCTCCTCCTCTTCCTCCTCTTCTTCTTTCTCCCCCTCTTTCTGCACTGCTCTGTCTTAAGTCACCTCTTTTTCCTATCTGTTCTTGTGAGAGTTGGGCATATTCTATTCTGTCAAATCTTTGTCTGTCACTTTGTTTGCCACTCAAATTGATATCACTTTCAAATATGGCTACTTACTTCTACAAGCTGCCTTTACCTTCTTTGTTTGGGATTAAAGGTGTGTACTACAGGTGTGTCTATATTCCAGCCAGAGTAGTTTTGTTGCTGGATTAAAATCCCTCTACAGTGGAGTGTTTTGTGATTCAGGTGGTGTCCAGGTTTCTCTTTCTATAGCCTGCAGAGTATCTTCTGTAGTGGGTTGGCCTAATGCTACTTATATTCTAATGCTAGTCCCTCATAAGATGCTGAGTAACCCTGTTAATTGTGATTGGTAAGTAAAGATGCCAACAACCAATAGCTGGGCAGAAGAGACATAGGTGGGGTTTAGGTTTCATAGACTTTCGGTTGGAGAGGAGGAGGGGGAAGAATAAGAAAAATAAGAATGTACAGGAAAGGAGAAAGGAAAAGCCACCACGGGTTAACTGAGCCATAACAACGTGGCCCTGAGGTCTTCCCAATTGGAATTAAGAGCAGCCTAGATTGGACATCAAAGGGAGGAGAGGCCCTTTGTCCTGGAAAGGCTCAATGCCACAGTGTATGAGAATACTAGGACAGGGAAGCAGGAGAGGGTTGATTGGGGAACAGGGGGAGGGGAGATGGGTTATGGGATTTTCAGGGGGGGGAACCAGGAAAGGGGACAACATTTGAAATGTAAATAAAAAAATATATCTAATAAAAAACATAGAAAATAGTAATAACTCAGGTTGATAGGAAAGTAGATTCTAACAGCATGGAGGGTAGGCAGCTGTACAGCTATTGTGCTGCATAAGGTTTATTAAAAATATAAAGGCTGAATATGTTTTTCTTCCATAAACACAATAACCAATGGAGGGGTAGTGTAGTGGCTATTCCTGGTTGTCAACTTGACTAAATCTGGAATGAACTAATCAAGAATTGGAAGGCTCACCTATAATCCTAATCTGGAGGCCCAGAGATACAAATTTCTGACCTGGAGATCTTGATGCATAGTGACTATGAATTCCAGAAGATTAAGATTAGGAGATCTCTGAGTTCAAGGTCGTCTGGGATTAAAGGTGCGGTGGCACATACCTTTAATCTGGGCCACACCCTCTGCTAGAGACCTATATAAGGACATTGGAAGAAGGAAGATTTACTCTGACTTTTCCTGGCCTGCCTCTTGTGACTGAGCAACTGCTAGATCCTCGGACTTCCATCCACAGCTGCCTCATGGGACTAAGTAACTGCTAGATCCTTGGACTTCCATCCACAAGTACTTCTGACCATTGCTGGGGAGTTGGACTACAAGCTGTAAGTCATCGATAAATTCCCTAGCTATATAGAGACTACCCACACGTTCTGTGACTCTAGAGAACCCTGACTAATACAGGTAGAAACCCTTGGCCAGGGTTTTAATATTTTCTACTACAGCTTCTCTTGCCAAAGAGATTAGCAGGTAGGGTTAAAAACTCCATGCAGGCACTAGATCTACCTCTTTATATTCAATGACCTGTGTGGATGCTGTTATTGGCAATGGGGTCATACTGTCACTTTCCAGAGAGCTACCTTCTGTCCCAGAACCAACCTGAGTTGTTTAGGGATCTCCATGGACATCCTGAACCCCCATGTCCCACCAATAACTCAATCAAATACAAACAAGTCCCATTACTGGAAGCCTTGCCTGGCTACAAGAGATGGCCAGTCCATATTCTGTGTCATCCATTACTAAGAGTTCTCACTAGGATCACCATTAGAGATTTTAGGAAATTTCCAACTACAATGATTTTCTAGTTCATCTCCCAAGTGATCCCTAATTCCAGCAGTCTCTCCCTGAACTCTCTTCTACTCTCTACTTCATCCCTTCTGCTCCTATTCCCACGAATCCCCAGCCTTCCTGCAAAATCTATTCTGTTTCCCCTCCCACAGAGATCCATGCTTCCCTACTAGAGCCTTTCTGTTTATTTAACCTCTCTGAGTCTGTACATTGTAATTTGATTATCAACTACTTACCAGCTAATATCCACTTATAAATGAATATATACCCTGTTTGTCTTCCTGATTCTGGATTGTCAGTAGGATTTTGTATTCTTGCAGACTGGCTTCAGCTTTCTGGCTCCTCCCTTCTATATCTAGTTTCAAGAGATTAAAAACTATAAGTGGAGCAGATGTAATTTTCTTTTTCAGTAAAATAGTTCAAGCATATAGAAAAGTCAAGGCCATAACAAATTTTTCTACTTTTACTAATGAGCCTCAGGTGGCCAGCCTCTACCACTACTGTTTCATACTAAATTACTTAATGAATCTCATCTATATTGTCCTCAGAAAATAGTAAACGAAAAGTACTCGGAAAATGTATTTTCAACACAATAATTTATAGAAATGAATGATTTCTTTTTTTGAAAATAATGTTTTATTGAAAAAGGAAGTAAAAACATTTTATGATAAAATTGAAGCTTTACATGGAAAATATTTCTGATAAAATAGAAGAGATATATAGAAAAACACTTTAAAATTGACAATTTTCATGGGAAATTAAAGAATAAACTGGTAGACATAAAAAACATTGCTAACTTAGTTGAAAAAGGAAATAGAAACATTTTATGATAGAATTGAAGATTTATGTGGAAAATATTTCTGATAAAATTATAGAAAAATGTAGAAAACCATGTTAAAATTGAAGATTTTCATGGAAAATTTTATATAGATATAATAATGGTAGGCATAAAAGTATTCCTAAGTTGATTGAAAGTGGAATTATAAATATTTTCTGAAGAAGTTGAAGATTTACATGGAAAATATTTCTGGTAAAATTCAAGAAATATGTAGAAAAACACATTAAAATTGACCATTTCATGGAAAATTATACAGATAAAATGGTAGACATAAAAAACCTTTCTAAATTAATTGAAGGTGGAATTAAAAACATTTTGTGATAAAATCAGAGATTTACATGGAAAACATTTCTGATAAAATAGAAGAAATATGTAGAAAAACATGTTAAAATTGAAGATTATCATGAAAAATATTGCAGATAAAATGGTAGACATAAAAAAATTACTAAATTAATTGAAAGAGGAATTACAAACATTTTCTGATAAAATTGAAGATTTACATGAAAAATATTTCTGTTAGATTATGTCTTTTTATTGGGGAATTGAGTCCATTGATGTTAAGAGATATTAAGGAATAGTGGTTATTGCTTTCTGTTATTTTTGATGTTATTTATATGTTTGTGTGAATATCTTCTTTTGGGTTTGTTGGAAGATTACTTTCTTTCTTTTTCTAGGGTATAGTTTCCCTCCTTGTGTTGGCATTTTCCATCTATTATCCTTTGTAGGACTGGATTTGTGGGAAGATATTGTGTAAATTTGGTTTTATCGTGGAATATCTTGTTTTTTCCATCTACAGTGATTGAGAGTTTTGCTGGGTATAGTAGTCTGGGCTGGCATTTGTGTTCTCTTAGGGTCTGTGTGAGATCTGCCCAGGATCTTCCAGCTTTCCTGGTCTCTTGTGAGAAGTTTGGTGTAATTCTGATAGGTCTGCCTTTATAAGTTACTTGCCGAGTTGGGACTGCCAGGCTCGGAGACAGACAGGCATAATATCGCTTTGGTCTCGGGCGGCTTATGTGTACCCTGCTCCCAAGAGCTGGGCAGATCTGCAGTAACCAGCCTGCCAGCTCTGCTGTGGGACTTCTGCCTGGCAGAGGGAGCCCCGCACTGGGAGGGAGCCTACCAGCTTCCCTTTGGCGACCTCTGTTCCGGTAGACTGCACTGAAGAGACAGGTACCCAGGTTCTCCCCAATATAACATCGCTTGGGACACGGCCTGTTGGGGCTTCCGTCTGCTCTCAAGAACGGGACAGCGCTGTGGTCATCTGGGTGCCAGATCTGCTGTAGGCCATCCCCTCTGCAGGGTGACCTGCACCACCGAGAGAGTGCAGAGTGTACTCCTCCATCTTTGCTCCAGTGGCCAGGTAGTTGGGACTGCCAGGCTCAGAGACAGACAGGCATAATATCGCTTGGGTCTCGGGTGGCTTGTGTGTACCCTGCTCCCAAGAACTGGGCAGATCTGCAGTAACCAGTATAACAGCTCTGCTGTGGGACTCCTGCCTTGCAGAGGGACGCCCCCTCCCCTCCACCCTGGGAGAGATCACACACCCCTGCACAGGGCAGGAGGCTACCAGCCTCCCTTTGGCGACATCTGCTCCGGGAATCCACTATGCTGAGCCTTTGGATGTGTAGGGACTCCCCAATATAATATCACTTGGGGCAAGGCACATCAGGGCTCCAAAGTCACTCAGGAGCAGGGCAGGCCCCAGAAATCGGTGCCAGGGGAATCCTGGTAATCCAGGGGGGCCACAAATAGCTTTGCAGGTTCACAGGAGGTCCAACCAACAGCCAGTGACAGCAGGACCAACTAACACCAGAGGTAACCAGATGGCAAAAGGCAAACGTAGGAACGTTACTAACAGAAATCAAAGTAATATGGCACCATCCGAACCCAACTCTCCAACAGGAGCAAGTCCTGGATACCCCACCACACCCGAAAGACAAGATCTGGATTTAAAATCAGTTCTCATGATGCTATTAGAGGATCACAAGAAGGACACAAATAAATCTAATAAAGAATTACAGGAGACCATGAATAAAGGGTTAGAAGCCCTTACAAAGGAAACACAAAAATTGCTTAGAGAAATGCAGGAGAACATGGATCAAAAGATGGAGGCCCACAAGGAGACAACACAAAAATCGCGTAAAGAAATGAATCAACGGGTAGATGCACTTTCAAAGGAATCACAAAAATTGCATAAAGAAATGCAGAAGAATATGCGTCAACAGACGGATGCCCATAGGGAGGCAACACAAAAATTGCTTAAAGAAATGAATCAACGGATAGATGCCCTTACAAAGGAAACATGAGAAATGCTTAAAGAAATGCAGGAGACGATGGATCAACAGATGGAATCCCATGAGGAGGAAACACAAAAATCGCTCAGAGAAATGCAGGAGAACTTGGATCAACAGGCAGAAATCCTGAAAGAGGTAATGCAAAAATACCTTAAAGAAATACAGGAAAATACAAACAAACAAGTGAAGGATCTCAGCAAATCAATCCAGGATCTAAAAAAGGAAGTAGAAACAACTAAGAAATCACAAAGGGAGACAGCTTTGGAGATAGAAAACCTTGGGAAGAAATCAGGAGTCATAGATGCAAACGTCAACAATAGAATACAAGAGATGGAAGAAAGAATCTCAGGTGCTGAAGATACCATAGAACGCATCAACTCAACAGTCAAAGAAAATGCAAAATGCAAAAAACTTGTAACCCAAAATATCCAGGAAATCCAGGACACAATGAGAAGACCAAACCTAAGGATTATAGGTATAGATGAGAGTGAAGATTTGCAACTTAAAGGGCCAGTAAACATCTTCAACAAGATTATGGAGGAAAACTTCCCTAACCTAAAGAGAGAGATGCTGATGAACGTACAAGAAGCCTACAGAACTCCAAACAGACTGGACCAGAACAGAAATACCTCCCATCACATAATAATCAAAACATCAAATGTACTAAGCAAAGAAAAAATATTAAAAGCAGTAAGAGAAAAGGGCCAAGTAACATACAAAAGAAGAGCTATCCGAATCACATCAGACTTCTCACCAGAGACTATGAAAGCCAGAAGATCCTGGGCAGATCTCATGCAGACAGTAAGAGAGCACAAATGCCAGCCTAGACTACTATACCCAGCAAAACTCTCAATCACCATAGATAGAGAGACCAAGATATTCCATGATAAAACCAAATTTACACAATATCTTTCCACAAATCCAGCCCTGCAAAGGATAATAGGTGTAAACCGCCAATACAGGGAGAGAAACAACACCCTGGAAAAAGTGAGAAAGTAACCTTCTTGCTTCAAACCCAAAAGCAGATAACCACTCAAACATAAAGATAGCATCAAGACTGGCAGGTGGCAATAATCACTATGCCTTAATCTCTCTTAATATCAATGGTCTCAATTTCCCAATAAAAAGACATAGACTAGCAGACTGGATACGTAAACAGGACCCAGCATTTTGCTGCATGCAGGAAACACACCTCAGTGTCAAAGACAAACACTACCTCAGAGTAAAAGGCATACCAGGAGTTCCTCTGCATAGAAGGTAACTAGGTAACTGACACCACAGTCTGAAGACCTACCTCCCAGGGGCTCCACAGGTATGCAGGGTAACTGACTTAACAGAATGAAAGCCTCCATGGAGTTCTGCTGCACACAGGAAACAGAAACCACAGTCTGTAGACCCCCCTGGAGAACAGCTTCACACAGGACAACAGCCAGACTGCTCTTCTGAAGATCCAACAGTCTGAAGGCCTCCCAGGAGATCTGTTGCAGCCAGGGCAACAGATCAACAACTTCTCTGCCTCTTTGAAGACTCCACAGTAGGAAGGAAGGTCACACAGGAGGTCTGCTACAGCCAGGGCCACAGGCCTACCAGGAGACCTGAAGCAACCCAGAGAAGAAAGAGGCAGGCTCCTGACAGAGACACCCAGACCAGCAAACACTATGCATAACCAGATGGTGATAGGAAAGCACAAGACCATAAGCAACAGAAACCAATATACGTGGGCATCATCAGAACTCAGTTTTCCCACCAGAGCAAGCCCTAAATAAACCAACACACCTAAAAATAAGGAAGCTAACCTAAAATCTTGTCTCATGAAGATAATAGTCTTTTAAGGAGGAAAATACAGGTAAACAGGTAGAATCCCTTAAAGAGGAAACAAATAAATCCCTTAAGGAAATATAGGTAAACACAATCATAGGTAAAGGAATTGAATAAAGTTGTCCAAGACCTAAAAGTAGAAGTAGAAACAATAAAAATAAAAAAAAAACAAAAACAAAACACAAATGGAGGCAACCCTGGAAATGGAAAACCTAGGAAACAGTCAGGAATTACAGATATAAGCATCACCAACAGAATACGAGAAATTAAATAGAGAATTTTAGGTATAGAAGATACTGTAGAAGAGATTGACATAACTGTCAAAAAATTCAAAACATAAAAAAAGAACCTTAACCCAAAACATCCAGGAAATCCGGGACACAATGAAACAACCAAATCTAAGAATAATTGGAATAGAGAAGACTGAAGATTCCCAGCTCAAAGGACTTGACAATGTCTTCAACAAAATCATAGAAGAAAACTTCCCCAACCTAAAAATAGAGATGGCCATAAAGGTACAAGAAGCCTATAGAACACCAAACAAATTGGACCAGAAAAAAATTCTCTTGTCAAATAATAATAAAAACACCAAACACATAGAACAAAGAAAGAATATTAAAAGCTGCAAGGGAAAAGGGCCAAGTAACATATATAGGTAGACCTATCAGAATTACACCAGACTTCTCAACAGAGACTATGAAAGTCAGAAGAGCCCAGTCAGAGGTCATGCATACTCTAAGAGAGCACAAATGCCAGCCCAGGCTACTATACCCCGTGAATGTTTCAATCAACATAGATGGAACAAACAAAATATTTCAGAACAAAACCAAATTCAAACATTATCTATCTACCAATCCAGCCCTACAGAGGATCCTAGAAGAAAAACTCCAACAAAAGGAAGGTACCTAAACCAAAGAAAAGACAAGATATTAATCATCTTACAACAAAGTTAAAAGGAGAGAACCACATGCACATAATGCCAAGTACAAAATCAAACATAACAGGAACTAACAATAATCTGTCTTTAATATCTCACAATATTAATGGACTCAACTCACCCATAAAAAGACATGGATATGTAGATACATAACAGACTGGATACACAAACAAGATCCAGCATTTTGCTGCATACGAGAAACACACCTCAATAACAAAGACAGCACTGTCTCTGAGTAAAAGAAGGGAAAAATGTCTTATAAGCAAATGGTCCCAGGAAACAAGCTGGAGTTGCCATCCTAATATCCAATAAACACTCCTCCATTGCTGATGGGTTTGAAAACTGGTAAAACCACTCTGGAATTCCATCTGGAGATTCCTCAGATAAGTGGAAATAGATCTACCTGAAGATCCAGCTATACCACTCTTGGGCATATACCCAAAATATACCCCTCCATGCCACAGGGGCATGTGTTCCACTATGTTCATATCGGTTTTGTTTGTAATAGCCAGAAGCTGGATGCAACCCAGATGTCCCACAACAGAAGAATGGATACAGAAAATGTGGTTCATTTACACAATGGAACACTACTCAGTTATTAAGAACAAAGACAAATGCATGGAACTAGAAAATATCTTGGGTAAGGTAACTCAGACACAAAACAACATGCATGGTATGTACTCCCTAATAAGTAGATATTAGTCAAAAATATATAGAATACCCAGGATATAGTCCACAGAACTCAAAAAGGATAACAAGCTTAAGAGCCCAAGTGAGGATGTCTCAATTCCACTTGGGAGGGAGAAGAAAGCAATCACAGGAGGGGTGAGGGAGAGAAGGTCTTGGGGTGGGAAAGGGGACAGAGAAGGAAAGAGGGGAACATGATCAGCTATTGGGTGGGGGAAAAGGACTGAAGCCCTGTGGGCCAGCAGAAAGAATGGAAACAGGCAATCTCTGGAGGTTGGGGGGGGCAACCTCCAGAATGTACCAGAAACCTGGGAGTTGAAAGACTCACAGGCCTCAGAGGGAGAGACCTTAGATGAAATGCCCTACAGTGGGGAGAGGGAACTTGTAGAGTCCACCTGCAGCAGAAAGACAGGGCATGAAGTGAGGGTTGGGGTTGCCATCCCACAGTCAAAAACTCTGACACAGAATTGTTCCTGTCTGAAAGAACTTCAGGGATAAAAATGGAGAAGAGCCTGAGGGAAAGGAGGTCCAGTGACAAGCCCACATTGGGATCCAGCTTAAGGGGAGGCTCCAAGTCCTGACACTATTACTGAGGCTATGGAGTGCTTACAAAAAGGGGCCTATCATGACTACCCTCTGAAAGACCCAACAAGAAGCTGAAAGAGTCAGATGCAGATATTTGAACCCAACCAATGAATAGAAGATGGTGACCTCTATGGTTGAATTAGGGAAAAGCTGGAATAAGCTGAGGAGTAGGTTGACCCTGTAGGAAGACTAGCAGTCTCAATTAACCTGAACCCCTGAGATCTCTTAGACATTGGACCAACTAGGCAGCATACACCACCTGATATGACGCTCCAACACATATACAGCAGAGGACTGCAGGGTCCGGGTTCAGTCAGAGAAGATCCACCTAACCCTCAAGAGACTGCAGGCCCCAGGGATTGGGGAGGTCTGGTGGGGTGGGGTGAGTGATCTTGGAGGAGGTGGGCTTATCCTCTTGGAAACTGGGGTGGAGGAGGAGGTATGAGATGTGAAACAGTCAAAGGGTAGGCCAGGAGGGAGATAAAATCTGGAGAGTAAAAAAAGATTAAATAAAATAAATACTTATTTCTATCTTATACATGTGGGTGTTTTACCTACATTTATGTCTGTTTATCACTTGCTTGCCTGGTGTCTTGGAAAAGGGTGTTGGGCACTCTGGTACTAGAGTTACAAACAGCTAACAACTGCCATTTAAGTAGTGAGAATTAAACCTGGGTCCTCTGGAAGAGCATACAGTGCCCTTAATGGATGAGCCATTTGTAGTCCCAAATTTTATTTTCATAAATATTTATAATTACTTACAAATGCATATATGTCATTTGCTTTTTTATTTATACATTATAAAAACCAGGTAATAAAAGTAGGCAGTACCATATTGAAAGTATCACCTGGTGAAATTGCCTCTTTGCATGTTGGCCTGCGCTTACCCTATTCTCCTTGAAAACAATTCTTTTTAGCAAGAGATATTCTGTGGGTTATATGTATACATTTCCAATGTGTTAATTCAACATAGACTTTTTTTTGTATCTCTCCCTTTTCATTCAAAAATATTTAAAGAAATTGACTTAAGCAATGTTTTCCCAGGATGTCAATAATGAAGACTTCCTGTTTACCAACACAGGCAGTTTTGTGAACACATTTCTCTATCTGATTTGTAATATTTGTCTCATATTTTCTAAAGCATTCATAGCATCCCCTCTTCTACAGTGCATGATGCCATGGCTGCCCAGAAAGAACTGCTAGAAAATCTAATTACAACAAAACATTAGTGAGAAGAGATTGGCTTCATACATTGGATCTTTCAAAGGTGGTTGCTGGGCAGCACAAAAATGATGAATTGGTAAAAGCTCTAATGATGACAGCTATACCAGGTTCATTAAATATGATATTGTGATCTCAGGTGTGTCCTTGGAAAAGGATGCTTCAGTTTGTGTTAAAAAAAATGTTACTTGTTTCATTTGAATTATTTTTAAATCCCCGAATTCTCTAACTTGGGCCAAATAAATCTAGAATGGGCAGTGCCAGTGACCAAAGCCAGGCTCATAAACAAAACAGGGTGGTAGTTTACTACAAAGATTGACGATGTTTTGAAAACATGGCTTAGTCATCAAGAAAAGGGAATGAAAAGACAATCTTGGACTTATAAATAATTAACCCATGCCCAGGTTTTCTAGGCAGGCTGAGAAAAATCTATTTTAAACTAATCTGTAAAGGTAGTATTAGTGAAGTGTCTGTCTGCTATCTATTTTGGTTATTTAATAATTTCATTAACTAAGTGAACCAAAAGGATACAACCCAGATAATTATTTATTCTGTTTAAAATAGATTAGAGTTTCAAAAGCCAATTATAATTTGCTTTGGAAGATTTTTTTTTTTTACAATTGTTACGAGAATAAGGTATCCATCATATTATGCTCAAACTTGTGATTTTATTTTTCCAGATGTTCCAAAACACAAACTTTGAACTTGTAATCATCCTGCTTCAGTCTTCCAAAGGCTGGAATTATAGGCATGTACCATATGAATCAGATCTCACTGTGAAGCTCAAAGTGGCTTTGAACTGGTAGAAAATCAACCTCGTCTCCTAAGTCTCCCAAGGGCTGAGCTCACAAATGTAAGCCACTACACTTGCTCCAGCCCAAGTGTTTCTTATCAAGATGGTTACCAAGTTACAGTATGAGAGCTCTGAGCAACCCCATTGTCAGTGTTGTGGGAGTGCTCACCAGAGAGGACTGCTTAGGCATGTGTTTAAGTCAATAGAAAGTTTTTATTTACCATCCAGGACAACTTTGGGTGTTCAGGATCTCAGTGCAGCCCTAGACCTTTCTCAGTGTGAGCTTTTAAGCACAAAACCATATTCCGGGTTGACACATTTTATTTAATGAGGACAGTTAGCCAGAAGTAGAACTAAAGAAGACAAACAAGCAAGGTTAGTACATTTAGAGACTTTCCCAGAGCTATGGACTTTGATGGATTAGGTTTTTTTGTTTTAGTTTTGGCAGATAGTGCTGTCTTCTTTCTGAGTTTTACAGCCTGAATGGTACTTCTGGCCTGGAATTAGTTATGCTAAGGTCTTGAGGCCTACTAACATTTTGGACCCTGTTACAGTCAGCATAGACCAAGTTGTTTATTAGGGAGCTACAAATGGCCCAGCCAAGGCTCAGTCATGATTGGTCACTTTGAGCAGTGAGGTAGGATCTGTTGTCACTACGCCTGGCATCACTTTCTAGGAAGATATCAGTGGACTGGGTATGATAGTTGTCATGCCAGAAACACCAGCAGTGGGGACAAAAAGGGCATAATGGAGAAAATTTAGGGATCAATAAAATGATACAAAAGACACCAAAGATGTTCTCATTTATTTTTGTCAACTTGACAAAAACTACAGTCATCTGAGAAGAGGAAACCTCAACTGAGGAATCACTCTCATCAAATTGGCCTATAGGCATGTTCATGGAACACATTTTCTTGGTCAATTATTGGTGTGGGATGGCCCAGCTCAGTGTGGGCATTGTTATTCCTGGGCCAGCCATCCTGGGTTGTATATAAAAGCAAGGTGAACAAGATGTGGAAAGCGAGCCCAGTAAGCACTCCTCAGTGGTGTCTTCTTCAGTGTGGTCTCCGAGTTCTCCAGATGATGTACTGTCATCTCTAAGGCAAACAAATCTTTTTCTCCCCTATCTTTCTTTTGGTCAGTGTGTTATCAAAGCAACAGAAAGACAAACTAATACAGAAATTAAGAGCAGAGAGTGAAATATTACCGTAATAGACTTAAACATGTTTTTCAAAGGGAGGATTATGGAAAAATTTTGGAACTTTGGGCTGCAAAAGTGTCTTAGGGTTTCTATTGCTGTGAAGAGACACCATGACCACAACAGCTCTTATAAAGGAAACTATTTAATTGGGGCTGGCTTACAATTTCAAAGATTCAGTCCATTATCATCATGCTGGGTACCATGGCGGCAGGCACGGTGCTGGAGAAGGAGCTGAGAGTTCTATATCTTGATCCACAGGCAGTAGGAAGAGTATGAGATCCTAGGCCTTGTTTGAGCTTCTGAGACCTCAAACCCAATGCCCTAGTGATATACTTTCTCCAACAAGGTCATACATACTCCATCAAGAACACACCTCCCTATACTCTTACGAGCCTATGGGGCCATTTTTATTCAAACCACCACAAAAAGCTATTGAGTGCCCAGAGCTTAATGAAATATTGAGGGAGCTTGCTTGGAAGACTGGAATGTTGAGAGAGGTGCAGAACATGGTACTATCTTCTGAAAATT
This sequence comes from Tokudaia tokunoshimensis, assembly GCA_036184795.1. Lineage (NCBI taxonomy): Eukaryota > Metazoa > Chordata > Mammalia > Rodentia > Muridae > Tokudaia > Tokudaia tokunoshimensis. The sequence continues at coordinate 40,292,488 of BTHU01000021.1, read as the reverse complement.
CAGAACCCTCTATCAGTGCCATTTGATTAAGAACTGGAGCCAAAGAGTCAACTCTAATTAATAAGATGCTAACGTCTCTGAGGTGAAATATTTTGAGTAATATTTCCTTAGAGGTATTCTATAAAAGTTGTGATTGAAAGAGTGCCAGAGATGAACATCACTTTGGAATCCTAACTAGTAATGTGTAAGCGTGTATTGGTTTGGCAGCATGGAAGCTTCTGTGAAATGTGGGACACACCATTAGTGAAGGTGAAGCTTCAGTTGTATTGGAGACTTCAGGATTGAAGGATTCATGGAGAGAAACTGAGACTAGGCTCCATGCAGCAGGGTTAGAGTTCCTGAAAAGATGCCAGGAGGCCATTTTACCTTCACTTGGTCCAATCAGTTGTTGTGTATAGCCCTGGGACTAGTTGTATTTTATGCTAATTCTGGTCTCCTGGGAGGGGCTTCAAACAAGGAATGAGTTAGCACTTAGGTGATTTCCTATAAACCTGCTTCCCACCTTAATTTATAAATTAAGGCTAGAGCTGGTTATTGGGCAGGAGGAGAAGGTTTTGGGAGAGAAGGAGAGAAAGAGAGGACAAGCAGAAGCAGAAGAGGGGAAGGTGGAGCTGAAGGTTTTGGGAGAAGGAGAGAGGAGAAGCAGAAGCACATGACTTGGAGATACTGCACGCTATCAAGGGTCTCATAAATGTGAAAGATTGTAGTGCAGTGGTAAATCTGCCCAATCTAGGTGAACAGCTTGTATTCGTATTATTTGAGTTGTGTTTTCCTTGCTGGGCATATTTGGGATGGAGATTTTACGACAACAATCAGTAGGTGAGATGTTTCACTGAGATTATTGTTTGTCTTCTTGAGTTTTTCATTTTGAGTTTTATTTTGCTTTGTCTTTCTGTTCATAGATTTTGTCTCTTTATTAAATTTAGTTTTTATATCTTTAATTGTTTTCATTATTTCCTCAACTGTTTTTGTAGTCTTCATTCAGGCATTGGTTTATATTGCCTTTGATTTATGTGTTTATAATCACTATTTGAAGTTGTCCTGTGTACCAGCTAAGTTGCCTTTCTCCAGGAGCATTATGATAGAGTGCTTATTTATGGAGAAGACATACTGTGTTGGTTTTTCATGGTGTCTATGTTTTCATGATGGTGCCTATGCATCTGGAGTTAGGTCATTAGTGGTGTTTCTTGGTGTGGATATCTGATCTCACCTTTGTTGAATGGTTTGGATCTTTGTTTGCTATTACTCCAATTTGGGTTGTGGACCAGCTGAATGGTTGTTGTTGTTTAGTCTTGGGGACAATCTGTTTTGTCATGCAAATGGAGTATCAGAAATGGTGTCTCAGTTCAGGCTGGCTTCTGGCTCTAGGAAAAATCCTTCTACAGACTCTTACTGATGAAATTCTAAAGTCTTTGGAATGTTCTATAAGCTGCTTTGGGGTTGCAGGAGTTGGGGTTAAAGTGGGTGTAGGCAACACTCCCTAGTAGTAGAGGTTGCACATTCCTTAAGTGTTCCCAAGGGTCTTTATGTATTTCACAGTTGATCTTCAGTTCAGTGATGGTATTCAGTTGGTGTATCCATCAGGAGGTGATATCTGGTGAGAGATGGCTACATAGGGGCTCTTCTCTTATAAGCGATCAATGTAGCTCTCATGGAATGTGGTTAATTTCTGAGGAAATGAATTATTATAAAAGAGTGAACTTGACCCTTCCATGTATTCTTGACTTTCTGTCTCATAAAGTTATCTCTTTATCCTGCATATACTTTTAGTATGATGCTGTCACTTCTGTTGTGAGACAGACAAGGAGGTCACCATCAGAGTTGGCATTATGCTCAGGCTGAATTGGGAGAAGTATTTTCTTATGTAATTGTTTGTGCTAGATATTAATTACTTTAACTGAAATTGAACAGAGTTTGTTACATGGCATCAACTTTCAATAAGAATGATTCTGCCACAAAACTATACCTTACTTACTTGGATTATGCCAGAAACTGGAGAAATGGTGTCTTACTCAGTGGTCTATTGCTGTGAAGAGACATGACCATGGCAACTTTTTATAAAGGAACACATTTAATTTGGATTGGCTTGCAGTTTCAGAGGCTCAGTATTTCATTGTCATGGCAGGAATCATGATGGCACTCAGGTAGACATGATCCTAGGGAAGAACCCAAAATCTCTACATTTGGATCGGCAGGAAGTAGGAAGAGAGAATGACATTGGGCCTGGCTTGAGATTCTGAACTCTCAAAGCCCATACCCAGTGTCATACCTCCTCTGACAAGGCCACAACTCTGAACAGTTCCAATTCCTATGAGTCTATGGAGGTCAAAACTACCACAGATAGTGACTGTAGGCTACAGAGTGAAGTATCCATATGGGCCTGAGTTGTTTCCAGTGTAGTTTCTAGTGACTGATAGTGATATACTGTACATAATTTGGGTCTTTGCCATCCTTATTGATGGATCGTGTTGTGTTATTAACCCAGTACCTTGGTTATTAAAACGATGAAACTAATAGAAAAGAAAGTGGGGAAGAGCCTCAAGCACATGGGCACAGGGAAAAAAATTTCCTTAACAGATCACCAATAGCTTATGCTCTAAGACAAAGAATTGACAAATGGAGCCTCATAAAATTGCAAAGCTTCTGTAAGGCAAAGGACACTGTCAATAGGACAAAACAGCAACCAAAAGATTGGGAAAAGATCTTTACTCATCCTACATACGATAGAAGGCTAATATCCAATATATACAAAGAACTCAAGAAGTTAGACTCCAGAGAACCAAATAACCCTATTAAAAATGGGGTACAGAGCTGAACAACGAATTCTCAACTGAGGAATATGGAACGGCTGAGAATCAACTAAAGAAAAGTTCAACAACATTCTTAGTCATCAGGGAAATGCAAATCAAAACGACCCTAAGATCCCACCTCATACCAGTCAGAATGGCTAAGATCAAAAACTCAGGTGACAGCAGATGCTGTTGAGGATGTGGAAAAAGAGGAACACTCCTCCATTCCTGGTGGGATTGCAAGCTGGTACAACCACTCTGAAAATCAGTTTGGTGGTTCCTCAGAAAATTGGACACAGTACTACCTTGAGGACCCAGCTATACCATTCCTGAAATATACCCAAAAGATGCTCCAACATATAACAAGGACACATGCTTCACTATGTTCATAGAAGCCTTGTGTATAATAGCCAGAAGCTGGAAAGGACCCAGATGTCCCTCAATAGAGGAATGGATACAGAAAATGTGGTACATTTACACAATGGAGTACTATTCAGCTATTAAAAACAATTAAAAAACAAAGGCAATTGGATGGAACTAGAAAATATCATCCTGAGTGAGGTAACCCATTCACAAAAGAACATACAGGGTATGCATTCACTGATAAGTGGATAGTAGTCTAGAAGCTAGGAATACCTAAGATATAATTCACAGACCACATGAAGCTCAAGAAGAAGGAAGACCAGTGTGTGAATACTTAGGGTCTGTCTTAGAAAGGGGAACAAAATACCAATGGGAGGAGATACAGAGACAAAGTGTGGAGCAGAGACTGAGAAAAGGCCATCCAGAGACTGCCCTACCTGGGGATCCATCCTATATACAGTTAACAAACCCAGACACTATTGTTAATGCCAACAAGTGCTTGCTGACAGGAGCCTGATATAGCTGTCTCCTGAGAGACTCTGCCAGTGCCTGAAAAATACAGAGGGGGATGCTCTCAGCCAACCATTGGACTGAGCACAAGGTCCCCAGTGGAGAAGCTAGAGAAAGGACTGAAGTAGCTGAAGGATCTTGCAGCCCCATAGGAGGAACAACAATATGAACCACCCAGTACCCCCAGAGCTCCCAGGGACTAAACCACCACCCAAAGAGTACACATGGAGGGACCCATGGCTCCAGCTACATATGTGGCAGAGGCTGGCCTTGTTGGACATCAATGACATAGGCCCCAGTGTAGGGGAATTCCAGGACAGGGAAGTGGGAGTGGGTGGGTTAGGGAGCAGGGGAAGGGTAGATGTGATAGGGTTTTTTTTTTTTTTTTTGGTGGGGGAATGACAAAAGGGGATAACATTTGAAATGTAAATAATGAAAATATCACAGAGAAGTGGGAGGGGGTTGATTGGGGAACAGGGGGAGGGAAGAGGGTTTATGGGACTTTCAGGGCGGGGGGGAACCAGGAAAGGAGAAATCATTTGGAATGTAAACAAAGAATAAAAAAAGGAGAGAGACTCATCTGCGTTTGTTCTCTGACCTTCCACCAATGCAGAGTCAGCCTGCAGGTCTAACAGCTCAGTTCTGATAACTTCCTTCCAGGGCTTGCTTCACTTCTGTTGAGATAAGAACAAGGGAGGAGGATTTTCCATGTGTGAACAATTTTCTCTCTTAATGCTAGTCACTGGGTCCAGATGCAACAATAATTTTTTTCAGAGTGATAGGTTATCAAGTTGATAAAATCACACAAGTTTTGTGTTGGAAAAAGTGTTGAATGGAAGTTATCAGCAGTCAATAGATATGTTGACAGAGAATAACCAATGGCTAAATTTTTGGATTCTGTAGACTGGGAATAGCCAACTCATAACCATAGTTCCTGGGAGTGAGAAACTCATGGTTAGGGTTAAATTGATTAAATCTGAAATTATGCTAAACTTTAAAAAGGTATTTGTGTTATAAATCCACATTCTATAAGAATTTTTAGTCTTCTGTTTGTATATAACTCAAATTGAAAATGAGATTATGTAAAAGAGTAAAAAGACAAAAGACAAAAGTTTATAACTCAATGCTATTTGCCTTCAAACACAGCCAATATAAGGAAGCGACATGAGTGGCCTCTCTCTCTCTCTCTCTCTCTCTCTCTCTCTCTCTCTCTCTCTCTCTCTCTCCAGTTATTCTAGATATTAATGGTGTTACATATTGAAGCAAAATGTCATAATGCTCTGCTAACAATATGGACATATCCATGTAGCAGATTGTTCTTTTAATGTTTAAATTGAATCTGAAGCATATGTATAATAAAAAGTATGTTATAAGTGAAAAAATGTGATAATTTTTTCAAAATGGATACACTCATGTAAATGCACAATACGTCTAGAAGCAATCAGGGAGTTCAGGAAAATGAATCATTGTTTGATTATTTTGTCTCTGGCTTCTTTCACATGAGATTATGTTGAAGAGAATCAGGTATTTTTGTATGGAGTTGTATGTATTTCCTTTGTATTGTATAATTGAAAAGTATAACTAAATAGTACTCCATTATGTGGATTTACTAGATACTAATTTTCATTCTATTCTTGATGGACATTTGTTAAATCCAAGTTTCTGGCTATTATGAAAAGTGCTGTCATGTATATTCTCTTTTGTATCTTTTGTTGAACATATGTGCACTATCTTTTGTGTATATAGGGTCATATGATTAGCATATGTTTTGCATTTGTAACTGCTGCCAGATACTTTTCAATATGTTTGTTTCAATTACACTCCCACCACCAGTGTATGACAGTTTAAGTTGGTCTATATTCTTGCCAACACTACATATTTTTGAGGACATTTAATGCTACTTCATTGTGCTTTTAATTTTTATAATCCTGATACCTCAATTTGTGCCTTAAGTCCTTATTGAAAGTATTTTTTCCATTTTCAGTTGAATTGTATTTTTCTTTTTGGTTCATGGTTCTTCATATATTTTAGATACAGATTTGTATAATTTTATTGCCAAGCTATTTCATTAGTTCATTCTCTCTCTCTCTCTCTCTCTCTCTCTCTCTCTCTCTCTCTCTCTCTCTCTCTCTCTCTCTTTTACAGATCAGATCTAACCTCAAGTTTACTTGTAAAAACAGCATAGGACTCTGGTCATCTGCAAATAGTGTGTGGGCAGGTGTGTCACAGCAGTCCATCTGTCTTCACACTGGCAGGAGCCTTTTCTAAGGGGCCTTCACAGGGTCCTGGGCACCTTTGTGAGCCTGAGCTGTAGCTGAAGCCTGGGCCTTAGCTGGAGCTGTGGCCTCTACCTTGGTTTGAACTTTGGGCTTTGGTTGTCAGAGCCTATGTCCCTTGGCCATGTAGTTTCGAATTCGCTTCCCAAGCTTGGGGTGAACAATAAAAGCCAGGCGGCTGAGTTTGCGGCTGGGGCCTTTTCGCATCTTGGACTCAATGGCCTCTGCTCGTGCACTTACTGCCTTTGCATTGTTGGCCTGTATCTACTTCAGGCCTTTCTTGTTGTGCTTCTTGGCAAAGCACATGTTCCTCAGGAACTTGGGGTCAATCCCCTTAAGAGATTCGTATCTTTGTTACCGGGGTTTCTTGATTCCATTTCTGTGCCATTTGCGGGTCTGGTTGTGTGTGGTGTGGTTCTTGGACTTGGCCACGTCTGCACGGTAACCCATGGCTCTCCGATTTCATTCTCTTAATAGTGTCTTTTGATGACCAGAAGACACTGGTTTTCCAGTTTTGATGTAGTTCAATTTGGATATCATTAGCCCTGTTTGACTATCTATTATATTTTCTTCTAAAAGCTTATTATTGTATTTTCTTACAACCAAACTTCTAATCTGTTAGGTACACACATACACAAACACATACATTTATTTATTTTTCATATGGACATCTGTGATGCTTATCCTTGGTCATCAACTTGACTACATCTGGAATTGAAACTCAAGTAGGTAGGCACACCTGTGCGGGATTTTTCCTTGATCTGATCTTCTGAGGTCAGAAAATCCACCCTAAATCTGGGCCACTCCTTCTGGCTGCAGCCTAGAGGAAGGACATGGAAGAAAGAAGCTTTTGCCTTTTATCTGCTTACCCTCATTCTCGGTAGCAAGTTCATATATGCTACTGCTGAGGTGTTCCTTCACTGGTATTAGAATACCTACTTCTTCCGGCTTCTGAAGTATGTTGAAGACATACATATTATGGGGAGAAATATTCATAGCAATAAATGACTATATATGCACACACAAATACACACACTATATATACACACACATATATATATAATTTTACACACACACACACACACACACACATATATATATACATATATATATAATTTTAAATTTTACACACACACACACACACACACACACACACACACACACATATTATGTACACAGAGAGAACCACCCAAACTATACCCCTTACTAATAAAGTCCCCATTCTCTACAATACCATAAAAGAAAATCCCAAACAATAAAACAATAATCAGGTCACTGAGTACCATTATTATGTTGCCCACTGTCAATCACAACAGTGTATCTCTTTTTATTTTGCAGATCTACAAGAGCACTTATTTTCAATTTCTTAGAGGTCAATAATCTTAAATCACCCTCTTCACCCTAATACACATAAACACACACATGCACATAGGGGTGGGTATACATACATACACATATGTATTAGGGTTCTCTAGAGTCACAGAACTTATGGGCAGTCTCTATATAGTAGGGGAATTTGTTAGTGACTTATAATCTGTAGTCCAGCTCCCAGCAATGGTCAGCAGCATTTGTGAATGGAAGTCCAAGGATCTAGAAGTTGCTCAATCCCACAAGGCAAGCAGGCAAAGAAGAGAGAGTGAATCTTCCTTCTTCCAACGTCCTTATGTAGGTCTCCGGTAGAATGTGTGGCCCAGATTAAAGGTGTGTGCCACCATGCCTGGATCTGGGACTTGCTTTGTCCCAGATGACCTTGAACTCAGAGATCTCCCTGTCTTAATCTGGGATTCATAGCCACTGTGCCTCAAGATCTCCAAGCCAAGATCCAAGTCAGAGTTCATTCCAGATTTAGTCAAGTTGACAACCAGGAATAGTCACTACACATGCAAATACAATAAAGAGACAATGATAGATGGATAGATAGATGATAGATAGATAGATAGATAGATAGATAGATAGATAGATAGATAGATAGATAGGATAGATGGTGTAGTGGTTATTCCAAATATATATATATTTGCCCTGACTGAGCCTTTCACAGTAAAATTCTCCGGTAGTATCAACAAGCAGAGAAATTTATATATATTTGCCATGTTCTATTATATATACATACATATATATATGTGTGTGTGTGTGTGTATAAAACCATGAAAAGTCAAGAGACTGTAGCATAAAGGAAAAGCTTTAATTTTTAGAAGTTTTTGTTTGGTTTGGGGCTTTTTTGTTGTTAATTGGAGTTTTGTGGGTGTTGTTGCTATTGTTGTTGTTATTTTTGTTGTCTCTACAGAAACTCTACGGAGTTTCACTATGTAGTTGGCTGTCCTGGAATGCAGACCAAACTGGCCTTAAACCCAGAGATATGCCTGCGTCTGCCTCCTGAGTAGGATTAATCCTAGTAGGATTAAAGATGTGAGTTACTTGCCGGGCGGTGGTGGCGCACGCCTTTAATCCCAGCACTTGGGAGGTAGAGGCAGGAGGATTTCTGAGTTCGAGGCCAGCCTGGTCTACAAAGTGAGTTCCAGGACAGTCAGGGCTACACAGAGAAACCCTGTCTCGAAAAACCAAAAAAAAAAAAAAAAAAAAAAAAAGATGTGAGTTACTAATGTTTGTCCTTAGAATTTTTAATGCAACTTTTCTGCTTTCTTTTAAATAAAGGGCTCTGTTTCCATATCACATTGGCTTCAAGAAATTGCATAATGTCTGTGGCTATAGGTTAAAGGAAGCTCCTCTCTTCACTCTTCATGATTGACACTCAGTCCAAGCCCCCACCTTCTCCAGTCCCTGACACCACCATCTCTCAAGTGGCTCACAACATGGGACTCTTCTGGCAGAGGTGAGGATGTTTTAGTTATCTACTCTTTTCTCCAGCATCACACAGAGTGGCAGAATGGAATTCCTCTCTTCTGGTGACCCGTCTGCCAAAGGAACAAATTTTGGAGTAACTTGTTCTAACTAGTTCAAAATGCTGTAGGGTTGATGTTTCTTCTACACGTAAATTGTGTAGCTGTTGTGACAAAGGGAAACACATTCTCTCTTGTCTTTGCAAATCCTTTTCTCCTTTCACTATGGAAGAGTCAGCTATAGCAACAAGGTGGGAGTTCACATTAGGAAGAGAACATGACAACCCAGACTGAGCCTTTCACTGTAGAATTCTCTGGTAGTATCAGCAACCAGAATTATAAATGAGCAAAACAAATATATTGAGAGGAAGAAAAATGCTTTCACAATAATAAACCTCGTGGAATATTGTGGATATGGAAAATAACAAAATTTCCAATCTAGAACAACCCCCAAACACAGTTGCCAGAAAAGGCCCTAAAGTAGGTCTTTTGACAGTATAATTGGTATATATCAGGAACAATCAAATATAGTTACATATGTTGAAAAGGAAGACTGGCAGTTTAACTCAGAGACATATGTTGTCAGAACTAGTTTTTGACACCTTTTGAAGGAGTTGACATAAACTTGAACTTGAATCCTTTTAGTTTATTGGCTGATGCTCACTGACTTGTTTAAAGATGTATGAATCATACTTTATTGTAGTAAAAACAAATTAAGCTTATCCCTGACTAGCTTACAAATAAATCTGAATCCATAGACTCAGATTATGGTAATTTTATTTGGCTTTGGCAATTACTGGGGGGAGGGGTAACCCCTAATCTACTTTCTAACTACTGGAATGGCTACCTCCCCAGCAGTGTACCCCAGATACTTGCTGTTCTCACAGTCTATCTCCCCTCATGGTGGCTTTCTCCTCTATTTTCATTCTTCTTTCTCCTCTAGGTAACTCAAAACCCACTGCACTGGCTGGTTTTGTGTGTCATCTTGACACAAGCTGGAGTTATCACAGAGAAAGGATCCTCTAAAGGAAATGCCTCCATGAGATAGATCCAGCTGTAAGGCATTTTCCCAATTAGGGATCAAGGGTGGGAGGGCCTATTGTGGGTGATGCCATCCTGGGTTCTATATGGCAGCTAGTTGAGCAAGCCAATGGAAGCAATCCTGTAAGCAACACCCCTCCACGGTCTCTGAGATGACCACCAAGAACAGCATCAGCAGTGGAGCACAGATGGCAGGAGCCTAGAAGAAAAGGTGTGTGCTACAAAGGGCAGAGCTGGAGAAGTGACCCAAGCCCTTGGAGAATCCCAGAAGATCATGAGTGGATCCCAGATACTGGGTGGTTAGAGTTTGATTGTGACTGTGCCTGATATTTTTCCCTCTTGAAATAAGGAAGTATTTTAGTGGAGTCAACAGTTAAGAGACTTTGAATTGTAAAAAGATTTAGAATTTCAAAAGAGATTGGATATTTTAAAGGGATTGAAAATTTAATATCTAAGAATTTGTAGAGACTGTGGGACTTTTAAAGTTATTTAGATCTTGGGATGAATGAGAAAGTGAGGGTTGAGGCTTTATTTTTATTTTATTTTATTTTATTTTTTTTACATTTTTTTTTATTTATTTTATTTTATTTTTTTAATTTACATTCCAAATCACTTCCCCTTACATTCCAAATCATTTTCCCTTTCCCGTGAGGCTTAATAGTGATGTGTTTGTGTGTCAAGTTGACAAGGTTTCAGTTGTACTGGCTGGTTTTGTGTGTCAACTTAGCATAAGTTGAAGTTATCACAGAGAAAGGAACCTCCCTTGAGGAAATACCTTCATGAGATCCAACAGTAAGGCATTTTCCCAATTAGGGATCAAGGGTGGTAGGGCCCATTGTTGGTAGAGCCATCCCTGGGCTAGTAGTCCTGGGTTCTATAAGAAAACAAGCTGAGCAATCCATATGAAGCAATCCAATATGCAGCACTTCTCCATGGTCTCTGCATCAGCTCTTGCCTCCAAGTTCTTGCTCAGTGTGAGTTCTGTCCTGACTTTCTTTGGTGATGAACAGCAATGTGAAGTGTAAGCTGAGTAAACCCTTTCCTCCCCAACATGCTTCTTGGTCTTGATGTTTTGTGAAAGAATACAAACCATGACTAAGACAAACCTTAATCACCACTAATTTCTTAGCTCCAGCTAACCAGCATCAATTGTCTCACTGGTTTTCTCCTCTTGACTATAAAGCCAGAGACACATGGTTGAAGCTGCTGAGTTCTGCTGCTTGACAGGGTTAGAACATGGCCCCATTTGTTCTATAATATTATCACAGTTTTGTTTTCTAACTCCTTCACTGCTTAAACTTGACTGTCCTGGAACTTCTTCTGTAGATTGACCTTGAACTCAGAAATCAGCATGCCTGTTTCCTGGGATTAAAGGTGTGTACCACCATGCCTGGATTTAGCTTTTCTTTTCTTTTCTTTTTTCTCTTCTCTTCTTTTTTCTTTTTTGTTTTTTTGACAGTTTATGGTAATTTAATATGCTTAGATTATACACATTCTCCTTTCCAGTCATGCTGATCATACTGTGTAACATAGGAAAAGACTGTACAATTCTAATAAAATTTGAGTTCTAAGTCATCTTCCTTTGAAGGTTTTCAAGCTTTTTAGGTAGAATTTTTTTTTTATTTATTTTATTTTATTTTTTTTAATTTACATTCCAAATCATTTCCCCTTTCCCGTTTCCTCCCTCCCCGAAAGTCCCATAAGCCCCCTTCCCTCCCTCTTTTCTCCATTCAACCCCCTCTCGTTACTCTGTCCTGGCGTTCCCCTACATCCAGTCTTTCCAGGACCAGGGGTCTCTCCTTCCATCTTCTTAGAAATCTATTGATATGCGGATTGTGTTTAGGGTATTCCGAGATTCTGGGTCAATATCCCCTTATCAGTGACTGCATACCATGTGTGTTCTTTTGTGATTGGGTTACCTCACTAAGGATGATATTTTCAAGATCTGATCATTTGCCTAGGAATTTTGTGAATTCATTGTTTTTAATTGCAGAGTAGTATTCCATTGTGTAGATATACCACATCTTCTGAATCCATTCCTCTGTTGAGGGACATCTGGGTTCTTTCCAGCTTCTGGCTATTATAAATAAGGCTGCTATGAACATAGTGGAGCATGTGTCCTTATTGCATGCAGGTAAAGCCTCTGGGTATATGCCCAGGAGTGGTATAGCCGGATCCTCCGGGAGTGTCATGCCCAGTTTTCTGAGGAACTGCCAGACTGCTTTCCAGAATGGTTGTACCAGCTTGCAATTCCACCAGCAGTGGAGGAGTGTTCTTCTTTCTCCACATCCTCGCCAACAACTGCTGTCTCCTGTGTTTTTGATCTTAGCCATCCTGACTGGTGTGAGATGGAATCTCAGGGTTGTTTTGATTTGCATTTCCCTAATGACTAAGGATGATGAACATCTCTTTAGGTGCTTCTCAGCCATTAGATATTCTTCAGGTGAGAACTCTTTGTTTAGCTCTGTACCCCATTTTTTAATAGGGTTACTTGCCTCTCTGGTGTTTAACTTCTTGAGTTCTTTGTATATATTGGATATTAGCCCTCTGTCAATGCATTCTTTAAATAGTGTATCAAATCAAAGATAATGTGTTCTTCTTAAAGTCCCCTATCATCATCATGAGATTCAATTTTAAATCCAACTCTTGCTTTTATGGTGTGTTGGGGTATCCAGGACTTGCTGTGGTGGGAGAACTGGGTTCTGATGTTGTCAAGTAGCCTTGGTTTTTGTTGGTAGGGTTCTTGGGCTTACCTTTCACCATCTGGTTAACTCTGGTGTTAGTTGGTCTTGCTGTCTTTGACTGGAGCTTGTCCCCCTGTGGGCCTGTAAGCCTGTGTCAGAATTCCTGGGAGACCAGCTCTCTTCTGGCAGGATATGTGCACAGATGGCTGTGGAGCTGCTTGCTCCTGGGTTCAATGGAGGCTGGATGGCTCCTGTCCCAGCTGCTTCACTGATTGTGTGCCCTGTGTTCCCCCAGCTATTCTCCTCCGGACATTTATTAGAGAGAAAGTGGAGATCTCATCTATGGGCTCAGAAGTGAAAGCACTGCTGGAAAATCACTCTCTCCTCTAGTGAAGCATTTTTATGATTTGAAGGCTTCTGTTCTAAGTGAATCATGGAGGTTTCAAGAGTGAGAAAATCTTCCTTCTTCCAATGTCCTTATGCAGGTCTCCAGCAGAAGGTGTGACCCAGATTAAAGGTATGTGCCACCACGCCTGGATCTGGGACCTGCTTTGTCCCAGGCTGACCTTGAACTCCCTGTCTTAATCTTCTGGGATTCATAGCCACTATGCTCAATATCTCCATGCTAAAATACAGGTCAGAAACTTGTATCTCCCAGACTCCAGATTAGGATTACAGGTGAGTCTTACAATTCTGGATTGTAATTCATTCCAGATATAGTCAAGTTGACAACCAGAAATAGCTACTAAAGAGGCCTTTAAAGAGGAAATGAATAAGTCCCTTAAAGAAATACAGGAAAATACAATCAAACACAGATCTTTGAAGAGAAAACAAATAAATTCTTTAAAGATATACGGAGAAATAAAATTAAACAAGTGAAGGAAATAAATAAAACTGTGCAAGACTTGAAAATGGAAATAGAAGCAATAAAGAAAACACAAACTAAGAAATTTCTGAAGATGGAAGCCCTAGGGAAAATTTATTAGTCAGGGTTTGTATTCCTGCACAAAACATCATAACTCAGTTGTCATGAAGCAAGTTGGGAAGGAAAGGGTTTATTCAGGTTCCACTTCCACATTGCTGTTCATCACCAAAGGAAGTCAGAACAGGAACTCTCACAGGGCAGGAACTTGGAGGCAGTAGCTGATGCAGAGGTCATGGAGAGGTAGTGTTTACTGGATTGCTTCCCCTGGCTTGCTCAACTTGCTTTCTTATAGAACCCAGGACTACCAGCCCAGGGATGGCACCACCCACAGTGGGATCTTTCATCCTTGATCACTAATTGAGAAAATGCCTTACAGCTGGATCTCATGGAGGCAGTTCCTCAAGGGAGGCTCCTTTCTCTGTGATAACTCCAGCTTGTGTCAAATTGACACACAATATTAGACAGTACAGAAGAGAACATCAGCTACAGATGCAAGTATACCCAACAGAATACAGGAGATGGAGGAGAGAGGATACAATTAAAAAAATGATACATCAGTCAAAGAAGATGTTAAGCTAAAAAATTTCTGACATAAAACATCCAGGAAATCTGGAATACCAAGAAGGTGAAGAATTCCAGCTCCAAGGTCCAGAAAACATTTCAACAAAATCATAGAAGAAAACTTTCCCACCCTAAAGAAATTGATGCCTATAAACATATAAGAAGCTTATAGAACCCCAACTAGACCAGACCAGAGAAGAAAACCTTTCCAGGACATAATAATCAAAACTCAAAATTTACAGAACAAAGAAAGAATATTAAAAGCAGTAAGAGAAAAGGCGCAGTTAACACTCAAAGGAAGACCTATAGGAATCACACCTGACTTCTCAACAAAGTCTCTAAAATCTAGAAGGGCATGGACAGATATTCTGCAACCCCTAAAAAATTACTGGTTCTAGCTTAGACTACTATACCCAGCAAAACTCTCAATTACCATAGATGGAGAGAACAAGATATTTCAAGTCAAAAGTAAATTTAAACAATAACTATCCACAAATCCAGCCCTATAGAAAAAAATGTAAGGAAAACTCCAACCCAAGAAGGAAAACTACATCCAAGAAAACACAGGAAATAGTAATTCCACACCAGCAAAACCAAGGAGATCACACACATTCTCTCTCTCTCTCTCTCTCTCTCTCTCTCTCTCTCTCCCTCTCTCTCTCACACACACCACACCCCACAACATTAAAATCACAGGAATTAACAATCACTGGCAATTAACATCTCTTAACATTAGAGGACTCATTTCCTCAATAAGAAGACACAGGCTAACAGAATGGATGCAAAACTGGGAGGCATCATTCTGCTGCATATGAGAAACCCACTTCACCCATAAATATAGACATTACCTCAGAGTAAAGGGCTGGAAATAAGTCTTTCAATCAAACACACCCCAAAAGCAAGCTGGAATAGCCATCCTACTATCTAATTAAATAGACTTTCAATCAAAATTAAAAGAGACAGGGAAGGACACTTCATACTCATAAACGGAAAAATCTACCAAGATGATATCTGAATTCTGAACATTTATGCCCCAAACACAAGGTCACCCACATTTTTTTTTAAAAAAAACATTGCTAAGGCTTAAATCTCACATCAAACCTCATACATTAATATTGGGAGACTTCAACATCCCACTCTCACCATTTGACAGGTGATCTGGACAAAAACTAAGGTGAGAAATAATGAAACTAATAGACATTATGAATCAAATGCAAATAACAGACATCTATAGACCACTTAACCCAATCACAAAAGAATGTACCTTCTCAGCACCTTATGGATCCTTCTCCAAAACTGATCATATAGTCAGTCACAAAGCAAGCCTCAATAGATACAAAATTTGAAATAACACCTTGCATCTTATCAGACCACCATGGCTTAAAGCTGGACTTCAACAATAACAGAAACACTGGAAAGCCTACACACTCTTGGAAACTAAACAACTCTCTACTCAGTGATCTCTGGCAGAACCAGACAATGGCTATGGTTGATAAACACCTTCAGCAAAGTGGCTGGATACAAATTTTACTCAAAGAAATAAGTAGCCCTCCTTTATACAAATGATAAACTGGTTGAGAATGATCTCTGGGTCAGGGAAGAAGTAAAGTAAGAAATTAAAGACTTTCTAGAATTCAATGAAAATGAAGGCACAACATACCCAAATTTATGGGACACAATGAAAGCAGTGTTAAGAGGAAAGTTCATAGCACTAAGTGTTTCCATAAAGAAATTAGAAACTTCTCATATCAGCAATTTAAAAGTACACCTGAAATCTCTAGAAAACAAAGAAGAAAGTACAACAAAGAGGGGTAGAAAGCAGAAAATTATCAAAACCATGGCTGAAATCAATCAGTTAGAAACAAACAAGTAAACAAACAATACAAAGAATCAACAAAACCAAGAGCTGGTTCTTTGAGAAAATCAACAAGCTGGCAAACCCTTAGCCAAACTAACCAAGAGACAGAAAGACAGTATCCCAATAAAATCAGTAATGAAAAGGGGGACAGAACAACGGACACTGGGTAACTTCACAGATTCAATAGGTCTTACTTCAAAATTCTGTACTCCACAAAATTAGAAAATCTTAATGAAATGGCTGATTTTCTAGATAGCTACCACTTACCAAGGTTAAATCATGATCAGGTAAACTATTTAAACAGCCCATAAACCCTGAAGAAATAGAAGTCATTAAGCATTTCCCAACCAAAAAAAGCTCAGGGCCAAGTGGTTTTGGTGAAGAACTCTACCAGACTTTCCAAGAAGAGCTAATTTCAATACTCCTCAAACTATTCCACAAAATAGAAACAGAAGGAATACTGTCAAACTCATTCTATGAGACCATAGTCACCCTGACACCTAATCCACACTAAGATTCAACAAACAAAGAGAACTTCAGACTGATTTCTCTTATGACTGTTGATGCAAAAATACTCAATAAAAACTTGCAAATGGAATCCAGGAACACATCAAAGACATTATGCATCAAGATCAAGTAGGCTTCATCCCAGGGATGCAGGGATGATTTAATATATAAAAATCCATTAACATAATCCATTATTATAAACATACTCAAAGACCCACCATTTGCAGCGGGGAACCAGGCAGCTCCATAGCCTTCTGTGCTTAGCCCACCAGAAGAGAATTATCTCCCAGCAGCGATTTCACTTCTGAGTGCAGAAGTGAGATCTCCACCTTCTCTCTGGAGGGGTACAGCTAGGAGTGCACAAGGCATATGATCATTGGAGTAGCTGGGACCAGAGTCTTCCCTTCCGGCCGCCATTTGCAGCAGAGAACCAGACAGCACCACAGCCTTCTGTGCCCAGACCCTGCCAGAAGAGAGTTGGTCTCCCAGGAGTACAGACACAGGTTTACAGGCCCATAGGAGGGGCAAGCTCCAGCCAGAGACAACAAGACCAACTAACACCAGAGATAACCACATGGCGAAAGGCAAGCACAAGATCCCGACCAACAGAAACCAAGGTTACTTGGCAATATCAGAGCCCAGGTCTCCCACTACAGCAAGTCCCGGATGCCCCAGCACACCGGAAAAGCAAGAGTTGGATTTAAAGTCTCTTCTCACGATGCTGTTAGAGGGCATCAAGAAGGACATAAATAATTCCCTTAAAGAAATACAGGAGAACATGGGTCAAATGGTAAAGGCCCTTAAAGAGGAAACACAAAAATCCCTGAAAGAAATACAGGGGAGCATGGATGAACAGGTAGAGGCCCTTAAAGAGGAAACACAAAAATCCCTGAAAGAAATACAGGGGAGCATGGGTGAACAGGTAGAGGCCCTTAAAGAGGAAACACAAAAATCCCTTAAAGAATTACAGGAGAACACAAACAAACAAGTGAAGGAACTGAACAAAACCATCCAGGATCTAAAAATGGAAGTAAAAACAATAAAGAAATCACAAAGTGAGACATCTCTGGAGATAGAAAATCTTGGAAAGAATTCAGGAGTCATAGATGCAAGCATCAATAGCAGAATACAAGAGATAGAAGAAAGAATCTCAGAAGCTGAAGATACCATAGAAAACATTGACTCAACAGTTAAAGAAAATGCAAAATGCAAAAAGCTTCTAACCCAAAACATCCAAGAAATCCAGAACACAATGAGAAGACCAAACCTAAGGATTATAGGTATAGAAGAGAGTGAAGATTTTCAACTTAAAGGGCCAGTAAATATCTTCAACAAAATTATAGAAGAAAATTTCCCTAACCTAAAGAAAGAGATGTCCATGAACATACAAGAAGCCTACAGAACTCCAAACAGACTGGACCAGACCAGAAAGTCCTCCCGGCACATAATTATCAAAACACCAAATGTACTAAACAAAGAAAGAATATTAAAAGCAGTAAGAGAAAAAGGTCAAGTAACCTATAAAGGCAGGCCTATCAGAATTACACCAGACTTCTCACCTGAGAAGATGAAAGAAGATCCTGGGCAGAGCTCATACAGACCCTAAGAGAGCACAAATGCCAGCCCAAACTACTATACCCAGCAAAACTCTCAACCACCATAGATGGAGAAACCAAGATATTCCATGATAGAACCAAATTTACACAATATCTTTCCACAAATCCAGCCCTACAAAGGATAATAGATGGAAAACCCCAACATGAGGAGGGAAACTACACCCTAGAAAAAGCAAGAAAGTAATCTTTTTCCAACAAATCCAAAAGAAAGTAACTACATAAACATAAAAAGAACATCAAAAATAACAGGAAGCAACAATCACTATTCCTTAATATCTTATAATGTCAATAGACTCAATTCCCCAACAAAAAAAAATAAAAAACAGTCTAACAGAGATGCTTTCCATGTGGATCTTCGATTTTATCAGAGAATATTTGTGACTCCTCTTTCAATTCAGTAATGCTTTTTGTGTCTACCACTTTGATTGTATTATTTTCCATGATAATCTTTAATTTTAACATTTTTTCTGTGTATTTCTTTGATTTTGTTGGAGGTGTTTTTCATGTAGATCTTTGGTCTCGTCGGCGGGGTAGGGGGAGGTGTTTGTAGTTCCACTTGCAATCAATTTAGGAATGTTTTTGTGCCTACCATTTTGTCAGTATAATTGTCCATGATAATCTTCAATTTTAACGTTTTTCTGTATTTTTCTTCAATTTTGTCAGAAGTATTTTCCATGTGGATCTTCAGTTTTATCAGACAATGTCTATAATTTTACTTTCAATCAACTTAGGAACATTTTTATACCTTCCATTTTATCTGCATAATTTTCCATATAATAGTCAGTTTTAACATGTTTCTCTATATATTTCTTGAAGTTTTTCAGGAATATTTTCCTTGTAGATTTTCAATTTTATCAGAAAGTGTTTATAATTCCACTTTCAAAAAACATAGGAATATTTTTATGCCTACCATTTTATCTGTATAATTTTTCCGTGAAATACTCAATCTTGATGCATTTTTTATATATTTCCTCAATTTTATCAGAGATATTTTCCAGGTAAATCTTCAATTTTATCAGAAAATGTTTATAATTTCACTTTCAATCAACTTAGAAATATTTTTATGCCTACCATTTTATCTGTATAATTTTCCATGATAATCTTCAATTTTAATGTTTTTCCATATATTTTTCAATTTTATCAGAAATATTTTCCATGTAAATCTTCAATTTTGTCAGAAAATGTTTATAATTCTACTTTCAATCAACTTAGGAATATTTTAATTCCTACCAATTTATCTGTATAAATTTCTTCAATTTATCAGAGATATTTTCCATGTAAATCTTCAATTTTATCAGAAAATGTTTTTACTTCTACTTTCAATCAATTTAGGAATATTTTTATGCCTACTATCTTATCTGTATAATTTTTTATGAAATATCCAGTTTTAACGTGTTTTTCTGTGTATTTCTTGAGTTTTATCAGAAATATTTTACTTGTAGATTTTCAATTTTATCAGAAAATGTTTATAATTCCACTGTCAATCAACTTAGGAATATTTTTATGCCTATCATTTTATCTGTATAATTTTTTCCATGAAATAGTCAATCTTAACATGTTTTTCTATATATTTCTTGAATTTTATCAGAGATATTTTCCATGTATATTTACACAATGGAGTACTACTCAGCAATTAAAAACAATGAATTCATGAAATTTTTAGGCAAATGGGGAACAGGGGGAGGGAAGAGGACTTATGGGACTTTTGGGGAGGGGGAACTGGGAAAGGGGAAATCATTTGGAATGTAAATAAAGAATATAGAAAATAAAATAATAATAGTAAAAAACCCTCTATAATTATTAAAAAAATAAACAACCCCCCCAAAAAAAAACCAAACTCGAAGATGATCATGATCAAAATCACATGAACATCTCATTAGATGCTGAAAAAGCTTTTGACAAAATGCAACACCTCTTAATATTAAAAGTATTGGAGAGATTAGGAATTCAAGGCCCGCCGGGCAGTGGTGGCGCACTCCTATAATCCTAGAACTTGGGAGGCAGAGGCAGGCGGATTTCTGAGTTTCTGATTTCTGAGACCAGCCTGGTCTACAGAGCGAGTTCCAGGACAGCCAGAGCTATACAGAGAAACCCTGTCTCAAAAAACCAAAAAAAAAAAAAAAAAAAAGGAATTCAAGGCCCATCCCTAAACATAATCAAAGCAATATACAGCAAGCCAATAGCCAATATCAAATGAAATGGAAGGAAACTTAAAGCATTTCCACTAAAATCGGGGACAAGAAAGGCTACCCATGTTCTCCTTACCTATTCAATATAGTACTTGAATTTCTAGCCTGAGTAATAAGACAACTAGAGGAGATCAAAGGGATACAAATTGGAAAATCAGAAGTCAAATTATCACTCTTTGTGGATGATATTATAGTATATATAAGTGACCCCAAAAATTCCACCAGAGAATGGCTATAGCTGATAAACACCTTCAGCAAAATGACTGGATACAAATTTTACTCAAAGAAATAAGTAGCTCTCCTTTATACAAATGATAAACTGGCTGAGAAAGAAATTAGGGAAATAACACCCTTTACAATAGCCACGAATAATAGAAAATATCTTGTTGTAACTCTAATTAAGCAAGTGAAAGATATGACAAGAACTTCATGTCCCTGAAGAACATATCAGAAGATAGAAGGTCTCCCTTGCTCATGGATCACCAGGATTAATGTAGTGAAAATGGCCATCTTATCAGAAGCAGTCTACAGATTCAATGCGATCTTCATCAACTTTCCATCATAATTTTTTATAGATCTTGAAAGAGCAACTTTCAATTTCATATGGAAAAGAAAAAAAAAAAACTAGGAAAACCAAAACAACCTGAGTAATAAAAGAACTTCAGGAGGAATCACCATCCCTGTTCTCAAGCTGTACTATAGAGCAATAGTGATAAAAACTGCATGGTATTTGTACAGAACCAGACATGTTGATCAATGGAATCAAACTGAAGACCCAGAAATAAAACCATACACTCATGGACACTTGATCTTTGACAAAGACGCCAAAACCATACAATCCAAGAAAGGAAGCATCTCCAACAAATGGTGCTGGTCTAACTGGATGTCTACATGTAGAAGAATGAAAATAGATCCATATTTATCACCATTCACAAAACTCAAGTCCAAGTGGATCAAGGACCTCAACATAAAAGTGGATATACTAAATCTTGTAGAAAAAAAGTGGGAAATACCCTTGAACAAATTTGAACAGGTTCCTGAACAGAACATCAATAACTCAGGCTCTAAGATCAACAATTGATAAGTGGGACCTCAAGAATCTGCAAAGCTTCTGTAATGCAAAGGACACTGTCAATAGGACAAATCAACAGCCCACAGATTGGGAAGGGATGGATCTTCACCAATCCTACATCTTACAGAGGGCTAGTTCAGAATTTACAAAGAACTCAAGAAGTTAGACACCCACAACCCAAATAACCTAATTAAAAAATTGGGTACAAAAGTAAAAATAATTCTCTTGAATGGCCAAGAAGCTCTTAAAGAAATATCATCCTTAGTGAGGTAACCCAATCACAAAAGAACACACATGGTATGCAGTCACTGATAAGGGGATATTCACCCAGAATCTCGGAATACCCTAGACACAATCCGCATATCAATAGATTTCTAAGAAGATGGAAGGAGAGACCCCTGGTCCTGGAAAGACTGGATGTAGGGGAACGCCAGGACAGAGTAACGAGAGGGGGTTGAATGGAGAAAAGAGGGAGGGAAGGGGGCTTATGGGACTTTCGGGGAGGGAGGAAACGGGAAAGGGGAAATGATTTGGAATGTAAATTAAAAAAATAAAATAAAATAAATAATAAAAAAAAATCTGGGGATCCAAATCCCAACTTTCCATTTGGCAGTCAAATAACAAAACTTACATTTGCATGATGTTGAAAACATACTTTCCTAATGCTTTTATTTATAAATTGCCAGTTTTCTTAATGTTGACATTAAACTCTCATAAAATGATTATGTATATTAACTATCTCTTTCCTTTGCATCCATAAAGTACATCTCATAGGATCACTGAACATGGATTCTCTGTGAAATGAAGCTTTTCAGTCAGGCAGTTAAAATAAAATATTGCCATCCTAAAAAAAAAAAAAAAAAAGAAATGTTCAAAGTCCTTAGTCATCAAGGAAGTGCAAATCAAAACAACTCTGAGGCTCCATCTTATACCCATCAGAATTGCTAAGTTAAAAATCTCAAGAGATAGCATATGCTGGTGAGGCTGTGGGGCAAGGGGAACACTCCTCATTGCTGGTGGAAGTGAAGACTTGTACAACCACTTTGGAAATCAATTTTGAGTTTTCTCAGAAAACTGGGTCTACCTCAAGACCCAGCTATATCACTCCTGGGTATATACTGAAAAGATGCTCCAACATCTCACAAAGACACTTGCTCAACTATGTTCATAGCAGCTTTATTCATAATAGCCAGAAACTGGAGACAACTTAGATGTCCCTCAACTGAAGAACGGATAAAAAAATGTGGTACATCTACACAGTGGGATACTTTTCAGTTAATAAAAAACAAGGTATCACGAATTTTGCAGGCAAACGAATGGAACTTGAGAATATCATCCTGAGTGAGCTAACCCAGTCCCCAAAGATCATGCATGGTATGTACACATTTAAAGGGAATATTGGTCATAAAATACAGGTACCATGTTACTTACACTCCACAGACCCAAAGAAGCTAAACAAGAAGGAAGATCCAAGCAAGGACCCTCGACTCTCACTTAGAAGGGGGAATAAAATATTCATAAGAAGAAGATGGGTGGAAGGAACTTGGTGGGAGTGGGGATGGGGAGGGGAATGGAGGATTCAGGATCAAGTGTGGGGAAGGACAGGAAAGATGGGTAGATGGCCAGGAAAATGAATGGAAATCTGCAAGTGATGGGGATGAGGAGGTGGGGGGCAACTCCAGAATGAGACATGGCCTGGAACAAGGAAGGTGCCCAAGAATCAGTAGCAATGACCTTAGCTGTGATTCACTACATTGGAGATATGGAACCTGAAGAGGCCACCTCCTGTATCCAGACAGGAACCCACCCACAAAACTTATCTCAAAACCCCAAATTTATCCTGACTACAAGTAATGCAGACACAGGGGAAGGAGCAGAGGTGGAGGGAATGGCCAACCAATAACCGGTCCAAATTGAGACCCATCCTATGGGCAAGCACCAGTCCCTACCACTATTAATGATACTCTGCTATTCTTGCAGACAGGAGCGTGTTGTCTTTTGAGAGGCTCCATCCAGCAGCTGATACAGACACCCACAGCCAAACAGTGGATAAAGCTTGGAGATTCTTATGGAAGAATAGGAGGAAGTATTGTGGATCCTGAAGGGGATAGGAAATCCACAGGAAGATCAACAGGGTCAACTAACCTGGACTCTTGGGGCTCTCAGAGTCTGAACCACTAACCAAAGAACACACACGGGCTGGACCTAGGCCTCCCTGCACATATGTGGCAGATGTGTAGCTTGACCTTCATGTGGGTCCTGAACAACTGGAGCATGGGCTATCCCAAAATCTGTTGCCTGTATGTGGTGTATGTTATACTAGTTGGACTGCCTTGTCTGGCCTCAGTGGGAGAGGAAATGCCTAGCCTCCTTTGAAGAGCCAGGGTAGGAAGTATACCCAGAGAGCCCCCACCAGCCCAGAGGAGAAGAGGGAAGATGGGAAAGGGTTGTGGGAGGGATTAGGGAGGGCAGTGAAAGGAATGTAAAGTAAAAACAATGAGACATAACCACTGCCTGGCCAGCCTGCTTTTTTTTCTTTTCTTTTCTTTTCTTTTTTTTTTTAAATAGAATCCAGAACCACCAGTCCAGGGACGGTACCACCCACAATGGTCTGAGCCTTCCCTCATCAATTATTAAGAAAATGTTTTATAGACTGACCCATAGCCCAGTCTTATGCAGGTCTTTTCTTTACTGAGGTTCCCTCTTCTTATTCTATTTTGTGTCACATTAACATAAGTCTATCCAGCACATAATCCATTCCCTGAGAGAAGTCAGGGAAAGGCACTCAAATATAGTAGGAACCTGGAGGCTCCTAGGGACTAAAACAGAGGTTATGAAAGAATGCTGTTGACTGCCTTGATACTCATGACTTGCTCATCCTGTTTTCTTATATCATCTAGAGCCATGTGGTGGTACCACCCCAGTGAACTGGACCTACTCACATTAAGGGACAAAACCAATCAATTCTCTCATTCAGCTTTGATACCTATAGAACACAACAATGGCTAGTACAGCAATGAAAACATTAGGAAAGTAACCACTAGCTGTCTAATTGGACTTAAGGTCTATGAAATAAGTGAGGATTCATACTGGGTACTAGGAACCCATGACATTATCTATAACTGGTGAAGCCATAGAACCTAGAGGAAAGCCTACAACTGCCTCTTTCCTAAGCCAGTAAAATTCCTAACTACATTTTAAACAATTATTCTTATACCCACCTGTCTTAGTCAGGTTTTCTATTCCTGCACAAACATCATGACCAAGAAGCAAGTTGGGGAGGAAAGGGTTTATTCAGCTTACACTTCCACACAGCTGTTCATCACCAAAAGAAGTCAGGACTGGAACTCAAGAAGGTCAGGAAGCAGGAGCTGATGCAGAGGCCATGGAGGGATGTTACTTACTGGCTTGCTTCCCCTGGCTTGCTCAGCTTGCTTGCTTATAGAACCTAAGACCACCAGCCCAGGGATGGCACCACCCACAAGGTGCTAGGCCCTCCCCCCTTGATCACTAATTGAGAAAATGCCCCACAGCTGGATCTCATGGAGGCACTTCCCCAACTGAAGCTCCTTTCTCTGTGACAACTCCAGCCTGTGTCAAGTTGACACACAAAACCAGCCTGTACACCACCGTAGAGTATAGCTCTCATTCCTCACCAAAGAAGCTTCTCTTTGCAGCAGATGGAGACCATGACAGAAATCCACAACTGGCTGTAATGCAGAGAATAACAGACTGTAGGGTGCCCTGCCTCCCTCACACCTGCCAGGACCAGGAAGTCTGCCAGGAGAATGAACTTGGGAAACTACACCCATGACATCTCAACATTAGCCTATACAAGACCTGAACAAATAAAACAGCAATTGACATAATAATGTGGTTTAGGAAAACCTATTTAGGCTCTACCTCTAGATGAAGGGTGGAACTCTAGATGAGCGGTAAGGCTCTTCAGGCAGCTAATGTCTGCAGAGAGAGAAGAATTAGTCTTCCTAAGGAATAGTCTCACTAAGTCATTATGTAATCTCAAGTGGTCAGCCCTAAAACACATGAATAACACTAAATGGACTATGCAGGTTGCATGCATATTCATATATCTATATCCATATAAGAATAGTACTTAAAAACATTAGAGATATGCATAAAAATAGCAAGAGGTTGGAAGTAGATGAACTGGAACAATGAGGGGAACAGGATATGATGATGGGGGATTAAAGAGGATCAAAGTATACTAAATGCATTAAATGTCACAGTGAAATCCACTAATTTGCACAATTAATAAATGTTAATAAAGATCAAAAAACTTTTTTCTTATTACTTTTTTTGAAATAGTTTTTTATTAGATATATTCTTTATTTACATTTCATATGTTGTCCCCTTTCCTTGCTTCTATTCCCTGAAAATCCCCTAACCCATCCCCCTTCCCCCTGCTCACCAATTCACCCACTCCTGCTTCCCTGTCCTGGCATTTCTCTATACTGGGGCATCTAGCCTTCTCAGGACCAAGGGCCTCTCCTCCCTTTGATGTCCAACAAGGCCATCCTCTGCTGCATATGCATATGGAGCCATGGGTCCCTCCATGTGTTCTCTTTGGTTGATGGTTTAGTCCCTGGGAACTCTGGGGGTACTGGGTGGTTCATATTGTTGTTCCTCCTATGGCACTACAAACCTCTTCAATTCCTTGAGTCCTTTCTCTAGTTCCTCCATTGGGGATCCTGTGCTCAGCCTAATGGTTGGCTGAGAGTGTCCCCCTCTGTATTTGTCCTGCACTGGCAGAGCCTCCCAGGTGACAGCTATATCGGACTCCTGTCAACAAGCACTTGTTGGCATTCACTATAATGTCTGGGTTTTGTAACTGTATATGGGATGGATTCCTAGGTGGGGCAGTCTCTGGATGGTCTTTCCTTCAGTCTCTGCTCCACACTTTGTCTCTGTATCTCCTCCTGTAGCTTACTCTTAAAAAAAAAAAAGTGTTCAGTAGTGGAAATCGTTTAAGAAGCCCAGTGTAGAGGAATGCCAGGGTGGGGAGGCGGGAGTGGGTGTATGGGTGGGGGAGCACCCTCATAGAAGTAGGGGAAGGGGGAATGGGATAGGGGTTTTCTGTAGGGGAAATGGGGAAAGGGGATAACACCTGAAATGTAAATAAAGAAAATATCCAATAAAAGAAAATACACGCGTGTGCACACACACATACACACACACAAAACCCTGTTATCAGTTGGGCAGTGGTGGCATATTCCTTTAATCCCAGAGCTCACGTGGCAGAGCCAGGCAGATCTCCTTGTTCAGGACCAGTCTGATCTACAGAGAGAGTTCCAGCACGGCCAGGGCTATGCTGAGAAAACCTGCCTTAAAAAAACGTTTTGTGGGATTGCTAACAGTGGGAGTCAGGGTGTCTCTGATTCTTTCACCTGCTCTTGGGACCCTTTTCCTCCTATTGGGTTGCCTCTTGCAGGTTTGTGCTTAGTCTTATTGTATTTGCTATGCTGTGTTCTGTTGATATTTCTTGGAGTCCTGCAATTTTCTGAGGAGAAATAGAGAAGGAGTGGGTCTGTGGGAGATGGGAAGAGGGGAGTGGGAAGAGGCAGGGAAAGGGAAACTACTGTTGGGATGTATTTAAAACAAAAGCTCTTGCCGTGGTGTTACACACCATTAATCCCAGCACTCGGGATGCAAAGCCAGGCAGATCTCAGTTACGGTAAGGCTGGTCTACAGAGCAAGTTCTAGGACAGCCATAGCTACATAAAAAGCCCTGTCTCACTCCTTGCGCAAATCCCTGCTATGAATGAGGGACTGCGTATCTGTTCCTACATATGTGTGTACAGCTTGGGCATAAGACAAGTCAATATGACCCAGAGATTTTTGTTTTCTGGTCTTATAATGAAATTTACAGGATTGAGAAATCAGAAGTGAGGAACATGTACAGAAGAGTAGTAGGTGTACATGTACAGGACACCCATAGTTGTCCCCAGTGTGTGGAGTCTAAGCATCCCTGGATGCTTATCAGATCTAAAAGGACAGATGTTTGAAGAGGCACGTGAGGAAACCCCATTTGTGGCATTAATAATTCAGAGGCACCCTCTATCTCTTCCCAGAGCAACAGAAGGGTCCATTTTAATGGGTAATGAGGAAATTGGTAACAGGAAAAATGAGGAAAGGATGCTAAAGCAGCAGAAAAAAGGAGGCTGCATGCCAGAGTGGTCCCACACCTGGGGCTAAAGACTACGGAGAAAGCTAGCACTACAGGGACTGCTTTTTATTTTTTTTATTTTTTTATTTTTTTTGGTTTTTCGAGACAGGGTTTCTCTGTGTAGCCCTGGCTGTCCTGAAACTCACTTTGTAGACCAGGCTGGCCTCGAACTCAGAAATCCTCCTGCCTCTGCCTCCCAAGTGCTGGGATTAAAGGCGTGCACCACCACCGCCCGGCTGGGACTGCTTTTTGAAATGGAAAACTGGGCTGGTTTTGTTTTTATTTGATAGATGCTCTTATGTAACCCAGGCTGGTTCTGGATATAGGAAAGGGTGGCCTGATTAGTCTCCTTTCTTGGGAAGAGGCTGGATGGTATTAGCTACCATGTGTTTTGGATAAGGATACATTAGAAACAAGCTTAATTTATGAATTGATCTTACCTCATGGAAACTCTAATGATACTGTGGAAAGCAAGGTCCCTTCTCCAGTAACAGTTCCTCACTGTGAGAGGCTGCCCCTTTAAGACAGAGAAATGGCAGGGAGAAGAATCTGCTACAGCAGCTTTTGCCCTGACCTTCGAACAGAGTTTTCTGAAAACATAGGTATGGGTTCTGAGAATGTAAAAACAAAAGTTTCAAGCAGACAAAGTGACCAGACCAGGACAAAATAAGAAATAAGACGTAACAGTTCTCTGAATCACCAGCCTGCCCCTCATGCTACTGGGTTCTGAGGAAGGACACAAACTGTAAACAATCATATTGCATAAAACTCTCTTGACCTGTAAATTTAAAAACATATGACTTATAGCATGTCACCCCCATTGCAAGAAGGGTATAAAAGATGTATGCTTTCTTTGTTCGGGGTTGACTCTCCCTGCGAGGAGTTGCAACCTTCACGTATGTGAAATAATAAACAAACACGTCATGCTGTTACAGCAATCGTCTCATCAAGCTGTGTTCTGAGGGGTTGCGTACCTGAGCAGAGACCCTAGGGGGTCTCCTGAGTTACAACAATACTTACATTTCTAAAGTAGAAACACATATACAGCTTGATAAACTGTCATGAAGGTGTTAAGATATCACAGGTCAGTGACTTCAAATATTTCTAGCACTTGAGTTTTTTTTCAAAAAGGGTATTTCTCTCCAAATTCATCACTTCACTAGTAATGAAGAGTTGGGTGCTAAAGTGAGTATTTCTGGCAAGAAAATATTTCTCTGGGGAAGGGGAGAACTGAGCAGAGTCAGTAGGCTTAAGTCAAGGCTAGAGTCAACTGGCAAATGAGCAAACCAATGAGAAATGATAGTTTTCTTTGGTGTTTCACACCTGATTTGGATTCATCACCACAGCCTCACAGAGTAAATGGAAAACATGAAGTGCATCTCATCCTTATAGAGTAGGAAAGAGAGGAGACGTGTGTGATGGATATTCCCAGGGTCAACTTAACTACCTCTGGAATGAACTACAATCCAGAAGTGGAGGGCACACCTGAGATCCAAGTCTTGAGACTGGAAGACACAGGCTTTTGATCTGGATCTTAACATGAGATGGCACATGCTTTTCATCCGGATTTTGAGACATAGTGGAGGTGAAAAGATTAGGCCCAGGCATGGTGGTACATACTTTTAATCCCAGGAGACAGAGGCAAGCAGATCTCTGAGTTCAAGGCCAGCCTAGGACAAAGCAAGTTCCAAGTAAGGAACAGTTTAGATCCAGGCGTGGTGGTACACACCTTTAATCTGGGACACACTTTCTGCTGGAGGCCTACATAAGGACATTTAAAGAAGGAAGACTCACTCTTGCACTTACTTGCCAGAACATCTTTTGAAACCTACTTCTTCAGGATTCTAGCTTATACAGAAGACCAGATGAAACACCTACTCTCATGGGTCTGAACTACTGGGTTCTTGGACTTCCCATTCACAATTGCCTAATGTTGGGTTAGTTGGACTGTAAGTCATTCTAATATTTTTTTAAATATATAGAGATATTCTATAAGTTCTGTGACTCTAGAGAACGATGTCTGATAAAAGTATTCTGTATTTGCAGTATCATCTGCATCTGCAACTGGTTGGGTGCATCACTGGAGGCTTTGCTGCCAAGATCTGTTGCTTGCCAGACCACCCAGTGTGTTGCAGAACAGTGACTCTTTAATTAGTAGAAGGATATCCTAGTACCCCAAGCTCTTTCTAGGGGACCAGCAAATCCCTCACACCCATTCATTCTAACCCAATATCTGAGGAAGCAGGATTGTTCTCAACAATACTTAGCCCTTCCCTTCCCTCTCTTGCCTTCCCCTCCCTCCCTCCCTCTCTTCCTTCCTTCCTTCCTTCTTTCTTTCTTTCTTTCTTTTCTTTTATTATTTATTTTATTTTATTTTTTTTAATTTACATTCCAAATCATTTCCCCTTTCCCGTTTCCTCCCTCCCCGAAAGTCCCATAAGCCCCCTTCCCTCCCTCTTTTCTCCATTCAACCCCCTCTCGTTTCTCTGTCCTGGCGTTCCCCTACATCCAGTCTTTCCAGGACCAGGGGTCTCTCCTTCCATCTTCTTAGAAATCTATTGATATGCGGATTGTGTCTAGGGTATTCCCAGATTCTGGGTCAATATCCCCTTATCAGTGACTGCATACCATGTGTGTTCTTTTGTGATTGGGTTACCTCACTAAGGATGATATTTTCAAGATATGACCATTTGCCTAGGAATTTCGTGAATTCATTGTTTTTAATTGCAGAGTAGTATTCCATTGTGTAGATATACCACATCTTCTGAATCCATTCCTCCGTTGAGGGACATCTGGGTTCTTTCCAGCTTCTGGCTATTATAAATAAGGCTGCTATGAACATAGTGGAGCATGTGTCCTTATTGCATGCAGGTAAAGCCTCTGGGTATATGCCCAGGAGTGGTATAGCTGGATCCTCCGGGAGTGTCATGCCCAGTTTTCTGAGGAACCACCAGACTGCTTTCCAGAGTGGTTGTACCAGCTTGCAATTCCACCAGCAGTGGAGGAGTGTTCCTCTTTCTCCACATCCTCGCCAACAAATGCTGTCTCCTGTGTTTTTGATCTTAGCCATCCTGACTGGTGTGAGATGGAATCTCAGGGTTGTTTTGATTTGCATTTCCCTAATGACTAAGGATGATGAACATCTCTTTAGGTGCTTCTCAGCCATTAGATATTCTTCAGGTGATAACGCTTTGTTTAGCTCTGTACCCCCTTTTTTAATAGGGTTACTTGCCTCTCTGGTGTTTAACTTCTTGAGTTCTTTGTATATATTGGATATTAGCCCTCTGTCGGATGTAAGGTTGGTAAAGATCATTTCCCAGTTAGTTGGTTGCCGCTTTGTCTTTTTGACAGTGTCTTTTGCCTTGCAAAAAACTTTGTAATTTAATGAGGTCTCATTTGTCTATTCTTGATCTTAGAGCATAAGCTATTGGAGTTCTGTTCAGGAAATTCTCCCGGAACAGAAATGAATCCACACTCCTATGGTCACTTGATCTTTGACCAAGGAGCTAAAACCATCCAGTGGAAAAAAGATAGCCTTTTCAACAAATGGTGCTGGCTCAGCTGGAGGTCAACATGCAGAAGAATGCAAATTGACCCATTATTATCTCCTTGCACTAAGCTCAATTCCAAGTGGATCAAGGATCTCCACATAAAACCAGACACACTGAAACTAATAGAAAGGAAACTAGGGAAGAACCTTGAACATATGGGCACAGGGGAGAATTTTCTTTCTTTTCTTAAAATTTACCTATTGTATGAGTGCTCTGCTGCATATACAACCAAATGCCAGAAGAGGGCATCAGTTTCCCTTATAGATGGTTGTGAGCCATCATGCGGTTGCTGGGAATTGAACTCAGGACCTCTCAGAAGAGCAGCCAGGGTTCTTAACTGCTGAGCCACCTCACCAACTCTCTCTCTCTCTCTCTCCTTCTGTCTCTCTGTCTCTGTCTCTCTGTCTGTCTCTCTCTCTGTCTCTCTGTCTCTGTCTCTCTGTCTCTGTCTCTGTCTGTCTCTCTCTCTCTGTCTCTGTCTCTCTGTCTCTCTCTCTCTCTCTGTGTGTGTGTGTGTCTGTGTGTGTGTGAATGCTCATATACACATTAGGAATGGAAATCAGGGCACCATGCCCACTAGACAAACCTTCTACACTAAGCTAGATGCCCAGACCAACATGTCCCAAGCGATGTTATATTGCAGAGTCCCTGGGTACCTGAATGCTCAGTTGATCCCCGGAGCAGAGGTCCTTGGGCTTCTTAAACTTAACTGCCTTAGGCTTCACAAGGGCCTTCTTTTCTTTTAATATATGTGTAAGCACACTGTAGCTGTCTTCAGACTCCAGAAGAGGGCATCAGATCTTGTTATGGATGGTTGTTAGCCACCATGTGATTTGAACTCAGGACCTCTGGAAGAGCAGTTGGTGCTTTTAACCACTGAGCCATCTCTCCAGCCGCCCTCAAGGGTCTTCTTGATGAACTCTGCATGATCACTTTGCATCGCATTGTTGGCCTGCATCTTCTTTAGGATTTTTTTTTTTTTTTGGTTTTTTTGAGACAGGGTTTCTCTGTGTAGTCCTGGCTGTCCTGGAACTCACTCTATAGACCAGGCTGTCCTGGAACTCAGAAATCTTCCTCCCAAGTGCTGAAATTAAAGGCGTGTGCCCTCTTTTATTGGCCTTAAGTGGCACGACTGTTAGAGGGAGCTTTTGACTCACATTGTGGGTGGAGCTTATGGTTCATTGTGGGTGGAGTCTGTCACAGGCACTATATAAGGCTCTATCCAACCAGTGCCTGGTTCCTTCAACCAAGAGCTTGAGCAAGTAAGTATATAAGCTCAAGTGGTCAGACACTAAGTCCTTTGCTGGAGATCACCAACTTTAGGTAAAATGATCCTTTTGGGGGGCTGTCTTCACAATCCTATTTCTCTCTGGCTACAACTTTTGTTTGTGTCCTTATTTTTGGTTTTCAGTTCAGGAAAGAGAACTTTGACTCTACACATCACCACGTAAGAGTTTCATAAGATAACTTCATGAAAAACAATTTGGAAATGGAGGCAGTCTGTGCAATTTGCCTGGACCTTTACACTGATCCTGTTTATCTCTCCTGCTCCCACATATTTTGCTTTAAGTGCAGTAAAATATGGATGGCAAAGAAAAACTTGATAATGACCTGTCCCACGTGTCGAGAAGAACATAAGAGACCTATCAAGTATGATAGTGTAATGAAAGACCTGGTCATCCTTTTAAAGCAGCATGGCCCCTTATTAAAACAACATAAAAAGGTCACTGGACTTCTGGGATTGGTTTCAGAGGATACGGCTCTGACAGCTAAGACTGGTGACTCCTCCCAAGAACCCTCTAATAATTCAAGGAGTGTCTGCGATGGGAAGCCTGGTCATAATTTGGTGGAAGATCCCAGAAGATTCACTCCTTCAGCCTGTGTCATGGACAGCTCCCAAATCAATTCAGTCTGCCACTGGGAAGCTGATGGGGAGAAAGGGAAGGAATGGGCTCCAGGAACTTGTAAGGAGCTAGTCAGGAGGTAGAACATCTATTCACTCCGTGAACATGAGTTCCAGTTGCTTGGCGAGAAGATAAGAGGAATCAGAGTTAATCAGAAAGACATCATAGAAGCCCTGGCCTTTGCCAGGTGTGGTTTTCCTAGCCCCAACTAGGAAGAAACCGAGTTGATGGGTAAAGCAATGACTTCACCTATGAGCACCATTCTCTCTGCTTCTTGGAGCTCATTCCTTTGTTCTAAGAGTTCAGTAGAGGGGAAAAGTGGTGCCCCATGTAAACATGTACCTTTGGGTAATTCATCAATTACTAGTTTTGGAAGGCCTAGTTACCAGAGGAAGATTGGAGGACCAAGGTAAAGACATTGCACTAAGACTTGGCAGACTTCTGATGAACTCTATAGACTCCTGAGATCACTCTATGGATAATTATGTTGTAGGCAAATAGTTGCATAGTGTACATTTTTTTTTTACAATAAAATATTGTCAGTGCGTTATGGGTATCCAGTGCCTGTGCTTATTAGTTTTTATGTAAAGTTAATACAAACTGGAGTCTTTGGAGAGGAGGGAGCCTCATTTGAGAACAGGCTGTAGATAGGCCTATAGAGAATTTTAAAAATTAGTGGTTGATGCAGTAGTGTTCAGCTCATTGTTGGTGAGGTCACACAAAGGCTGATTGGTCTTGTTATTTATTTATTGATCTTATTTATTTATTTATCTATTTATTTATATTTTTTGTCTGTCATGTTTGGTTTTACCTTAGGTCTCTGGGCCATCAACTTTCCAGTTCCTGGCCATCCAGGCAGCACAGGGCATGGGCTCTCTCTCTTGGCATGTGCCTCAAGTTAAACAAAACATTGGTGGGCCACTCCTACAAGTTCTATATCACCATTGCCCCAGCACATCTTGCAGGCAGATTGTAGGTAGAGTGTGACTGTAACTTTTATTCTCCTGTAGTAATTGTTGTTTCTGAGGCATATTGCCTCTGTCTACTAACCTAGTCCTCCATACAATCTAATCTAGTCCTAGAATGATTTCAGCCTTTCAGACTTAGCCACTAAATAAGATCACCCTTTCTAGTTCTTTCTGAACTCTAGCTGGTTGGTTCAACTCAGCTGTTCTGGCTCAAAACTTCTCTCCAAGCTGACTGATTGAAATTGGCTTCTCTCAGCTTCTGACTGGAATTGCTCTGCTTGGCCTCATACTAACTTTGGTTGGAAATCTGTTCTAATCTTCTGGCTCCTTCTCATTCTCTGGCTTGTTCTGTGCCCAGTTTGCTCTCTTTTATCCTGTCTCTGTAAAACTCTCCCAGTAAAACTGCCTCTTCCTCCTCCTCTTCCTCCTCTTCTTCTTTCTCCCCCCTCTTTCTGCACTGCTCTGTCTTAAGTCACCTCTTTTTCCTATCTGTTCTTGTGAGAGTTGGGCATATTCTATTCTGTCAAATCTTTGTCTGTCACTTTGTTTGCCACTCAAATTGATATCACTTTCAAATATGGCTACTTACTTCTACAAGCTGCCTTTACCTTCTTTGTTTGGGATTAAAGGTGTGTACTACAGGTGTGTCTATATTCCAGCCAGAGTAGTTTTGTTGCTGGATTAAAATCCCTCTACAGTGGAGTGTTTTGTGATTCAGGTGGTGTCCAGGTTTCTCTTTCTATAGCCTGCAGAGTATCTTCTGTAGTGGGTTGGCCTAATGCTACTTATATTCTAATGCTAGTCCCTCATAAGATGCTGAGTAACCCTGTTAATTGTGATTGGTAAGTAAAGATGCCAACAACCAATAGCTGGGCAGAAGAGACATAGGTGGGGTTTAGGTTTCATAGACTTTCGGTTGGAGAGGAGGAGGGGGAAGAATAAGAAAAATAAGAATGTACAGGAAAGGAGAAAGGAAAAGCCACCACGGGTTAACTGAGCCATAACAACGTGGCCCTGAGGTCTTCCCAATTGGAATTAAGAGCAGCCTAGATTGGACATCAAAGGGAGGAGAGGCCCTTTGTCCTGGAAAGGCTCAATGCCACAGTGTATGAGAATACTAGGACAGGGAAGCAGGAGAGGGTTGATTGGGGAACAGGGGGAGGGGAGATGGGTTATGGGATTTTCAGGGGGGGAACCAGGAAAGGGGACAACATTTGAAATGTAAATAAAAAAATATATCTAATAAAAAACATAGAAAATAGTAATAACTCAGGTTGATAGGAAAGTAGATTCTAACAGCATGGAGGGTAGGCAGCTGTACAGCTATTGTGCTGCATAAGGTTTATTAAAAATATAAAGGCTGAATATGTTTTTCTTCCATAAACACAATAACCAATGGAGGGGTAGTGTAGTGGCTATTCCTGGTTGTCAACTTGACTAAATCTGGAATGAACTAATCAAGAATTGGAAGGCTCACCTATAATCCTAATCTGGAGGCCCAGAGATACAAATTTCTGACCTGGAGATCTTGATGCATAGTGACTATGAATTCCAGAAGATTAAGATTAGGAGATCTCTGAGTTCAAGGTCGTCTGGGATTAAAGGTGCGGTGGCACATACCTTTAATCTGGGCCACACCCTCTGCTAGAGACCTATATAAGGACATTGGAAGAAGGAAGATTTACTCTGACTTTTCCTGGCCTGCCTCTTGTGACTGAGCAACTGCTAGATCCTCGGACTTCCATCCACAGCTGCCTCATGGGACTAAGTAACTGCTAGATCCTTGGACTTCCATCCACAAGTACTTCTGACCATTGCTGGGGAGTTGGACTACAAGCTGTAAGTCATCAATAAATTCCCTAGCTATATAGAGACTACCCACACGTTCTGTGACTCTAGAGAACCCTGACTAATACAGGTAGAAACCCTTGGCCAGGGTTTTAATATTTTCTACTACAGCTTCTCTTGCCAAAGAGATTAGCAGGTAGGGTTAAAAACTCCATGCAGGCACTAGATCTACCTCTTTATATTCAATGACCTGTGTGGATGCTGTTATTGGCAATGGGGTCATACTGTCACTTTCCAGAGAGCTACCTTCTGTCCCAGAACCAACCTGAGTTGTTTAGGGATCTCCATGGACATCCTGAACCCCCATGTCCCACCAATAACTCAATCAAATACAAACAAGTCCCATTACTGGAAGCCTTGCCTGGCTACAAGAGATGGCCAGTCCATATTCTGTGTCATCCATTACTAAGAGTTCTCACTAGGATCACCATTAGAGATTTTAGGAAATTTCCAACTACAATGATTTTCTAGTTCATCTCCCAAGTGATCCCTAATTCCAGCAGTCTCTCCCTGAACTCTCTTCTACTCTCTACTTCATCCCTTCTGCTCCTATTCCCACGACTCCCCAGCCTTCCTGCAAAATCTATTCTGTTTCCCCTCCCACAGAGATCCATGCTTCCCTACTAGAGCCTTTCTGTTTATTTAACCTCTCTGAGTCTGTACATTGTAATTTGATTATCAACTACTTACCAGCTAATATCCACTTATAAATGAATATATACCCTGTTTGTCTTCCTGATTCTGGATTGTCAGTAGGATTTTGTATTCTTGCAGACTGGCTTCAGCTTTCTGGCTCCTCCCTTCTATATCTAGTTTCAAGAGATTAAAAACTATAAGTGGAGCAGATGTAATTTTCTTTTTCAGTAAAATAGTTCAAGCATATAGAAAAGTCAAGGCCATAACAAATTTTTCTACTTTTACTAATGAGCCTCAGGTGGCCAGCCTCTACCACTACTGTTTCATACTAAATTACTTAATGAATCTCATCTATATTGTCCTCAGAAAATAGTAAACGAAAAGTACTCAGAAAATGTATTTTCAACACAATAATTTATAGAAATGAATGATTTCTTTTTTTGAAAATAATGTTTTATTGAAAAAGGAAGTAAAAACATTTTATGATAAAATTGAAGCTTTACATGGAAAATATTTCTGATAAAATAGAAGAGATATATAGAAAAACACTTTAAAATTGACAATTTTCATGGGAAATTAAAGAATAAACTGGTAGACATAAAAAACATTGCTAACTTAGTTGAAAAAGGAAATAGAAACATTTTATGATAGAATCGAAGATTTATGTGGAAAATATTTCTGATAAAATTATAGAAAAATGTAGAAAACCATGTTAAAATTGAAGATTTTCATGGAAAATTTTATATAGATATAATAATGGTAGGCATAAAAGTATTCCTAAGTTGATTGAAAGTGGAATTATAAATATTTTCTGAAGAAGTTGAAGATTTACATGGAAAATATTTCTGGTAAAATTCAAGAAATATGTAGAAAAACACATTAAAATTGACCATTTCATGGAAAATTATACAGATAAAATGGTAGACATAAAAAACCTTTCTAAATTAATTGAAGGTGGAATTAAAAACATTTTGTGATAAAATCAGAGATTTACATGGAAAACATTTCTGATAAAATAGAAGAAATATGTAGAAAAACATGTTAAAATTGAAGATTATCATGAAAAATATTGCAGATAAAATGGTAGACATAAAAAAATTACTAAATTAATTGAAAGAGGAATTACAAACATTTTCTGATAAAATTGAAGATTTACATGAAAAATATTTCTGTTAGATTATGTCTTTTTATTGGGGAATTGAGTCCATTGATGTTAAGAGATATTAAGGAATAGTGGTTATTGCTTTCTGTTATTTTTGATGTTATTTATATGTTTGTGTGAATATCTTCTTTTGGGTTTGTTGGAAGATTACTTTCTTTCTTTTTCTAGGGTATAGTTTCCCTCCTTGTGTTGGCATTTTCCATCTATTATCCTTTGTAGGACTGGATTTGTGGGAAGATATTGTGTAAATTTGGTTTTATCGTGGAATATCTTGTTTTTTCCATCTACAGTGATTGAGAGTTTTGCTGGGTATAGTAGTCTGGGCTGGCATTTGTGTTCTCTTAGGGTCTGTGTGAGATCTGCCCAGGATCTTCCAGCTTTCCTGGTCTCTTGTGAGAAGTTTGGTGTAATTCTGATAGGTCTGCCTTTATAAGTTACTTGCCGAGTTGGGACTGCCAGGCTCGGAGACAGACAGGCATAATATCGCTTTGGTCTCGGGCGGCTTATGTGTACCCTGCTCCCAAGAGCTGGGCAGATCTGCAGTAACCAGCCTGCCAGCTCTGCTGTGGGACTTCTGCCTGGCAGAGGGAGCCCCGCACTGGGAGGGAGCCTACCAGCTTCCCTTTGGCGACCTCTGTTCCGGTAGACTGCACTGAAGAGACAGGTACCCAGGTTCTCCCCAATATAACATCGCTTGGGACACGGCCTGTTGGGGCTTCCGTCTGCTCTCAAGAACGGGACAGCGCTGTGGTCATCTGGGTGCCAGATCTGCTGTAGGCCATCCCCTCTGCAGGGTGACCTGCACCACCGAGAGAGTGCAGAGTGTACTCCTCCATCTTTGCTCCAGTGGCCAGGTAGTTGGGACTGCCAGGCTCAGAGACAGACAGGCATAATATCGCTTGGGTCTCGGGTGGCTTGTGTGTACCCTGCTCCCAAGAACTGGGCAGATCTGCAGTAACCAGTATAACAGCTCTGCTGTGGGACTCCTGCCTTGCAGAGGGATGCCCCCTCCCCTCCACCCTGGGAGAGATCACACACCCCTGCACAGGGCAGGAGGCTACCAGCCTCCCTTTGGCGACATCTGCTCCGGGAATCCACTATGCTGAGCCTTTGGATGTGTAGGGACTCCCCAATATAATATCACTTGGGGCAAGGCACATCAGGGCTCCAAAGTCACTCAGGAGCAGGGCAGGCCCCAGAAATCGGTGCCAGGGGAATCCTGGTAATCCAGGGGGGCCACAAATAGCTTTGCAGGTTCTAGTTAGAAGCTTATTTTTTATACATGAGGATTGAACTTTTGGACTCATATTTCTTTACTGTTTACTTCTATTCTATCGCATTAATTTCTACTTTGATCTTTTAAAATTTTTCTTTGGGTTAAGTTTGTCCCTTTTAAGTTTCTTAAGGTAGAAAGTCATTGGTCTGATAACTTTTTATAATATGTGCATATAGTGCTATTGGTTTATTCCCAAA
Source organism: Tokudaia tokunoshimensis (assembly GCA_036184795.1). Taxonomy (NCBI): domain Eukaryota; kingdom Metazoa; phylum Chordata; class Mammalia; order Rodentia; family Muridae; genus Tokudaia; species Tokudaia tokunoshimensis. The sequence continues at coordinate 40,253,534 of BTHU01000021.1, read as the reverse complement.
TGCATTTTAGTGTCTTCTCTATTTTTTAATTAAACCCTTTATTATTATTATTTTTATAAATTGGATATTTTTCTTCATTTACATTTCAAATGTTTTCCCCTTTCCAACTCTTCCCTTCAGAAAACCCCTATCCCATCCCCATTCCTCCTGCCTCTATGATGGTACTGCTCCCCCCGCACCCAGCTACTCCCCTTTTCCTGCCCTGGCATTCACCTACACTGGGGCATTGAACACCCTCAGGCCCAAGGACCTCTCCTCCGACTGATGTCCAACAAGGCCATCCTCTGCCACATATGTGGTCAGAGCCATGGGTCCCTCCATGTGTATTCTTTGGTTGGTGGTTCAGTCCCTGGGAGCCCTGGGGGTGGGGGTTTCTGGTTTTTTGACACTGTTGCTCCCTTTGTGGGGCTCCAAAACCCGTCAGCTCCTTCAGTCACTTCACCAACTCCTCCATGAGGGACCCCTTTGCTCAGTCCAATGGTTGGCTGCGAGCATCTGTCTCTGTATTTGTTAGGCTCTGGCCGAGCTTCTCAGGAGACAGCCATATTAGTCTTCCATCAGCAAGCACTTCCCAGCATCCACAATAGAGTCAAGGTTTGGTGGCTGTGTATGGGATGGATCCTCAGGTGGGGCAGTCTCTGGATGGCCTTTCCTTCAGTTTCTGCTCCACACTTTGTCTCCATATTTCCTCCTGTGAGTATTTTGTTCATCTTTCTAAGAAGCACTGATGCATCCACATTTTGGTCTTCCTTCTTCTTAGGCTTCACATGGTCTGTGAATTGAATCTTGGGTATTCTGAACTTTTGGGCTAATATCCACTTATCAGTGAGTATATACCGTGTGTGTTCTTTTGTGATTGAGTTACCTCACTCATGATGATATTTTCAAGTTCCATCCATTTGCCCAAGAATTTCATGAAGTAATTGTTTTTAATAGCTGAGTAGTATTCCATTGTGTAAATGTACCACATTTTCTGTATCTATTCCTCTGTTGAGAGACATCTGGGTTGTTTCCAGCTTCTGTCTATTATAAATATGGCTGCTATGAACATAGTGGAGCATGTGTCCTTGTTACATGTTGGAGCATCTTCTGGATATATGCCCAGGAGTGGTATAGCTGGGTCCTCAGGTAGTCGTACTATGTCCAGTTTTCTGAGGAACCGCCAGACTGATTTCCAGAGTGGTTGTACCAGCTTGCAATCCCACCAGGAATGGAGGAGTGTTCCTCTTTTTCCACATCCTCAACAGCATCTGCTGTCACCTGAGTTTTTGATCTTAGCCATTCTGACTTATCTGAGGTGGAATCTCAGGGTTGTTTTGATTTGTATTTCCCTGATGACTAAGGATGTTGAACATTTCTTTAGGTGCTTCTCAGCCATTCGAGTTTCCTCAGTTGAGAATTCTTTGTTTAGCCCTGTTCCCCATTTTTAATAGGATTATTTGGTTCTCTGGAGTCTAACTTCTTGTGTTCTTTGTATATATTGGATATTAGTCCTCTGTGGGATGTAGAGTTGGTAAAGATCTTTTCCCAATCTGTTGGTTGCTGTTTTGTCCTATTGACAGTGTCCTTTGCCTCACAGAAGCTTTGCAATTTTATGAACTCTCATTTGTTGATTCTTGATCTTAGAGCATAAGCCACTGGTGCTCTGTTCAGGAACTTTTTCCTTGTGCCCATGTGTTCAAGACTCTTCCTCATTAGTTATACAACAAAACTTCACAGTGGTGATTTTCACAATAGTTACTAATTTTTAAGGAAGCAGTACATTTTATTTGGTTATAAATGTTTTACTTACTTGAAGATTCAAGCAAACAAAATTGGTATTTTTTTGGTAGAAAATAATTAATAAAAATTAAGAATACATTCATATAGCAATTGTTCTTGTTCCAATAGCCAAAATTTTCTGGACTGGACCAAAGGCCAATGCTGTGGTCTGGTAAGGAAAACCATGCCAAACTGTCTTTTTTTTTTATTTTTATTAAAGAGAGTAAATAGTTGAAACAGTTATTAGGGAAGTATAAATTAGAATAATGTCAGGAAACTATTACATGGACACCAGAGTGACTATAATTAGTTTTTAACTAAAAAAAATAAAGGACATGGAATAACATAGCTCTCATACATTTTTGATGAAAGTACAAAATGTATTATTTTATAACCAACTTAGAAAACTGACAAATTGTAAACAAACTAAATACATACCTACAACAGGCCCTAGCAATTGAACTGCATATGCATCTCAGAAAATTTAAGGCATACATCCACAAAATTATCTACTTAATTATAATACTAGTGACTTTAATCATAATAATAGTAGAAAATCAGAAATAGCTCAGGTGCCTAAAAACAACTGTGGTACAATCATGAAATGAAATAACCATGTAACAATTAAAATATATTGCTAACAGATGCGGCAACATGAACGATTATCAAAAGTAGTGTGACTAATGCAGTGCAGTTTTATGTCTGACTTGTTTCTCTCCTCCTTAGTTTTATTTTCTACCACTGTAATGCATATGGTTTAACAAGTCAGATAATTCTATAGGAAACAATTTGATGGTTAAAATTCATCTGTCCTGTCTCTCTTTAATATCTTCCTTTCTAGATTCAATTATTTTTATTCCCTTCTGATATTAGTTAGATATTTTTACCTGACGTATCTTCACATTTTTTTTTCTGATACTTACTAACTTTTAGGAAAAGCATTTTCTATTCTACATCCCCCTCCATCACACATATGCATGTACTTACTCTATGCCTAGCTCCCAATAAAGCATAACTATTTGCATTGTAAAAAAAAAAAGAGGCAGATCTGATGGGAAGATATTTTTAAAAAGTAGTTTTATGAAATTGGAAGGGAAGATGGCAGGGCAGAGAGCAACATGCATGTGTGTGTGTGTGTGTGCACGTTTGGGCACTCATGCACACATGTGTGCACATGTCAGAGAATGATGAAACTGGAGACTTTAAGGGTATGGGACTGATGGGAGAGCATGGCTCCCTCAGACAAAGAATATGGCATTACTGAATAGGGCCTGTGGCATGCAGTCTCTGCTGCTACTCGCCCTTCTGGAAAAAAGGAAAGCGCAACTACCATTTGTACTGGCCACAGACTTCAAGCACAATGAGTCATGCCTTGTGAGCCTCTGGGCTGCAGTACCAAAGACAGAAGTGAGTGGCACCCTGGGGCTCCTGTGGAAACAGGTCAATATAGAGTAAGGTTGGCCCTCTGCCCTCTGGCAGGCTAACATCATGGAGCCACCATAGCTGCAGTCCGTGCTGCTTGCCCTGCTTGGAGGAGGGGAACTTAGGGCCTACAGGCTGCAAGCAAGCATGGTGGACAGTAGCTCCCAGTTTTCCTCTGGGGGGCTGGGACTAAGGAAGGTTGGAAGGTGTGCAGCAGACTGGAGCTCTTGAAGATCCTGACCCTGAATGCCCTGCCTCGCCTCTAGATTACCCTGACTCTGGGCAACATCATGAGGTGAGTGATGGTCAAGTATTTATGATACTTCTGAAACTGAAACCTTGAACCAGCTCAATGACTCATTGCAACGAAAATTTGCATGTAAAGCTGTTTGGGGAAAAAAATACCCCCAAAATCAAACCAACCAAAACAAAACAAAATCCAAAAAAAAAAAAAACCAAAAACAAACAAACAACTCAAAAAACATTATGTGACACACTGCAGTTTGCACTTTTATGGTGGTGAAAACTGGAAGCGAATATAGAGAGATGTTTCAAGGTAAATATTTTATTTTTACAGGTGGGACAGACTTACGCTCTCCTTAGGAGTAGGAGAATGAAAGTTGTCCAGACCAGAAACTTTTGAAAAACGTTTTTTAATGGCAAATTTAACAAGTGGTTTAAAACAATGGAACTTTGCAGTTATTTTTATGGTCATGGGAAAGGCACATGTTATAGGTTTATGATTAGACATGTTATAGGTTAATGGCCAGACAGTTAACATGCTGCAAAACATTTTATGGTCAATGAATTCTTGGAAAAATAGAAATAATTTACAATATATAATTCATAATATTGTTGAAGAAGAACAAGTCAAAAAAAACCAAGTTGACCTCTAGTAAGGACATCATCAAAGTCTAACATCGTTTAACTAAAAAGTAAAATGGGATCAGTTGTCCCTTAACAAGGCCACTTAAGTGGGAAAGATGGAATAACAGAGCCCGTGAAGTGGAGCGAGGTGGGGCTAAATTTGTGACAGCTATGCAGGGAGTGCATGCCCTTGCCAAGTGGGACTGGCAAGGTTGCTTGCCTTAATGGGTTATTTTATTGATTTTTCGATTCTTCAAGATTTATTTTAGTTTTAACTCCCCCTCCCCCTCTTTCTCTCTGTATACCTAAGTGCAGATGCTCATAGAAACCACAAGAGGATATTGGTATCGCTGGACCTAAAGTTACAGGCTGTTTTAAATGGCCATGTGGGTGGTTAGAACCAAACCTCTATCCTCTGCAAGGGCAGCAATTGCTCTTAACTGCTGAACCTTTTTCTCCCCAGGAAATATTTATTTTATTGCATAAAAACATAGAACTGTCCGTCAGTTTACTGCTAATCTTTGAAGAATATCATACATGATGACAGTGGAAATATATCGATAAGGCAACCACTAAGTTGGAACGCTAAGAAAATCTCCAGAGCTGAAAGAGACAGGGAAGATTCTTTATGCATTCTTAAGTTATTAGAACTCTAATCTGCAGGCTTAGATTTTTCTAAGCTTACTTTATTTAGGGTACTAAAATGCTTCAACCTCCCTTCTAGCCCACTGATAACAGGTAGGGGAACAAGAAAGTTTGTAAGAAAGAGGGGTTGTGAACCTGTTTAGAAGTAGTTCTTTGGGGGTGTATTAGTTTGGGTTTTACTTCTGTGAACAGACACCAATGACCAATGCAAGTTTTATAAAAGACATTTACTTGGGGCTGGCTTACAGGTTCAGAGGTTCAGTCCATTGTCATCAAGGCAGAAGCATGGCAACATCCAGGCAGGCATGGTGCAGGAGGAGCTGAGGGTTCTACACCTTTATCCAAAGGAAACCAGGAACAGACTGGGCATCTTCAGGCATCTAAGAGGAAGATCTCTAAGCCCAACCCTACAGTGACACACTTCCTCCAACAAGGCCACACCTTCTAATGGTGCCACTCCCTGGGACAAGCATATACAAACCATCACATTCCACTCCCTGGTCCCCGTAGGCTTGTTGAAAGATAAGTCTATGGGGGTCATACCTAAACATAGCATAATGCAAAATACATTTAGTCCAACTTCAAAAGTCCCCACAGTCTGTAGTATTCTCAACAGTGTTAAAAGTCCAAAGTTCAAAGTCTCTTCTGAGATTTATCCAATCACTTAACTGTAATCCCAAAAGCAAGACAGGAAACCAGCTGGGCAGTCTCCAAACTCTGCATCTCCATGTCTGAGGGCAAAGCAGTCTTCAGATCTTCAACTGGCTTTTCATTTTTGTTGACTGCAACAAGGTTCTTTCTCCTGGGCTGGTTCCACTCCCTGTTAGGAGTTTTCCTGGCAGGCATCCTGTGTCTCTGGCATCTTTAACATCTTGCGGTCCCCAAGTCAACTTCAGCTTCACAGCTTCTTGTTCCAATGTTTGAGTTCCACACATGATCTTCTGTGTATCTCCAAAGGGCTGGTGTCACTTCTCCAGCTCTGCCCTCTGTTCAAGTTGATCCATTCCACTACCACTGCTATTCTTGGTGGTCATCCCATGGTACTGGCATCTCCAATATGCTAGGGTCTTCTACTGCAACTATGCTTCACCAAAGCCTCTCATAGGCTGTCTTCATGGTATCAAGTCTCAACTCCTTTGCATGACCCCTTCAGTCCTTTGGTGTCAACTACAACTGAGGCTGCACTTCCACCAATGGCCTTCCATGGCCTCTTACAGTGCCAAACCTCAGCTGTTCTTCATGATGCCTTCATGCCTTCAAAATCAGTACCACCTGGATTATTCCTACACATTACCAAGTACAGCTGCAGCATGAGGTACAACCTTGGCTATCTCTGGAACACAGCTTCTTTGTGCTCTCAGGAAACACTTCCCAGAAAATATCACCTAAGTAATGCTGGTCTTTTCTTAATCACCACTAATTTCTTAGCTCCAGCTAACCAGCATCAATTGTCCCAATAGTCTCCTTCTCCTCTTGAGTATAAAGCCAGAGACACATGGCCTAAGCTGCTGAGTTCTGCTGTTTTCAGGAGCTGGAACATTGGCCCCCTTGTTCTATTACATTATCACTAGCTTCCTTTATTCCAACTCCTTCACTGCCTAAGCTTGGCTGTCCTGGATCTTGCTCCATAGACTGACTTTGAATTCAGAGATCTGCATGCCTGTCTCCTAAGCACTGGGATTAAAGGTGTGATCCACCAAACCTGGATTTAAGTTTTTCTTCACCTAGAATTTGCTCTGTTCTAGACTGGCCTTGAACTCAGAGATCTGCTTATCTTTGTCTCCTGGGATTAAAGGCTTGTACTACCAAGTCTGAACCTAAATTTAGCTGGGAGGAATCTTGCCTCAAAGTCACTACTTCCTTAATTCAGTTTAATATCCTTGAATTCAGCTCCATTTCACTTCCTGGTGTCCCTTTAATGCTCAAACTATATATTTTCTATGTTTCCTTTCTCAGCTTGCTATGCTTGTTCAAAATGCTCTTCATCAGACTTAACCAGAGAACAAAGTCTCTGTTGGGCTTTTTGGAGACTTCCTTTGTCAATACAATTATTATACATCTCTTTTCCTTAGCCTTAGGAAGTCTCTTCAGAAAATGGCAAAAAGCAGCCATGTTCTACACTAAAACATCACAAAAACAGTCTCTCAACCACATATGAAAGTTCTTCTCCACTGAAACCTTTTGGGTCATCAGGCCTACACAGTTCAAATGATCCTCAATACCACTGTCTTCCATATTCCTACTATGCTGGCCCACTAAGCCCCATTTAAAGCATTCCATGACTTTCCAAATCCAAAGTTCCAAAACCCACATTCTTCCAAACAAAAGCATGGTCAGGCCTATCCCAGCAATACCCCACGCCTGGTACCAACTTCTGTATTAGTTTGGGTTTTACTGCTGTGAACAGACACCAATGACCAATGCAAGTTTTATAAAAGACATTTACAGGTTCAGAGGTTCAGTCCATTGTCATCAAGGCAGAAGCATGGCAACATCCAGGCAGGCATGGTGCAGGAGGACCTGAGGGTTTTACACCTTTATCCAAAGGAAACCAGGAACAGACTGGGCATCTTCAGGCATCTAAGAGGAAGATCTCTAAGCCCAATCCTACAGTGACATATTTCCTCCAACAAGGCCACACCTTCTAATGGTGCCACTCCCTGGGACAAGCATATACAAACCATCACAGGGGGTGATTCCACCTTTCATTGTCCAATACTAGCAGTCCAGTCCAATAAGAAACACCAAACATGAATCAGTAGCAGTGGTTTGATCCAGCAGAAACTGCAAGGCTCCTCTGTCAGTAAGCAGAAGTAGCAAGAGTCAGCCAGAATACCACAGGAAGTTCTTTGGCATATTTGTCTCCACAAAGTGAAGCCCAGTAAAGACCAATGATGCCCAGTGAGGCCTTGTATAACATCACAATGCAAAAGCTATCTCTTAGAGGCCAGGGAATGGTGGCACATGCCTTTAATCCCAGCACTTGGGAGGCAGAGAATTTCTGAGTTTGAGGCCAGCCTGGTCTACAGCGAGAGTTCCAGGACAGCCAGGACTACACAGAAAAACCTTGTCTCAAAGAAAAGGAAACCAAAAAAGCTACCTCTCACTGTTTTTGGGGTTCCATTTATACTTTTTCCAGATATCACATGCCCTCTCCAGCATCTGCTCCAGCAAAACATAACATGTCCTCTCATGTGTCTACTTCAGCAAAACATCCTCTTACAAGGCAGCTTCCAGAAAAAAATCATGTGACACAACTGAGTTTCTAAAGAAACTAGAAATATTCACTTCACTAATCTGGGAATACATCCCTATAAAACAAACAGAAACAACAAAACCAAACCATTTAAAATCTCAGCAACTCTCTCTAGAGTGACTTGTACTAATGTTAAGAGGCTTGTCAGCAGGGAGATTAGAGTCTTCTGCTAATGAAGGGATGACAGAAAAGAATCCCACAGATCTGCCAAATCCACTAGTCTCGAAATAGAAACATTCAAACACATCATTTGTATTCCTTCCCATCATATCCCTCCTCCCATCTCTACATTCTCCAACCTCACAGGGCATAAGGTCCTGCTGTATTTGTGATTGCTAATTAGAAAAGAGGAAGCTATCTAGAAACATAGTGGATATATTTAGGGGATTTGGTTCAGAGACATTAGACTGTCTCTAATAATGGAGCTGTATTATCAAATTACCTGTGTGGCTAGGAAGGAGATGGGGCTTATAGGAAGAATAGCCAAATTACACAAACCAACAGGGGCAAGGCTGAAACCACTATTCACAATGCATTCTGGAAAGAAGAGCCATTGGGGATTCAAGGCTATTCTGGGCAAATGCGTTTTAATAAACCCTTAATGGCTCATTCTCGGTGATGCTCCCTTTGGTTTCACTTTTGCTAAGCTACAGTCACTTTGTACAAAGTTGAACATTTTGTTTACTGGAAAATTACTGTCTACTCATAATCAGGCTCTTTCGTGCTTCCTCTCTATCATGTATACTTTACTGTCCTTTTTTTTTTTTAATTTTAATTCCACCATGACATGAATTGGGCATTTTTCTATATTTCACACTAATGCTCCTGAAGAAGGTATTTTGGTGGGCCCACATAGTCACCATGAGCACAGGTAGCTGGAATTTCTGAATAGGTCACTGTATTGTGAGGTGCCTATTCTGACCCAGGGAGCTATAAACAACACACAGAGTCATTAAGGTGGAGATCAGGTTCAGGATCAGGCCCAGAAAGGACTTCCAGTGTCTGCCACCTCAGATGATGCTTGGAGAGTTCATGGGTGCTGTAACTGATGTCTGGGTTCTCCAAGTCAGATGTTGCCTAGAAATCAGGAGAAGTCAAACTTTCTCACAACAAAAATTTCAGTTTGAACAGTGTTAGCTCAAAAGGTGTGTTGGTCAAATTGTTGCCTGATTTAAAGTTAATTTGGTTCACAGCAGACTCCTTGCCCTATCCTGCTTTCTACTCTCTCCATGGGGGTTTCCATTTTTGTTTCTTTATTAAGATTTAACTTCATATACATTCTAAAGAGCTTTCAAGCTGGTACAGACAGTTGAACTTTTCCTTCAGTTTTGAAGCTATTGTGTTGGGGTTGGTCTGGTGCTCCATTTGCATTCAAATGATAAATTCTGTACCCTAAATTTGGTTGCCCCAAGTCTAGCAAATTCTCATGAACACTAGCTTTTGTTGTGCAAAACTTGCTCTCCAAATTAATTGGTTAATAAAAGGCTAAAGCCTATGATTGGACAGTAGAGAGAGATAGGCAGGACTTCCTGGGAGGGAGAAGGGAAGCCCTATTTGCCAGGAGACATTAGAGGAGACAGCTGTGACTATGGTCCTGAAAGGTATAGTTAGACATGACACGTGGCTGGATGGGCCCAGGTGGTTGGTTAATTTAGATAAGCTAGTTGAAAATCAGCCCAGCTAAGCCAAAGCTTTGAAATACTGAAAGGTCTCTGATTTGGGGAATTAGCTGGTAACCCAGAATCTCAGAATACCCTAGACACAATTTGCATATCAATAGATTTTCAAGAAGATGGAAGGAGAGACCCCTGGTCCTGGAAAGACTGGATATAGGGGAATGCCAGGACAGAGAAGTGAGAGGGGGTTGAATGGAGAAAAGAGGGAAGGAAGGGGGCTTATGGGACTTTCGGGGAGGGAGGAAAGGGGAAAGGGGAAATGATTTGGAATGTAAATAAAAAAACTTAGAAAATAAAAAAAAAGAAATAACTGCTGCCATATTTTTCCAACATTAGTTAATAGATACAGAATATTAATAATCATTTTCTACATACTCATAAAAATCATGAACTTGCAGAGTGGAGCTAAGTGGTTTCTATGAAGTTTTTAATTCTGAGCTTCCAGGACTTTTAGCTCATAATTATATAATAATGGATTTGTGGAGGGTTGTGGCCTATTTTATAGTTTCCAAGGCGTGTCAAGAGGACTTCATTTAAAATGCATCTCATCAACAAAATTTAACATGTGTGAAACAAAACTTGTCTTTCTTAGATATAAACTATATTATACTTACTCATTTGCTGTTTCACTGGAATCTGTCAGGCCTGAGTTGAAATTACAAATCTCTTGACTACCAAGTTTACGATTTGGGCAAGATATTTGGCTAACTTTCTGTATCTTCATTTGTAAAACCAGGGCAAATGTTTGCATAGAGCTTTTTAAGCATAATTCTTTTTGATTTTTTGGAAATCTCACTTCAAGCACCCCAATCTCACTCATTTCCCACTCCTTCCATAGCCTTCTGTAACCCTCGTGACCCTCCCTGCCCCCAATCTCATCAACCTTGCTGGGTTTTCTAAATCAAATTTAAAGGGATAGTAAATATGAATATCATCGTTTTGTCATAGGTATTTAAGAAACACTATGTCTTTCTCCTTCGTCCATTGTGCTCTGACTCTATGTTACATATGCCTGGTGTGGGCTCCACGTCTCACTAACGAGACCACTTAATGTACTGCTTTGAAGAGACAATTTTGAGTATGAGAGCCTGTGTTATTAGTAGCTGAGGATGGTGTGTACAGAAAACTGGGAGTGTGTCTGTCCCATTTAGAGCTCCCTTCCTGCTGGGCTTGTTTCAAGTCCTTAGAAATTACAGGGCTGAAGAACTGCAGTGTTTTCAACCTCTTTACATTTTTGATTAATGGGTTTCACCACTGCCAGTGATGGTGACAACTGCTAGCAAGTCTTCCAACCCTGTGGACTCTATGTTGAGCAGCCTCAGAGCTCACCATCAGCACTAGTGAACTGGATGATGCTTAAGGAAAGCATATAACAATGGGAACATTTTACACATATATCAAGAGTGCCTTCCACCCTGCCCAGTAGACCGTCCACACTCTCTGCTATGTTGTTCTCCTACTCTCAGCCAGTATTTCATTCATTCTTATTTCTCCTTAACATCGTTCCATTGCCACTATTCTATACATATATACAAACTACATACATATATGCATACATACAAGCATAAATACATGTGTACATACAAACATGCATATGTCTAAACATACATCCAAACATCCAAACATATATATATAAACATCAAACATACATATGTACATACATACATACATACATACATATATAGACATACTGCTTGTTTCACTAAGAAAAAGAGAGTAGAACTCTGTTTTCCTCCCACAAGACCACACATCTAATAGAATCTGAACTCATACTCTCAGTGCTACCATGTGGCACAGTTCTAGAGAATGCACATTACACTCCATAGTCTATATTAACAGAACCTTCTGAAATCTTGTCAATAGCAATACATTGTCTCCTAGTGTCTTCACACCCTCACCTCACATTTCCTCTTTGGTCATTTTTTCTCTTTTTGGTTCTCTCATAAACTCTTGTGATACTCACCCTTGACTTCTGAGAGACAACTCTTTCCTATGCTAGGATATTACTTGATGTCTCTCTACCTGTTTGCCTCATACATTCCCAACTGCCCCATTCCCAAATTCTCCTATCTCAAGCTCCAACCCTCACTTTCCAGTTCCTTAGTGGATTCATGTTTCATTTTCCTTATTTATAAATATGAAAAAAGTTTTGTATCTTAAGGTGGTTTGGATGACTTAAAATTGAATCAGGCCATGTCTTCAGAGAAATGCTTCTTATAAGAGTGACAGATGTGAGTTGGTAAGTGTGCTGCTAACTTTTATTCAGTGCTACAGTGTCAAAGGTCATTCTTTTTTGAGATAGGGTCTCATGTAGCCCAGACTGGCCTCAAATTCACTATGTATTACAGGAAATTCTTGAAATCCAGATGTTTCTGCCCCCACCTTGGAGGTTTTAGGTGTGTACCACCATGCTTATTCTATGTCCTACGTATTTTACTTGATTATTATTTCTCTGTTCACACCATATGAGTGATTTCTTTCAGTCTTTTTACTTGAAATCCCAGTTATACCAAAGCTCCTAAAATTTGTCTCTAACTAACGTCCTGAGTTTCAGGTTCTCAAGTCTTATTATTTACTTAGAATCCCCACTTTGATGTCTAACAGGTAATAGACTCTTGACACATCCAAAGTAAAATAGCCACTTACGTCACCCAAACCCCTCCCCTCTATCACCCTCTCTTTCCTCACACACTCTTTGTAGTTAACAATATTGCATCTCACCCAGTCACTTAGACCAGAAGCCCAGGAATTGTTTTCACTTGTCATCTAATGTATAGTCACACCTCCAGGAAGGACTTTGCTCTGAGGATAAACATCACTTACTCTGCTTCCATTTTGGTGTAAGGTGTCACCATTTCTTACTCCTTCAGGGCTTATCTAGCAGCCACCGTCGACCACTTTGCTGATGAAAACTGTTTACTAGTGTTCTGTTGCTTAGAATAAAGCTTCCAAATCCAAAATTGGAAGTCCCTCATTTGTTCAAGCTTCCCATGGCATGATCTGTCACTCTCTTCCACATTCCTACCACAATGAGTCTTAGTTTACTCAGCTTCTCTCTGTGTTTGACTATGGTAGACACTTGCTTTTCTCTCTTCCTGGGATACTTGCTTTCTTCCTTCATCTTCTCAGACCAGCTTGACTTTGTGATTCAAGCCCTTGCTTAAGTATTCCTCATGCAGACCCCCTAAAGACCTACCCAATCCTTCTCCTCACTACATTATCCCTTCTTATTTTTACTTAAAATACTCATACTATTTGCCAACACATTTTTTTATTTTCTCTCACTATAATTCAAGTTAAAAGATTCCAAGAGTTTTTTTTTGTACTTACCACAGCTTTCCCTGTGGTTATTATAGTACCTGGCGCGCACACACAGTAAGCATTCAATAAATGTATCAATGAATGAATGAATCCCATTTTCTGTGGTACTCCCAAAAGACTCTGCAGAATGAGACAATCTTGTTTTATTACTCTTCTCTTGCTTTGGGAAGAATTCAGGTTCCATGTTTGTCTCATTAATGATTAAATTGTTCTTGCCTGGACATTTTTTTGGGGTACAGAATAGCTTCAGCTGCCTTCAACTGAAGGCAATATCATTGTCAAAGGCCCTTATCTGAGCTCTTCACTATTGAGTTGTCTACGACACACAGGTTCGTTTCAAGAGGCAGTGCTGTTTACTAATGTGCTTACTAGTTTTAATAATATAACCCTGGGTGTTATGATCCAGTTCCGACTTGCTTCCTGTTTGCATTTGACTTTCTTCATCTGACAGATTGTTTCTTCCTCCTGTTGACCTTTTCTTCATGCTCTGTGGTTCCTGTTTGTGTAAGGCTTCATCACAGCGTATGATCAGCTAAAGTGAATGCTCTCTGACCTGTCAATTTGGATAACCATCACATTTCAATTTTGACAAAAATATTTCATGACATAGCTAGGACAAAGTTAGAATTTATTTATTTTTTTTCTTAGGTCATACCTCAATGACAAGGAACCAAATTAATGAAACTGGGTGAACAGGGACTTAGGTTTGAACAAACTTAGGTTTGATCGGCTTGGGCTCTGATTTCAATGCTGCCCCATGTCTATTAGGATGGGCAGTTAACTTCTTTGAGTCTCAGCTTATGTTTATTGTTGTTAACATGAAAAATGATGTAAATGTATGCTGATGAAGATGTATCAGATGGTTGTGATTGTTGTGTGAGCTCCAACTCTCTATGGCCTTAACTGATAACAATAAATTCCATATAGAGTTAAACATTTTTTAATCATTAGTATTTTTGGACCAGAATTTGCTCTGTTTTTTTTCTTTTAACCAAGAGAGTATAATTTTGTTCAGTATCATCCCCTATTCCCACTCTTTGAAATTGCCTAAGCCATTTTATTTAGAAAAATGGAAACAATATTTTTACAGTTTGAAGATGTTACTTATCATGATAAAACTGAGAGCCATAATTGATCTCAATATTTGGAAGATAGTGAGACATGTATGGATGTAAGGTATAGAATATATACATTTCATGATAAGATCTTCAGCTGCCTAGAAATGTAGTGAGACATGCAGCTACGAAGCTTTTTTGTTTTAATCAAGATCAGAGAGTTGGGGTGTCTCTGAGAATTGCAGCCAAGAGTTTGAAATATTTTGAAATGGATCATGCCATGATCAAATTTATATAGGACTATTCACGGTAGTCAAGTAGCAGAACCATCCCAGGCATCCATCAGCAGATGGGAGGAAGAGGAAAGTGTATGATATACACTCAATGAAATACTATTGAGCCATTGAGCAAAATGAAAGTATAAATGAAACAAGCCAGGCAAATATCTAGGCAAGTAGTTCTCAACCTTCCTAATGCTGTAACCCTTTAATACAGTTACTCATATTATAGTGATCCCAAACATAAAATTATTTTTGTTGTTACTTCCTAAATATAGTTTTGATACTGTTAAGAATTATAATGTAAATATCTGACATGCAGGATAGCTGATATACAACCCCTGTGAAAGGGTCATTTGACACTCAAAGGGGTCACGACCCACAGGTTAAGAACTGCTTTTACAGTTCTGTTCAGGAAATTCTCCCCTGTGCCCATATGTTCAAGGTTCTTCCCTACTTTCCTTTCTATTAGTTTCAGTGTCTGGTTTTATGTGGAGGTCCTTGATCCACTTGGAATTGAGCTTAGTGCAAGGAGATAAGAATGGATCAATGTGCATTCTTCTGCATGTTGACCTCCAGTTGAGCCAGCACCATTTGTTGAAAAGGCTTTTTTTCCACTGGATGGTTTTAGCTCCTTTGTCAAAGATCAAGTGACCATAGGAGTGTGGATTCATTTCTGGGTCTTCAATTCTGTTCCATTGATCTACATGCCAGCCACTGTACCAATACCATGCAGTTTTTAACACTATTGCTCTGTAGTACAGCTTGAGGTCCAGGATACTGATTCCCCCAGAAGTTCTTTTACTCTTGAGCATAGTTTTAGCTATCCTGGGTTTTCTGTTATTCCAGATGAATTTTTGAATTGCTCTTTCTAACTCTATGAAGAATTGTGTTGGGATTTTGATGGGGATTGCATTGAATCTGTATATTGCTTTTTGGCAAGATGGCCATTTTGACTATATTAATCCTGCCAATCCATGAGCATGGAAGATTTTTCCATCTTCTGAGGTCTTCAATCTTCAGAGACTTGAAGGTCTTGTATACAGATCTTTCACTTGTTTGGTTAGAGTCACAGCAAGATACTTTATATTGTTTGTGGCTATCATGAAGGGTATCATTTTTCTTATTTCTTTCTCAGCCTGCTTATCCTTTGAGTATAGGAAGGCTACTGACTTGCTTGAGTTGATTTTATATCCGGCCACTTTGCTAAAGTTGTTTATCAGCTGTAGGAGTTCTCTGGTAGAGTTCTTTGGGTCACTTAAGTATACTACCATATCATCTGTAAATAGTGATAGTTTGACTTCTTCCTTTCCAATTTGTATCCCTTTGACCTCCTTTTGTTGTCTAATTGCTCTAGCTAGAATTTCAAGTACTATATTGAAAAATATGGAGAGAGAGGGCAACCTTGTCTAGTCCCTGATTTTAGTGAGATTGCTTCAAGTTTCTCCTCATTTATAATGATGTTGGCTACCAGTTTGCTGTAAATTGCTTTTACTATGTTTAGATATGGGCCTAGAATTCCTGATCTTTCCAAGACCTTTAACATGAAAGGATGCTGAATTTTGTCAAATGCTTTTTCAGCATCTAAGGAAATGACCATGTGGATTTTTTCTTTGAAATTGTTTATGTAGTGGATTACATTGATGGATTTCCTTATATTGAACCATCCCTGCATCCCTGGGATGAAGCCTACTTGATCGTGGTGAATGATCGTTTTGATGTGTTCTTGAATTCGGTTGGCAAGAATTTTATTGAGTATTTTTGCATCGATATTCTGAAGAGAGATCGGCCTGAGATTCACTTTCTTTGTCGGATCTTTGTGTGCTTTTGGTATTAGTGTAATTGTGGCTTCATAGAACGAGTTGGGTAGTGTTCCTTCTGTTTCTATTTTGTGGAACAGTTTGAAGAGTATTGGTGTTAGGTCTTCTTTGAAGGCCTGATAGAATTCTGCACTAAAACTGTCTGGACTGTGCTTTTTTTTGGTTGGAAGACTTCCAATGACGACTTCTATTTCTTCAGGGGTTATAGGATGGTTTAGATGGTCTATTTGATCCTGATTTAATTTTGGTATTTGGTATCTGTCAAGGAAATTGTCCATTTCCTCTAGATTTTCTAGTTGTGTTGAATACAGGTTTTTGTAGTAGGATCTGATGATTTTTTTAAAGACTTTCTAAAGAGAAATCCCCAAGTCCAGGGCAATACACAACAAAAGAATGTCTTTTCAATCTGCATTCTTCTGCATGTTGACCTCCAGTTGAGCCAGCACCATTTGTTGAAAAGGCTATCTTTTTTTCCACTGGATGGTTTTAGCTCCTTTGTCAAACATCAAGTGACCATAGGAGTGTGGATTCATTTCTGGGTCTTCAATTCTGTTCCATTGATCAACATGCCAGTCACTGTACCAATACCATGCAGTAAAATACATTAAAAACAATTAAAAACAATGAATTCACGAAATTCCTAGGCAAATGGTCAGAACTGGAAAATAACATCCTTAGTGAGGTAACCCAATCACAAAAGAACACACATGGTATGCAGTCACTGATAAGGGGATATTAACCCAGAATCTTGGAATACCCTAGTCACAATTCACATATCAATAGATTTCCAAGAAGATGGAAGGAGAGATCCCTGGTCCTGGAAAGACTGGATGTAGGGGAACGCCAGGACAGAGAAATGAGAGGGGGTTGAATTGAGAAAAGAGGGAGGGAAGTGGGCTTATGGGACTTTCGGGGAGGGAGGAAATGGGAAAGGGGAAATGATTTTGAATGTAAATAAAAAAAACTTAGAAAAAAAATAAAAAGCAAAGATGCCAAGTCACTGCAAAAAACAAACAAACAAGCAAACAAACAAACAAGAAAAACTGCTTTTACAGACTAAAAAAAACAAAGACTCAAAAACAAAAAGGGGATTCCCAGGGAAGTGAAGGGAGGCATCTACAGGAATGCAAGAGAGACTGGAAAAGAACTATGAGAATGTCTCAAAAAAGTCACTCACATGATACATATGCATGGAAACATCATCATTTAAGCTTTTATGCTGTATAGTGAACATATGCTAATAAAACTAAAATACTAGTATTGGCAACAGTGTTGAGATTGGTCGTAGAAGAACCTTTCAACAGAGGATGCTGTATTGCGTATTTTGATATACTGTCTGGATTTCTATTTTGGATGAGGACGGCCTGTATTGAACAACATCCTCTGATAGTGTCCAGCCCCTTTTTGTAATCTGGGCAAACTCTAGGGAGCTGCTGTTGTGTTGGTTTCTGCACTCCTGTGGGAGACCTGAGGTTTTCTTCTACTTATATAGAAGTCCAACTTTGCTTTTTCTATCCTTCCTCAATTTCTTTCAGGTACTGTCTTATTCCTTCCCTAATGAAATTCCTGTATGACAATCTGTTTCTGTGATTGCTCTTAGGCATCTTGGCCTGAGACAAAAGAACACTTGGTAAATTTCATGCTAGAAAGAATGTGGCCCAAGCCAAGTGACTGAAATTACATTTAAAGGGAGGATAAATTACAAAAATATTCATGAAGTAAAGTTAGCAGAACCAACGCTCTCCCTCTCTGTCTTTGTTGCTGTCTCTCTGTTCTTCTCTGTCATTGTGGTTATAGAATATGAGCAGGGTGAACAGAAGAAGATGAATTTTAGAATAGCTCTCTGGGTTATGATCTAAATAACTGGGTTGTTGGAGGTCCCTGCAGGCTTTCCAGAGAAAGCAATCCCAATGAGGGAAAAATGAAACTGGGTTTAGCCTGATATTGGTAACTAGTGTTGGGATAAGACTTCTTGGATGTTGAAATGAGATCATTTGTTTCATTTTATTTTTTCATTTTTTAGCCATAGTTAAGCATAGCACAATTTTGAAAAAAAGTTTCAGATAACAATTAACTTAGCCCCGTGAATACAACAAGGCTTAAGACGTGTTTACATTAAAGCTTTTTACAAAGTACATATGGCTCCATCCATAAGATGGGTTCTTGTTGATTTAAAAAGTGTAACTGCCTGCAGTTACATCGAATGGGTCACCTGGAAGGGAGGCTGGGGATGTATGAGAAGGCGCCAAAAAGAGATGGAGACCAAGACAACATTGCTGTTCAAGGTCTCCAAGTTTAATGGAGGACTCCAAATATATAGGCAGAGGAAAACTCTTCCCCCAAAGGCTGGAAGCTTCTCAGCAGAACCGGTTGGGTTGCTCCACAGGTGACTAGTGTTTTTCAGGAAACTGCAGGTCCTTGTTGAACAATGGGCTTCACCTTGGTCTGAGAGCTCCAGCCCAGGTGGAGGGGATTATGGCTAACACAGGAGTTCCCACTCAAAGGCTGGGAGAGGAACTTCACATTGGTCGATGGATGTCAAGTTCCTGCCACGGGGCATGGCACCCCAATAAGACTCTCTACAAGATACAGTGCTCATGACAAGGTCTAGGGAAAATAACTGAGGTAAATATTTCATATGGATGGGTATTATGGCCTAGAAGTAATACTCAAGGCTTTGGAAGGAAAGAGTTAGGAGGAAAGGAAAGGAAAGGAAAGGAAAGGAAAGGAAAGGAAAGGAAAGGAAAGGAAAGGAAAGGAAAGGAAAGGAAAACATAAATTCTGGGAGATACAGTCAGAGCCTAGCTTACCAAACAGCAAAGGTTGTAAGCTACATCTCTTCCTAGCACTCCAGGAGGAAAACTTAAGTGCCTCATTCCATTGAACACACATGGTATGCAGTCACTGATAAGGGGATATTAACCCAGAATCTCGGAATACCCTAGACACAATTCGCATATCAATAGATTTCCAAGAAGATGGAAGGAGAGACCCCTGGTCCTGGAAAGACTGGATGTAGGGGAATACCAGGACAGAGAAGCGAGAGGGGGTTGAATGGGGAAAAGAGGGAGGGAAGCAGGCTTATGGGACTTTCGGGGAGGGAGGAAACGGGAAAGGGGAAATGATTTTGAATGTAAATAAAAAAAACTTAGAAAAACAAAATTTAAAAAAAAAGAAAAAAAGAAAAAAAAAGAAAAGATAATCTGTGAGTTTACCTTTTTCAGCTTCTTCTCTAGTGCCTATATGGGTGCACAAAGACTTTTCTTCTATCTCTACACTGGGTGGTCTTACTTCTCCAAGCTTATGTGGTACCTAAGTGTACCTGATTTGGCCACAGTCAGGATTGGGAGTATAAGTGCCCTTTGGCCTATGCAGACTGAGAAAAGGAAAGACAGGGAACCAAGGCATGAAAACAAGCAGAGTTCATTTAAAGCATCAAGCAAACACACAAAAGGTACAGAATGGGGAACTGAAGACATCATTAGAGAAGATGGGTTGGAATGGAAGCCAGGCAGAGACTCTGGTAAAGAAATCTAGGAACTTGGTCATCCTATAGGGCTGGGAACAGGAAGGGAATTGTGTCTTAGGCTGGAGGAGAAATCATAGGGCAGGAGGAAGAGGAGGAGGAGGAGGGGGGAGGAGGAGGAGGAGGAGGAGGGGAAGGAGGAAGAGGTCCAGGATCATCTTGCTGCTCAAAATGTCTGCATTTGTCAGCTATAAACCTTGCACAACACAGGCTGCTTTGATTCTATGATTCTGGAGAGCTAGACCTCATATTTCTACTGAAATATGTACATTATTGAAAACAGAGGTCTTGGTACACGAGAAGCAAAAAGGGAGTTTTATACAAAATTAAATGCCATATAACCAAATACAAGATCTTTTTTCACACACTTAGTATTAACATGTAGAAGAAAAAGGAAATATTTGAGATATGTTTCAAACAGAAGAGGTAATAAGAGACAAGGCACAATGTGTCAGCTACTTTTGCTTTGTGGACACAACACCTGACATCCAGAGTTTAAGTGAGGCGTGTTTATTTTGACTCAGTTTTAGTCCATTGTTCTTGGTTTCATTGATCAGAGCATCACATCAGGGGTATGAGAGTGGGAAGAATATGAACTCTACGGTACAAAGTCAGAAAGCAGAGAGAGCAACAAGGGACAGGGACAGGGTGTGACCTTCAGAGGTATGGCATATCCTCTTCCAGCTGGGTTCCATCTTCAAATTTTTCCAGCATTTCTTAAAATCACCAGCAGGGGACCAAAGCTCATGAATCATTTGGAGGATGCTTCACACCTAAACAAGAACACATGGCTTAGATGTTTGTCTTAGTTTCTTTTCAAGTTGCTGCCATAAAAGACTGTGAGAAGAGCAGCTAGCTGGAGGAAGGGTTTAGGTTGATTCACAGTCCCAGCTTAGTCTAGGATTGAGGGAGGTCTCATAGACAAGGATGTAGTGCCTCTTGATTCTGTCGCACCAATTAGGTGTTACAGGGAGGGTATTTTGTTGATGCGATTAGTTAGTATGCACAGTGGTTATGGGCCTCATTCAATTCCTGAAAAGTCTCAGAGGTTTCCATATGCCCACTATTAGGTATTTTGGCTAAGATCTCCTGCATTGACTCCCCCATTCCAGGTCTCTGGGACTTCCTAGATATTTTCCCCACTCCCTGACTACAGCATATGTCTCCCACCTAGGTCCCTCCCTCCCTATGCCTTCCAGGACTATTTTGTTATCCCCTCTAATTGGAATTCAAGCATTCTCCCTTGAAGCCTTCCTTCTTGTTTAACTTCTTTGGGTCTTTGGGGGCATTTCATGGGTATTCTACACTTTTGGGATGATATCCACAGTGAGAACATACCATACGTGTCCTTTTGGACCTGGGTTACCTCACTCAGGATGATATTTTCTAGTTTTATCCATTTGCCTGGAAAGTTCATGATGTCCTTGTTTTTAATAGCTGAATAATTTTCTGTTGTGTAAGCGAACCACATTTTCTGTATCCATTCCTTTGTTGAGGGATATTTTGGTTGTTTCTAGTTTCTGGCTATTATGAATGTAGTTGAGCAAGTGAACTTTTGGGATAGTGGAACATCTTGGATATATGCCCAGGAGTAGTATAGCTGGGTCTTCAGATAGAACTATTTCCAGTTTTCTAAGAAACCATCGGTTGATTTCCAGAGTTGTACAAGTTTGCAATCCCAGCAGCAAGGGGGGAGTGTTCCCCTTTCCCCACATCCTTGCCAGTATGTGCTAGTGCTTGAATTTTTGATCTTAGCCATTCTGATTGGTGTAAAGTGAAGTCTCAGGGCCATTTTGAATGTTAAGCATTTCTTTAAGTACTTCTTGGTCATTTGATATTCCTTTGTTGAGAATTCTGTTTAGCTCTGCACCCCATTTTTAATTGGGTTATTTGGTTCTTTGGACTCTAACTTCTTGAATTCTTTACATATTTTTGATAGCCCTCTATTGGATATAGAGTTAGTGAAGATCTTTTTCCAGTATGTAAAATGTAGTTTGGTCCTGTCTAAAAGAAATGCAGGGACAAAGATGGAGCAGAGACTGAAGAAATGACCAACTAGTGACCAGCCCAACTTGAGCCCCATCCCACAGGCAGGCAACAGTCCCTGACACTATTAGTGATGTTATGTTATGCTTGTAGACAGGACCCTAGGGTAGCTGTCTTGAGAGGTTTTATCAGCAACTGACTGAGAGAGATGCAGATATCTACAGTCAAATGCTGGACAGAGGTCAGAGTCCCCTGTGGAAGAGTTAAGAGAGGATTGAAGGCCCTGAAGGGGTGACAACCCCACAGAAGGACTAACATTATTAACTAATCTGATTGGAGCTCCCAGAGACTGAGGTACCAAGCAAAGAGGCCTTCAATCCTGTCCAAATGCTCCAATTTATGACATGATAATTTTGAACTTGAGGTGAGGAGTTTCCATGTTCATGGGCTGTGTGATGTGAAGTAGTGCATATGCTATATGCACTTGCTTTGTGCTCAGAACCAAGACTGCAGGGAAGTCCCATCATGCAACATAACTAAGTGCTGTGTGAGCAGTTTGGGTTTACTCTATGCTGAGTCTTCAGTTAGCTTTTGGTTGTTGTCCATTCAGCAACCTTTTCCTGTTGTCGTTTTCTGTAGGCCCTCTTCAGTTATGATTTGTCATGTGGGATCATGACCCATGGTCTGAGAAACTGGGGTAAAAAGGCCTTCTGACTTCTGGCTTTGAGCAGGCAAGAAATGGTGTCTTTGCTTTATGTTTGCTCTTCCTAATGGTCAAGCAGTGAGTGGATGTACTAGTGCCATAGTCGACATGAGCAGGGGTTACAGGCAATTTATCTCCTTGCCAAAAATTAGTCACCAAATAGAACAGTTTTCTTTTCTTTTACTTTATATAAAGAAAGGGCATTTCTTCTATTAATGTGACTTATCTGAATGTGGCTTTTTATTTGTTTTAAAATTATGGCTACATGTATGTATGTATACATATATATGTACACATATGTATACATACATACATACATGCGTATACACACACAAACATTTCATACCCACTTAGCATCTTAACATTTTTAAAATTTAATTTAATTTTTAAATTATTCTCTTCCCCTCATTGTCCCATTCTTGGTTACCCACTCCCACAATTCTTCCCCCATTCTCCTCTACACTTCTCCCCTGAGTGGGTGGGGGCCCTTGGGGGTATTCCCCCTACCCTGGCATTTCAAGTTTCTGTGACACTAGGTACTTCTCCAACTGAAGCCAGACAAGACAGCCCAGCAAGAAGAACATATCCCACATACAGGCAAGAGCTTTTGGGATAGCCCCTGCTTCAGTTGTTCAGTACCCACATGAAGACCAACTGCACATTTGCTATATATATATGTGGGGAGGCCTAGGTCCAGCCTATGTTATGCTATTTAGTTGGTGGTTCAGACTCTGAGAGCCCCAACAGTCTGGGTTAGTTGACCCTGTTGGTCTTCCAATGGAGTTCCTATCCCCTTCAAGGCCCACAATCCTTCTTCCTATTCTTCCCTAAGAGTCCCCAAGCTCCATCCACTGTTTGGCTGTGGGTGTATGAATTTGTCTGTGTCAGCTGCTTGTGAAGCCTCTCATAGGACAACATGATCCTGCCTGTAAGCATAACAGAGTATCATTAACAGTGTCAGGGACTGATAATTTGATCATGGGATGGGTCTCAAGTTGGGCCAGTTATTGATTGGTCATTCCCTTAGTTTCTGCCCCTTCCCCTGTGCATATATTTCCTGTAGACAGGATAAACTTGGGGTTGAAAGTTTTGTTGGTGGGTTGGTTTCTCTATTGCTCCACTGGGATTCCTGCCTGGCTACATTAACATTTTCAAATATGTGGTTCAGTAGTATTTAGTATCTCATACTTTGTGACCATCTCCAGAGCTGGCTTCTGCCTTCCTCCCTCCCTCTCTCCCTCCCTCCCTCCCTCCCTCCCTCCCTCCCTCCCTCCCTCCCTCCCTTCCTTCCTTCCTTCCTTCCTTCCTTCCTTCCTTCCTTCCTTCCTTCCGACTGTGTTAAGTCCCAAAATATTAGTATCTTATAGCTTTGGAGGTAGACACCTTCTCACTGGCTATAATCAACATACATACATATATGCATTCTTGTATTCCTTTTTTTTTTTTTGGTTTTTCGAGACAGGGTTTCTCTGTATAGCCCTGGCTGTCCTGGAACTCGCTCTGTAGACCAGGCTGGCCTCGAACTCAGAAATCCGCCTGCCTCTGCCTCCCAAGTGCTAGGATTAAAGGCGTGCGCCACCACCGCCCGGCCTTGTATTCCTTTTTAGAGACCCCAGGAGAAATGAACTTCCTTTCTTTTTTCAGCTTTAAGAAGTCATCCCAGTTTCTTGAGGTGTGCTTCCCCCTGTACATCTGCTAGGCTAAAAACACAGCTTTCATCCTCACTCTTGCTCACTGATGTTTCTCCTTTGACTCCATTCTTTACTTTGATGAACACTTGAATTTGTACAGATAACCTGGGATTGTCTATACTTTGAGGTCAGTTGATGATAATCCTTAAGCTGATCTTCAATTGTAATGGACTCTAGGTAGGCATCTTCTGGGAAGGTTCATCTAGCTCTCCATGAGCAGCAGCCTGAGAACTACCAGTATACTTTTAGATGATGATATAGTTTCTCCAACACCTGCCTATCAGCCAACTCTTTCCTGGACAGAGGGAATTACAGAATAGGAAAATGAGTTCTATTTTATTATATTTTTCATGAATATGAGACTGATTTTTTATGGAAACTTTAAGTGGAATTTCAGATATCTGCAATGTGTGACACTGTTATTAGATATTATATCTTAGATTATGTTTAGTTGAGGGATGGAATATCCTAGCTTGACATTTCTTAGGGAGGTAAAATACCTTATACAATGCTCTTGAAAGTACAAGATGTCCATTCATAATGATTTTTATTTTTTTGTAAATACTTTTAATTTAGAAAATTGCTGACATTTTATGACTAACAGTTATGAGAAGGATGAATAATAGAGCATTTTAATCAAATATAGCTTACCATTATGTGTTCAAAATTGTTCCTTACTTTAAGAGTAGAAACAGAATTCTAAATCATGAGCTATTTGAAGACACAGGGTATGCATTGTGTGAGAATACTTATCTCTGATAGCTGTAATTTTATAAATTACTTTAAAGGCAGAAATCCTGTTTTAATATATCTGTGAGCACAGACAAGAAATATTGAAATACATATTAAACTTGAATCTTTCTATCTGATATGAGTTCTAAGCTACAAAATAATGGACCATCTTTTGCATTTGAGGATGACATTGCTAATTCACTGCTGGCAACAAAGATATTCTATGGTAACGAAAACTGGACCTCTGCCCTCTCTCCCTCCTCCAGATGTCTTACTTGAACTAAAGATCAGTAAGTCACTCAGAAAACATTGCTGAGGGTCTTCTGTGTGCAAATTACCATGGATAATTCAGGAAAGCATATAAAAATAGCTTTCCAAACTCAAAAATTCCTTGTCATATATTGAAAAACTGTATACATAGAAATAGTCTTGTGATTAATTTAGAAGATATTCCTGCATATGTCACAGGAATGCAAACTGGTATATTCATGAAAATTTTATCATGGAAATAAGTGCTATGTTAACATGTGATATATTATATATATTCATATATATGTGATAAATATTTACATAAATATTAATTAAAGAATTAATTGATGGATTAATATCTGGGCTTGATTTCAACATCCTAGCCAATATGGACGCTAGCATACTTGGATCTGAGGTATGTCACAGGCTTTAAAAGTAGAAGAGTATTTTCTAATTTGCACACTGATAATTGAACCTAAGCAGATAAATGCTCAATTACACATCAATGCTTAAATTCCCCTAACATAGCCCATTTTTAAAGATTCTTGCTGAGCATCTTTTGAAGGGTGATTATTATTCAATTGAAAATCCTAAGTTTTTATGAATTTTTAAAATGATTTTTTAGCTGTGCCTGTAGATTGCCACAGATGTTGCTTTCCATGCTATAAGATTTAATGAGCTTATTTCATAGGCCAAAGAGCTTGGAGTCAGGGTGATTAGTCATGGCCTCTACTCTGGAAGGGTGATCCTTGGTCATTTAGTGGGTAGGGAATCAAACAATTATTATTTTTTTTTTTTTTTGGTTTTTCGAGACAGGGTTTCTCTGTGTAGCCCTAGCTGTCCTGGAACTTACTTTAGACCAGGCCGGCCTCGAACTCAGAAATCCTCCTGCCTCTGCCTCCCAAGTGCTGGGATTAAAGGCGTGCGCCACCACCGCCCGGCGAATCAAACAATTATTATGGGCACTTGCTGCTATGCAGAGGGTCCCATCTCAATCCCTAGAACACACATGGCAGTTCACAATTGTGTGTTTTAGGAGATCAGATACCCTCTTCTGGCCTCTGCAGACACTAGGCATACATATGATACACATACATATGGGCAGGCAAAATATTCGTGCAAATTAAATAAACTAAAACTTAAAAACAGTTTTGTACTTTGGAGTGTATGAGATGCCAACATAAGTAACAAAAGACACAGTTCACCTATGAACTGGTAATATTGATTCATGTCTTTTATTTCTTTTTACTTTTAAATTCATTTAATGTTGTTTTTTGAAACTGGGTCTCAGTATGTAAGCCTGGTTTGCCTAGAACTTGCAATGTAGAACAGGCTAGTCTTAAACTCATAATGAGCCAACCACCTATGCCTCCTGAGGGCTGGGAGTAAAGGTGTATTCCATCATACCCAACTTTATCCTTACTTTTTAAGAAATTAAACTTAGGTTAACAAGATGAATCAGCAGATAAAGGCACTTTCCTCTAAGTCTGACAACCAGAGTTTGATTTCCAGGATGTACATGGTAGATGGAGGCAGCTGATCTCAGCAAGCTGTTCTTTAACCTCCACATACTTGTACACACACACACACACACACACACACACACACACACACACATTCACTCACAAACACACACACACTCACAAACACACACACACACTCACAAACACACATATGTTCCCCCGACATGCTCATATATGCACACATGCACATACACATGCATACATGCACACACACTCACACACATGCACACTCATACACACACACACACTTCACACACACATGTGCACACATACTCATACACATAATTAAATAAACAAAAATAACAAAAGTAAACTTAATCTCTATGGAGGTAGTAACAATGTCTTTGTGTGTTTGTGTGCATACTTTTTTTCTGTGTATACCACACATCTATGTAGGTGTATGGCTGTGAACATTGGATATGAACATTTAATCATTCTCCATTTTATTTCTTCTTGAGACAAAGATTCATTGTATAGTTCTGGTTGGCTTGGAGCTCATTGTGTAGAACAGTTGAGCCTGGAACTCAAGGAGCTCTCCTTGTCTTCATCTCTTGAGTTTTGGGATTATAGGTATGGGCCACTACAATTGATTACACTTTATTTTTTGAAGGCAAGGTCTCTCTGAGCCTGTATCCCAATGACTTGGTTAGACCAAGTGGCTAGCAAGTGCCAAGGATCCTCTTGCTTCTACCTTCCCAGTGCTGGGATTATAAGTACACAATGCTGTGCCTAGTTTTAGAAAATGTGTTCTTTGGGTGGTTACATTCAGGCCCTTGTATGGCAATCACTTTACTGACTGAGGAGTCTGCCCAGCTCCAGTGACTTATGACTAGACTTCAGCCAAAAGCTGAATAGCAATTTATTGCAGACTTGCCTTTAATCTTGAGGCTTCCACATAACCATGTGACATGCCAAGCATTCTAAATAAGAGGGATAAAGATGACTCAGATTCTGTTTGAACCAGTCAATCCATTCAGCCACCTTAACCGAGCATTTATAGAATGACATTTGCATGCTAAGATGCTTGGGTCCTTGTTCGGTCCTCTTGTTGCAAACAATGGCTTTTTATGTGATAAGGGAAAGAGGGACAGACTATAGTGAAAGTCAGCAATAAATGACAGGATTATACAAAGGTGGTAAGAACTGCTGGAAGTCCAGGTAGGTAGTTAAACTCACTGTAAAGGAAGATGAAAAGGGCAGAGGTAAGCCTTGGATTATGGTATCAAGTGGATATGGGTATGAATTTTGCTTCTGTGATTTCTAATATGAGACTATATGTCCCTAAACATTTATTCCTGGACACAATAACAACGGCTTCCTTTCATTCTTTGGGAAATAACAATACTACTCTAAAGGACTTCCACACAAAGTACAACAATGGTGATTACTTGCAGATAGCAGTTATTTTTACCATTTTTATATAGGACTGCTCAGGGGCTTAGTCTATTTGGTGACTGGGGCAGATAATTGGATTAGATTTCCCCTGCCTATGTTGCTATGCATCTGTCCACATCAGCTCAATGTGACATCTTTAGGAATTTCTCAAGCTCTCTTTAAATACTGCTGTCCTCAATGCAGTTATTCTGGCCTGGGTGTCCTCTATGAAAAGGAGAAAATGCTACAAATCAGAGCTCCCTGGTGCCAATTTGATTTATCAGCTTGCCACTGCAAGCACATTTCTACTCCTTCCATTTACAGGGCTCCAGGGAGGGGACTGTAGGGCTGAGGCAGGGAGAATCTCCACCAAATTCACATTTCTCAACTTTGACCTGAAGGAACATATCCGGGGTCAGAGGTGATGCCAGAAGCAGAGGAAACCTAGGAAAAAGAAATCCTCTCTT